>BMAU01003382.1:0-401353 GCA_019973935.1 Trichonephila clavipes | reverse complement strand
TGTACCCTCCTGTTTGACAATCTTAACGCGAACTAAAACATATTTGTCACATATATCCTTCTTTTTTGGGAGTGACAGATGTTTTTTTTACGATCTTAAGGTACTTGTTTTGTCTGAGTTCCCGGTGTGATAACTTTTTTTCCGAAATGTTTTCTGTGTCCTTGAAAGTAAGTGAGTATATTTTCTCTTAATTAAATTATTCACTGGAATTACGATATTTATTGTGTACTATAAAAATAATTATAAAAAAAGGATTGAGGTGACTCAATAACCCCGCTAGACCGTATCGAGTGCGCGCCTGCTCCCAGGTTAAAACATGTTGAAGTCTTTTTGCTTTAAATATTAAAAATAATACAATTATTCTACATCGGAATTTTATATTATTGTTCATTATTTAACATCAATTATAAATGCTAATTCTGTGAGGCTTAAAATTAAAATTCGCTTAAAACTAATTATAATTTGAGCAATCATTTAAAAAAAACATTTTACATTTTTGTCAACATTGTCGCGCACTTGGCTTTACTCTCCTTACAATACAGCTATTATATCAAGAATGTTTTATTTTCTTGTAAATGAACTCCTGGAAAGAGCGAGTACTTCGACCGGCATACTTTTAATGTATCAGTGCTGCACAGAGTATTTTATAACTAATTAATTAATACTAAATTAAGAACAAGTTTAATAAGTATTAGCGACTTCCATGGGCTTGTCTTACAGAGCGAAGTTTTTCAAAGGAATGCTTATGATTAGAAATTGACCCTCTTGAGTTCTTTTTCTACATTTAGCTGATATCTATATTTTGTTTTCTAATAACCACCGTATTTTGCAATATGTTCCAATTTAAAAATTAGAGAAAGGAAAAATAACATAATATAATTATCCTATCATTAAATTTTTTTTTTTTTTTTGCTCAAAAGTAACATGTACGATATTTAATACTCATGTCATGAATTTGTACTGTTTATAATAAAGATTGTTGCTTTAACGTCAAAGTGCATTATTATTGCATTCAGTACATTATTAATGTATAAGGGGGGCGCGATAAGAATTGTGATTGAAAAGGGGGGCGCCAGTATTGAAAGTTTGAGAAGCACTGCGTTAGAGAGAGACAGTGGCAAAGTAGGTAGGCGGAAGAGTGACCGATGCGTTGCTTCCTTTTGGAATTCATACAGAATGCAGTGTTGTAACTACACTTTATCTACTGACATTTTTCCCCTTTAAATATCACAAGTAAATGATGAACGGTAAAAAAGGACTCCTTTTACATTATACAGCAGCTAAAAAAACAAAGAAAAATCTGAATGATTCACAAGCCAGATGTTTTTTTTATTTAAAAGAAATAACTGTTAATACTATATGCATCTCCTAGCATAGTGTACGAGATATTCATAAAGATATTTTTGATAAAATTGTGTCAGTAATTGAAGAAGATTAGTTAAAAAAAAGAAATTATTTGTTGTTAACTTCCCTTTGTGACATGTATAATAACGAATTACAAGAAGAGTTAATACATCAACCTGAAGCGCGGATGTAAGTTTAATGACAAATCATCAAATTGAAGAAAAAATAGTAAACCAATTCAAGCAAATTAAGATTGTAATAAAAAAGAAAAGAACAATTATTATACATAAAAATAGTAACTTATTGGAACAAGAATATCTAAAAAAAAACTCGAAGAGAATGATCTCATTGATAAAGTTGCTTTCATTCTACGAAGTACTATTTTAAAAATGGATAAAACAACATTACCTGCCTTAGTGAAGATGGAAGATTTGATTAATGGTGAGTGTACTATTCCAGAAAGACTAGATCGCTTTTTCAAAGCATTAATTTGAGGTAAAGATATTCGTCGCCGAGATGGAGTCAATTATCATAGATTAAGCAATTCATTGGCTTATGATGCTATTTATTGTATAAGTAATGGTACTGTTAAGCCATCAAAGCACATAACACTGGGTATGACCGTGAAAAGTCTTACAAGTAGTAGAAAAATGATTAATATTATAAATCGACTTGGACATTGTTGTAACTACAATACGCTGGAAGAACTAGAAACTGAAGCTACGATCTCATCTGTAAACCGTTCTCAAATTTGCCCTCCTGACATCATTCAAAGTCCGTCATTAAGCACAGGTGTAGCATTTGATAATTTTGATAGATACGTCGATACTTTATATATAACTGGAAAGGACACTTTACATGACACCGTAGGAATCATTTACCAAAATGTAAGTGATGATTACGATATTGAATTAAATTCAAGTAGTATAAGTGGAAATCTTGACATACCGCTATCACCAACAAAAAGAAGACGGACTTTTAACGAGGAAATTCCAGAACTACCGTCGTTTAATCATCGATTGCAGATGTTAGGAAATTTATCACCAGTTGAGAATGAACCAACTCTTCTGGCAAATTTAATCTGTTATATTTACTTTCACACTTCTTACAGGTGCCAAATACCCCAACGTGGACAGGTTTTAATTCTAAAATTATTAAAGATACTAGTACCAAACAAAAAGTATCTTATCTTACACCTATTAATTTTTCACCGACAAATGTATATAGCGGCAGTTACACATACAATGGAACAGGTCCAAGTTGTTGGAAATGAATGTAATCAAACATAAGTGCAAGTTACTTATGACCTCTGGCAATAGCTAAAATAGCATATAAAATCCAATCAACGTCAAAGCCACGATTCAGTAACCTTTTCATCCATCTTGGCTCATTCCATTTAATGATGGCTGTCTTCAAAGCCATAGGAGTTTTTATAAATGAGTGTGGTCTATCTCATATGATGATTGAGAGCAATATTATTGCTTCTGTCTCAGTGAACGGTTTAGTTGAAGGTAAACATTTTAATCGTTGCAAACGTCTGCATCCGTTGATGGCTCTTGGCTTGCAAATATTACATTTTGATCATTTTTTGAATATGGACAATATTGAATACAATTTCCTGAAGGAACAAGTTATCGACGATCTCCTTCATTATCAAGAAGTTATAGATTCTCATTGATCTATGCCAATAGAATTACCTAAAAATGTATTATCGAGAGTATTATCTGCATATCAAAAATTCGTAGAAGAAACAAGACAAGGTGAGCATGATAAAACGGCTCAATTCTATTTGATTTACATCCAGCTTGTAAACTATTATATTACCCTGTCAAGAAGCATACGCATGGGAGATTTCGAAATGTTCAAATATGTTATTCCAAAAATAACCAATTTATTTTTCGCAGTAAATCAACCGAATTATGCTCGATGGTGTGTTAAATATTTAGACAATCTAAATAAAGTAGATGAAACACATCCTGGACTAAAAAATGATTTCATGAATGGATGTTTTGGAATAAAAAGAACCGACAAACCATTCTCGAAGGTACCAATTGATCTTACACTGGAACAGACTATCAATGCTGAAGCGGCTAGACCCCTAAGTGGTATTGCACATTTTACTAATTCCTTAGCTGCCCGTCAACGCTGGACCAAAAGTCACAGTATTAGAGCTGCTATAATCTCTCACGTTCTCGATGTTTGTGGATTCAAGCAATTACAAGACGTGTCTGCGGATTTGCAACCAAATAGAATTAAAATTTATGGCAAACAAATCGCTGATTTCATTGAAATTTTTGAAAAGAATATTAATCCATTTGATGAAAGTTTAGACAAAGATAGTTTATATAATATTGCAACTGCCAAACCTGTACCTGAAAATGTAGCGAACTTTTTGCTGAACATTGAGAAAAATGGTGTAGATTTACGGAAACAGTTTATTACTGAATGTGCTGAAGATCGGGATAGATTTGATAAGCCAATAAAAAAAATCAAGTGCTTAATTTTGCTGGTGCTCCAAAGAAGAAAAAAATAACTCTTGGTAACAAAGTTATTGAGCTAAGAATGCAACGAGGTCTGTTTGGTTGACTCTTAGGTATACCTATGACCAACAAAGTCGAAATTGAAAAAGCACTGGGATTTCCACTAACGCCGATACCAACATCGATGTGTCATGAAGACGGTAGTATTTGTAAAACAGATAAAGCACAATTAATTAAAAAGTTTTCGAGAAAAATGTTAGCAAGGTCAATCAGAAATCCTTATTTTTTGATATTAGTATTTTAGACGGTTTCTTCATGTTACACATCATGAAAGAAGTACCCCAAACTTTCGATGGCATATCAAAAAATTCCTAAAAATTATTTTACAGTTTAAATCACCTCGCATTGATATTGTATTTCATCAGTATTTCAAACCTTCTATAAAAGATTATGAGCGTTTACGTCGCAACGAAACAGCCAGTACAGTTTCCATCGGACCTAATCAAATTCGGCATCATAATTTTGCTGGTGAACTCAAAAATACACAGTTCAAGGAAACTCTCGTAAAATTTTTTATTGATCATTGGGCTAACGATAACATGCATCCTTTTTTTGGGAATAAAACTATTTATCTAAGCTTCGATAAGTGTTATTCGTATTGCGTTGTAAATAACTAAGTTATTAGAAGTATTGAAGAATCATTATTATGTGAAGAACATGAAGAAGCTGATACTCGAAATATATACCATATTTCCCAGATAAGCGTTGACGCTCAAGTTGCTGTACGCTGCTCAGACTGCAATATTCTGATTATACTTCTTGGCAATTTGGATCATCTGAATGCATCTTTGAAGCTTTGAAACCAATGGGGTGTAGGAAACCATGAACGTCTAATAAGCATCAATAATTTATATCAAGATCTTGGTATTTCTTTATCGAAAGCTCTACCATGTTTCCACGCAATAACAGGGTGTAATTCTACCCCAGCATTTTTTCGGAAAGGTCAACTAAGGCCCTTCAAGCTGCTCGAAAAATCTGTCGAGTATCAGTTAGCATGTCAAGAGATTATAACTGATGATGACGATGAACTTGAACGCACATTTGCCACTTTGGAAAAATTTATATGTCACATGTATGGGGGGGCCTAACTCTTAAAATGTTAATGATGTTCGCTTCTATCTATTTTCCAAAATTTATCAATCGAAAATATTCGATGATAATTTCGAAGTTTCGATTCATCGAGTTTACCGCCAGGCAACGCTGAATTATATCAGCATTTATTGAGAGTGCGGTATGTGACAAAGTTTTGGAGAAATGCTCATTTAAAAAATCCATCATCTTTATCGCCGTTAGCTTCGGGGTGGATCATCAATGATGATAAATACGATTTCGTTTGGTTTGCTGGGGAGCAGTTTTCCATCATCAGTTGCTGACATTGTCATAAAAAGTAAAGTAGTATTTATAATATGATCGATCGAAAGAGTAAATTATTATTTAGACCATGATAACCTAATGATTTTTTTTGCTCCAGAACCAACACTACTAAAAAACCAAAATACAACGCAAGATGATGATTATGATGATATTGATAATAATGGGAGCAGTGACGATGATGACGATTATGAAGATGTATCAGTTTTTGTAACACTTTTACGGAATGAAAATACATATATAATATGGAAAAATGGTTTTAACCATCTAAACATAATCTATATATATAAAGGAGAAAAGCGACTCCCTCACTCACTGACTAATCACGATATCTCCGGAACTATTAAACCTACAGACTTGAAATTTCGCGTAGGTAGGTTCCCTTCATGGAGTAGACGTCAGCTAAGAACGGATTTTGCAAAGTTCGAACCCCAAGGGACGTTAAAGATAATTATTTCCATTACTAAACTATTAGATGTACAGTGGTGAGAAACTTGGTACACAGATTTCTTTCATAAAGTAGAGATTCCCTACATAGTGATTTTTACAAAAATCGACCACCAAGGGGCGTTGAGGGCGCTTAAGGGGCGTTATACTTAATTATTTCCATTTTTAAACTATTAGACGTACAGTCTTGAAATTTGATAAGCAGATTCCTTTCATAGAGTACAGATCCCCTACATAATGGGTTTTTTGAAAATCAACCCCAAGTGGCGTTGTGGAGAATTAAGGGGCGTTATATAAGCAATTACCTCCTTTTTTAAACTATTAGACGTAAAATCTTGAAATTGAGTAAGCAGATTCCATTCACTTAGAAGAGATATGCCGTAAGATGGGTTTTGTGTATATCGTCTCCTAAGTGGCGTTGCGGGGGCTTAGGGGCGTTATAGATAATTATTTCGATATTTAATCTACGTATTAGACGTACAGTCTTAAAATTTGGTAAGCGAATTCCTTTCATGGTGTACAGATCCGCTGCAAAATAGTTTTGGGGAAAATTGATCCCCAAGAGTCACTGAGGCAGATTAATGGGCGTTATAGATAAATATTTCCGCTTTTCAACTAATAGAACCACCTGCTTGAAAATTAGACGGTATGTTCAGAGTTCATGGAATAAAGTTCCTTTTACAAAGATTTTTGCAAAAACGATCCCCCAAAGGAGTGGAGTTGCGAGGGATTAAGGCGTGTTATAGAAAAATTCCTGTTTTTGAATTTAACTCATTTACTTGAAATTTGTTGAGAACTTCTCTTTAGTTGAATAGAGTTCCACTAAGAATGGATTCTGCGGAAATCAACTCCAGGGGGAAGCGGGGAGAGTTATTGGGGCGTACTGAAAGAAAAAAATTCCCGTTTTCGAACTGCTAAGACTACAATAATAAAATTTGGTTTGCATGCTTCTTTTGCTGAATTGGAATCCGCTAAGAGTGCTCTGATGGAGTAGAGATCCACTGAAAGTTGCTTTGGTGGAAATCCACTTGATTATTAGGTTAAGTGAGCGAAAAATATATTTTTCCATCTATTTTAGATATAAATAGAAATCAGATATTATAATTTATGTTCTTTTTATATCAAGGGGCGAGAATGTAACAGCTATAAATATATTTTTTAATACAATCGAATTCTTAATGCTAGATATCAATAATTAATATATATGTAAACAGTATACATATATACAACATCGTGAAATACCCAGTGAAGCGGGTGGGTAACGGCTAGTATGTATATATAAAAGTGAGAATTTTGTTATTGTATCAATGGCAATTTTTTCTTTATCTCTTATAAATTCCTTTTATTCAGTTACAATTAAATTTATATGATATTTAAAGAACGATACTTTCCCTTTTGTTATAAATACTTTAATCAAGTATTTAATATTATTTTAATTAGAATTTAAATATTAATTTTTTATTATATTCATCCTCGAAGACATAAAATTTTTTAAAAAAGTTGTTTCGAATACTTTAAATAGTGTAAAGTATTCCTGTCACTCTTCCGCCTACCTACTTTGCCACTGTCTCTCTCTAACGACAGGCATACTACCGTGGTATAAATCGGCCTGGCTGTTAAGTAAACAACCGACTTAATGTCTGGCAATTTAAATTTGTACTTATTTATGTATAAATAAAATAATATTAAAATTACAGGCATTCTAAATTGGTTTGAAATTAATGAGTTTTTTTAATACAAAATGGCGTCTCGCACTTTATTTTCAACAACAAAAATGTCTGGCATTAATAAATTCACGTTGTTAATAACATTTTAAATTTAATGAAGAAAAAAACTTTCTTTCTAAAATTATTTAAAAAATCAATATTTTTACCTGTAAAGGTATGATGCGCATTAATAAACGCAACGTTTAGCGGCAGCCAGATGGCCCGCACGATGTTCGAAAGGGCATAGATAAAGAAATATTAAAAAATTAGCTTTTCTAAAATTCTTGTTTTTCTGACGTTGCTAGCTCTTGTACTAACACGACTACCGATTTTCCAAAAAAATAATCCACAATTTCGGTAGGCCACTATCCTTCCTCTGTCGAACTCGGATACTTGATCAAAAGCTGATCGCTGTTTTTTACGAGACATAATTGATCGTTTTTTGAAAAAACCACAGGAAAAACACAATTGCCGAACTTGAAATCATCGAAATCTCCAAGCCTTAAATAGCGCTTTGAGGTGGCGCCACAGGCGCTCGTGATGTGTGTCTGCGCTGAAATTCTAATCATTTGCATACCTCACCACCGCTAATGCATGTTGTGAATTTCATGTTATTTGCATGCTTCCTTCAGGGTGTTGCATTTACGGTGGCCAGCAGTGTAGTTTAAATAAATGTGAAGAAAATCTGCGTTTGAGTTATCTAAAAATTTCTATAAAATTTGATCAATATTTTTCCTTTTTAGTTTCACCTGAAACTACTGGACAATTACTCAGATCAGTGGTTTAAAAGGCCGTTCTACGATAAGTAATTTTATGTGAAACCAAAGAATAGAAATCTGAGACTTAAATCCTTAAGGAGAGTGTTCAAACGTATACATACAAACTCAAATTCAGCGGCGCAACAGCCCATGGGGGCCAGGGCCTACTGTGTCCATCCCTGTATAAGTGACCATTGGGTGTTGAGGTGCATGAGCAGATGTCCCGGTCGGGTGGGAACGTATACATAATGGATCACAATTTTTCAATTTAAACTATAAGAGAATATTTTCCGGAAAAGAAAAATAAGCATGGATGAATAAAAAATTATTTCGAGTACTATATATAATAAAACAGAAGGCTTGCTTCAAAAAGTAATAAATATTAAAAAAGGCTTTTTTTCCCTTTCAAATGGGGATGTGTGTGAGGATAGGTAATAACCATTGCAGTTCTGATACAATTTCCGAAAACTGGTATAGCTTTTTAGTGTGGCAACATATAGGTTAATATCAATTGCCCCAATGCACTTTTGACGCACAGTTTCCTCTTCAGAGGTGGGCACCTGAGCTTTGACAATGCGAAATTGTACTAGGAATTAAAATTCGTTCAGAGCACCTAAGCCAAACAGGCATTTTAGCAATCTTTAAGAAGCCGCATAATCATACGACATGGGCGCTGTCGATTTTTTGCATCATGAAAATCTACCGACTTGGGCTGGGATTGAATCCACAAACTTGGACGCAGAAGACCAGAACCTAACCAACTATGCCTCCCAACCGGAGCATTTAAATGTCTTTCGGAACAAATATTTACGTGAAAAATATTTTAACGTATGTGGCAACAAAAACCAAATATAGAATCACATTAAACGCTGAATACGAAATGTGACTACAGACATCAACAGAGCTGAACTCTGCCATTTTGTGTTATAAAATGCAAGCATATACCGTATTTACTCTAATCTAAGCCACCCCAAATTCTCAGCACGTTTTTGAGAAAAAATAAAAAATTGTGTAAAAAGTTCAGCGATACCCAATACTAAAGAATTTAAAAAAATAATTAATGAGAAATAATAAAAAAGTTAATTTATTTTATCAGAATTAAAAACTTTCAAATATATACATGAACCTATAATTACTCAAGCCGTCAGTATCATGTTTTGAAAATGATTCGTCACTCCCATTGTCACAGCTGACTTATTGGTGCCGGAGTAGTCCTCTTTCCATATGCTTGCAATCCAATACAATTGTTATGCATATTTTTTTTAAAAGAATGCATTATAGAAGAATGTAAAAGAATTATTAAAAACTGTTTTAATGTTTACAAGCAAAAATTATATAATTATGCTTACGTTATCGACGTACCGTAAAATCCGGTGTACTCCGGGCACTTTTAACACAAAAATAAGATCGAAATTTAAGGGTGCGCGTTATACACCGTTCTACACACATTGGAATCCTATTTATTTAAAAGAACTAACATGCCTTAAGAACTGAAAGAGTTGTAGTTTTAGAAGTACGAGGTGTGTAAATTAAATAATGAGACTGATTTTTTTCACTTGTTTATTCCAATAACCTTACAGTTCAACATTATCTCCTTCAAAGTAACTGCCTTCTGAAGCCACACAGCGCTGGAGACGTTTCTTCCACTCCTCATAGCACTGGTGGAACTCGGATGTTGGAATAGCCTTCAGCTGGTCGGTTACAGCCGTTTGAATGTTTTCCAGTGTCCCAAAATGATGTCCCTTGAGGTGATTCTTGAATTTCGGAAAGAGAAAAAAGTCACAAGGACTCAAGTCGGGCGAATAAGGGGGCTGAGGAGCAACAGGAATGTTTTTATTGACCAAGAAACGTTCACTGAGAAAGGTTTTTTGGAACCATTTTGGCACTGATCTTTCTCATCTTCAATTCATTGGTCAAAATCTGATGAACGGTGGTTTGATTCAAATTCAACTCTTCCCCAATCATTCTGACTGTCAAGGGACGATCTGAACGCACAAGATCCCGGACTCTAACGACATTTTCAGCGGTTTTTGAAACTGAGGGCCTTCTGCTGCGAGGTTCATCTTCAATTGACTGTCTTCCTTCTGAAAAAGCCTTAAACCACCGAAAAACCTGGGCCCTTGACAAAACACTTTCTAAGTAGGCTTGCTGAAGTTTTGCAAATGTTTCCGTTGCGTTGTGTCCAAGTCTGAAGCAAAACTTGATTGCACATCGTTGCTCGTTGTCACTCATTTCAGAACACACAAGAAAAACCTGTTTCACTAAACAAATCACTACAGATAATTAACTTGACTCAGCGACTTCAAACTCATACTGATGACGCATCACATGTTTACCTACCTCCCCTCCATGTCCCACTTCCCCAGTGTTGCCAGATCAAACACTACGCTACCAGTCTCATTACTTAATTTACATACCTCGTATAGTATTTTTTTCAAAAGTCTGGGATAATGCCTCGAATAAATGACTTCAAAACATAAGAGCAATTGCATACGTACATTCCAGGTTTCTTCGTAAAAAAGGGGTTGCGCGTTATACGGCGAATTAAAAAAATACAGCTTGAAAGTATAGGTGCGTGTCACATACACCGGATTTTACGGTATATTTGTTTCATCCGTGTCAAGTTTTCAATAGCCGCTGTTATGTTTCCGTTTTTTTGTGCATATAACATTGTTTTCCTTTTCACACTTGCATCATAGAGAACTCGTCTTGATGCTTTTGTCAGTATCTATGATGCTTAGGCGATTAAAAAAGCATATACAAAAACAAATTCTTAAATACGAGCAGACAACGATGTTTAGGATAGACTGAATACTGAAGATTAATAACGGAATATGATACATAAGTCATCAGTGGCCAGAATGGATTGTTACATTTTTCCTTTTGAAAGGGGTGGAAACTCAATTTCCTCCATTCAACAAATGTTTTGCCTTCGATTCTAAGCCACACCCGACTTTCAGTTACATTAACAGTGGAAAAATAGTGCGGCTTAGATTCGAGCAAATACCGAATGTACATAAAAATATCTGTCAGAAAATATGCAAGGGAAGGTGGCACCTGAAGAACGAAACAATATTAACGACTAAAAATTACATCAATTTTAAGCTAAAACTCTTTAGTAAGAAATACTGTTGTTTTCTTTTGTGTATAAAACGCATATAGCATGATCTACTATGTGGTTGTAACTGAACTTCCTCTATAAAGAACCTCTCACAGCGCAAACGAGAGTGAACGGAATGCAATGAAACTTTGTCTTTGGACTATACATGAAATGCGCTCACGGAATTTCGAAAAAAAGTTGCAAAGTGTTCACCAGAGGGCGCCTTTTCGGGAAAAAGCATGAAATTTTAACTCATTAAACGACCAAAACGGAATACAGAAACAATATTAATAATCCAGAACAAGAATGAAGAGTATTAAAATGCAAAACCGAAAAAAGCTATCAGTTGTAGGAGAAAAATGTCGAGATTTGCATGCTTGGAAAGAAGAGGAAGCTTTATGTAAAGCAGGTTAGTTTTGCATAAAGCGTTGTTTGAAAACATTTGTAAACGTCGTCATGTTTAAGTTGAAGTTTCCGGTTGTATTAATGACGGTCTCTTTAGTTGAACGTGCATTATTGGTGAAGCTGTTTTACGAAAACAAGGGGAATGCTTTTACTGTAGTTCGTGAAATTCGTCGTAGAAAGAACCTACTGCGTGGATCCAGGGCCGCTTTTAGACTTAGGTACGTACCAAGGGCGCAAAAGATTGGAGGGCGAAAAGAGAAAAAACTGAAATTACAGTGAATGTACCACCTGTACGAAGCTCTCGACACAAGATTTTTGATACTCTGGAATCTTCATGAAAAGGAGCAAGATGCGACAAAATAGCGAAATTCTTGGCCCTAAGCTACCCCAAAGGCATCGATGAAGAACAGTTTGTGGAAGAATGTCAGTATTTCAAAATGTATATGAAGGTGGATGAGATCTACTGTGGAAAATGAAAAACTTAACAGTTTGATGCTGCTATGTACTCAAAATGATATTGCAATTAAAAGTGATTACAACGACGTCATTACCGATTTTGCAATGGCCAAAGCTTGAAGAAAACCTTTGTTGTTCAAGTACAATGTCAGTGACTCAACAAAGAATAAGGATGTCGCAGAGAAAAAGACGACAATTAAGAAGTTGAAAAAAGTAAATACAATAATGTATACTCTATAGTTTAATTGCAAATGATTTCATTAATTTTCTGTAATAATATACAAAAGGGTGGTGGGTGGTTCTTGATGCCGTAAGGTAAGAAATGAACAAGAGCGGTTAAATCATATCACCATCCTTTCCTTACAGCTGCCGGTTGCAAATCTAAGACATGTTGGGCCCATAGGCGATGAATATTGAAAAGATTCCCCAAGGAGAAAAAACAAAGGAAAGAGTAAGAGAGTTAAGGGGAAAATCCGGCCCGAATCAAACCTGGTAAGGTAAGAACTAAAGGATGATCTGGAAATAATGTGGGAGCGTAACAATTTGAAGTGCCTAGGGCGCTGAAGAGGTTAAAAACGGTCCTGCGTGGACCAATGTCTAATAAGGTACCCGGGCCATGATTAAGAGATTCGAAGAGACGGGGAAATTAGGAGTTCAAGCTGGAAGAGGCCGTAGACGTGTCACACCGGTACTTGTTGATGGCATCAAGACAGCTGTTGACGCATAGACATCAGTTTGGGGGCAGTAGCACGCCTGCAGTTTCTCGACAGACAGGCTATTCTTATAATACCGCCCGAAAAGTACTCAGAAATCATACTGAACTACTTCCCATGATCCGCCTAGGGCTGCGGTAGCCCAGTGGTTAAGGTATCGGACCATGGCAGGCATGTCATGAGTTCGAGCCCAGTACCACTAAAGACCCGCCGTGTAGGGCAGCGATACACGTTAAATCTGTCGAGAGCTGAAATGTCCTCCCGTTGGTGTGGTAGTTAGGAGAGGGGGTGCCAGCTCAGGTGTCGTCCACGTCACTTGACCATGGTTCAAAATTACGAGGTCCGTCGCCAAAAGCCCTTGTGTAGCTGAACAGTGCGACGTTAATATTCAATCAATCAAATCCCATGATCCGCCAAACCCAGGAGCTGCTTGATAAGAGACAAACCACAATGTCTTCCATTCGAGGTCAGTTTTCTCAACAGAATGACTGTTGATCCATCATGGCCACGTGGAGCGACGAAGATCATTTCTACCTCAATGGGACGGTCAACGCACAGAATTGCCGCATTTGAGCTAAGAAAAATCCGCGGATCCAAACTGAATTTTCCCTACAGTCGCGAAAGGTCACTGTCTGGTGTGGATTCACGGCGACATTCATCCTTGGGCTATTCTTTGAGGAAATCTGTACAAACTTACAAAAACTAACCTATTTTGCATAAAGCTTCCCCCTCTTTCCAAGCATACAAATCTCGACATTTTTCTCCTACAACAGACAGGAGACTGTTGTAGGAGGACCCCCCAGTTTTGAATTTTACTATTCATCATTCTTGTCCTGGAATGTTAATATTGTTTCTGTATTCCGTTTTGGTCATTTATTGAGAAAAGTTTCATGTTTTTCCCGAAAAGGCGTTTTCTGGTGGACATTTTGTAACTATTTTTTTCTCTCGAAATTCCGTGAGCGCATCTCGTGTATAGCCCCAAAACAAAATTTCACTGCATTCTGTTCACCCATTTGCGCTGCAGGCCGTTTATAGGGAAAGTTTGATTATAACCACCTGGTACTCTAAAGTATTGAAGATATATTCTAAGTGTACGATCCCCCAAAACTCCTAATAGGTCTAAGGACTAGATGCTTCGATAATGTTTGAAGACCACTGCTACTTAAAAGGTTCACAGGTGGGGGTCCTTCCTCTCTTGCATAGGGGCTCAGGGCGTTAAGAAGTCACTGACCCTGTTTCATCGCCATTAATTATCACGTAGCTCAAGAGATGTTACTTCCAAGATGAAAACAATGTTCTCCACGCGTTTTGATTTCATTTGATAGAACTAAGACACACGGTCACAAAGGCCGCTTTCCTTCACAAATTAATCAAGGAAGATTGAAATTGGTCTCCATGAAGAATTAACTAGCATCTAAGATTTTCTTAAAACTGAAAAAGATATCTGGAAAACTAAATGCTCTAATGTCGAATTTTCACAGAGCGCTAAAAATAAAGTAAAGAACACATGGATTTTCCGGGATCAATCGTGAGTTATTTTTTTAAAATTCGAATCACGGCTATTTAAATAAATGAAGATATTCGGTAGTTTTCAATATAAAAATACAAGCTATTATTAAGAATAGGATTTGTAAGGAAGGGGAATGTTGATTGAGTTCCACATATTGTTGTTCCTGCATATTAATTACACAGTTAACTAGATAACATATTAGAGCAATCTCTAAAACAGGTACATATCTGTAACGGATCTCGTAATTTTAAACAGCGGGCAAGTCTCGAAGACGACACTGAGCAGGCACTTCCATATCACGTTAACGTGAGGACTTCGAGCCTGGACAAATTTAACTTGTATCAGGACTCGAATTCACGACTAATCAAACTACGACACCCATGACCATTAGCCCTCGGTAACATGAGGGGGGATGCAATCACACGATTTGATTTTAACGTCACGCAGTTTGAAGTTGTGCGAGGGCTATAATGATGAACTTCATTATTTAAAATTTTGGTCAAGTGATTAAGACTCCCGAACTCTCACACCACGCTAACGTAAAAAGCACCGACTGATTTAATGTGCACCAGTCTCTATATGGCGGATTTATCGTTGGATCAGGAATCGACAATACCGCCACTACTTCGTGACTATGACCACCAGTACCGTTTTATTCATTGGGGGCTTGGGACGGGTTCCCAGGGGTCCGGATAAGCTGGACTTAATCAGGTCTTCAGGTAATAAATTTCGATCTGCCTGTGCCAAGGGGGCCTCTAGATCTTCTGCACCAGGGCCCGAAATTAGCTTAAATCGGCACTGATGACCCCTCAGCTACCGTGATCACTAACATGTTCACATTACTTTCCTTTAAGTAATTTTATATCTAGAATATAAATTAGCTTGGGAGGATTGCTAGTGAATTTTTGCTGAAAGCATTCACGAAAGTTAAATTCGCTTAATTTATATTTATGTAATCATTTATTACTACTGTTACCTTATTAGGTATTTCATTTGAATTCAGTTTTCCAAGTACATAAAGGCATTGCTTTGTATAAACAGATTTCAGTATAATTTAAATAAAATCTATAAATTGGGAAATAACTGTTCACTAATTTTTAAAACGAAATTGATAAGCAAAATTCTTATCAATAAAAAACGTTTTTTAGAAACTATTTAAAGGTTCTACTAGTCAATTTTGTTTCTGGCCCAGCTTTTTTTCTCGAACCAGCCCTGAATATAAACTTTTATGCAGTAAATGACTCATCTTTTTTATAATAATCTTTTCTGTTCCAAATAAAAAGCAAAAACTATGCTGTGCATGGAACAAATATATGAAAACCAGACGTTTCTGTGTAACTTTTACTGATGTCTTATCAAAATAACCAAGAGACAACACAGACAGTGGATGGCAAAATAGCTTTATATAATTTTTCATCGACAAGTATGTGATTAGAAATATATATATTAAGTTTTTCCATTCAAATTTGTACAATATATCTAAGTACATTAAATATAATAATAGATGGATATAATTGGACATTTTTACACAACTAAAGCTTTTAGCTGTAACGAATAAGCATAAAATATACAATTAAAACATCACATGAAGTATATAAACGAACAATGACAGTTGTGACATGAAAGATGCTTTTGTATGTTGGAAAATGAGAAAACTGTACACATTGAGCACAACAGAGTTAAATTTAAGATAATCATAGAAACAAATTCAGCATTCACTCCAGAGGAAATTGAAATAAATGCAAAAATTCGTTTACAAAAGAACAAATATTTTATTGCATAACATATGTATTGGATTTGATATTATTTTTTGCATGTATTTATAACCACATATAAAAATTATTGCTTGCAAATGCAGCCAATCAAAATCCAAACAGGGCACATTTTCAATATAAACCAACTGTTATATTGTTCAACTTAGGGTCCATATTATTCGTAACTCTAAAATCCTGTATTTTTTAAAAGAAAAACACTTTTGAAAATTTGAGAATACATGGAAATGAAACTAATGCCGGGTCATATAGTTTCAACCATGCAAATAAAGATTTCAAAATTTAAAATAAAACTACATCAATTTCACAATATGAATACAAAAAAGACATTATTATAAACATTTCAGAAATACAAAATCAGAATTACAGAAGAGATTAAGTGTTAGAGGATATTTGTTCAACTTTTGATTTTTAAGTTACTGACAAGATGTGAGACAATGTAATGCATAAAAAAGAAACTTCCAGATTTATTAAACATACTACACAGTCGATATTGATTACCAAATTGTGTGATTTTAAATAATTCTTTCAGTTTTTTTAAGAATTATTCACATGTATATACCAACGAAATATCAAATTCGAAAAAAAAATGTGATATAATTTTAAGAAGGATTAAATGTTCATATTCACTGACTATAAAGAAACAATTTATCAATGTTAAGTACAACTTTGGTTTATATGTTGTTCTAAGCAAGTACATATGATTGTATGAAAATACATATAAGACACATTTGAATATTTGATAATATTATCACTCAATAAGTCTTGTGTAGTTCATTTAAAGCTCCTTGTAATACATGGGAAATGCTTTTAAATATACTTACAACTACATTTGATTTATTGAAAAAGTTACTAATACGTAATGGGGGACAATGTGATGGGAAGGCGAAAGTTCGTTGCACTGTATCCATGTGCATTTAAAGGAAATATAGTTTACACCTTTCAACAATTTTCCTTGATGTGCTTAATATAATCTTTCATTATTTTAGATTACATTAAATAAATACAGCTCACTAGGTAACCCCAAAAGATTCTGAGAAATGTATTGCTTCTTCGAAAGATTCGCAATGCGAGTTCTCCATTCTATGATTTTCTAAGAAAAGTTACCCACAAAGTTAACATTCTTCTTCATCCAGATTTGGAGAAACGATCTTACACCTTTTATCAGTTACAATATTTCACATTTTAATTCACCAGCATTTGACAAGGAATGGAGTTTTTCTCCAACAATATGAAAGGGTCGAAACAGATAGTCAAATTTTGATACAAGAGTATTTCTTCCACTTATAGATGATAAAATTCCATAACAAGACTTTATATGTATTCCAGAAGAAAAAAAATGTTTTACTTTTCTTAAATAATACTGGTCCGATCACAAGATCTATATTATAGAAGAGCAATGACCAGTAAATAGGGCTCATGGGAAAACAATTCGAACAGCATAATTTTAATGTACGTTCATTATGCAGTGAATACTGCATTTCAAAATTATTTAATAATTATTAGTCTGGTTTCTCCACAAATATGATTGATGGCGAGCTCAGCTTCGCTAAGAACACCAAAAGGGTTGTTGTAAAAGACCCGAAAGGGACAGTTTGTTGGGAGAGAGCCGTTTTTCGTTAGCAGCGGTGTGTGTCAACCAACCCCATACAAAATATCGTTGGGTGGATGACCTGAGTGCCTAGCTCGCTTTCGAGAGCTTTAACCTCTCATCTTAGGATTTTGAATGACTATAATGTTATGACTTTTGCCCCATATAGAATAAACTTTAATCCGAAACAAATTGTTTTGAATATTGATTTCGTACACCTCTCAACACTTTTTGGTCCATCAGAGTCGGAATACCGCATTTTTTGGATAATAGAACTAGTATTTGAATGTCTTCAGGTAAAGCGTTGAATCGAAAATGGGGCAATAAACCTGTCCAACTGTTTCAACTCTTCTCGAAATCATTAATAAATCTAACTGAAATAGAACTTCGCACTGTAATGGACGTTATGCTGGGTATTAAAAACAAATTTGAAAACATCAAGTAAAGTGTATTACGATGGGGATGTTGAATATAATGAAAACGGACGAATTGCCCTTTTCGGGTCTTTTACAATCCTTTTGGAGAACTTAGTGAAGCCGAGTGCGCCAACAATTAACATTAAGGGCAAAAATTACTTTCAAGCCCAGAATCAAAAGCAAAAATAGCAGCTGTCATTTTCCCCATATTTCACAGAATTATTTTAAAAAAATTATTGTTTCAAATGTGTTCGTATTGATTTCCCTTTTCTTTCTCAATGATAATCACAATTTTTTTTCCAAGGAGCTTTAATTACACATCTATGTGAGCAAATGATCCATAAATAAATAATAAATGTACAATTATACAGAGTGTTTCAAAATGGACAGTATTACTATCGGTCAAATTAATTTTTATAGAATTAAACCCCGGTAAGAAAGATTCAATAACAAAATGCCAATTCAGAGATGCCAATCTTTGGCTTCAAGACAATCTTGACACAAAAAATACGAAATTTAGTTTTTTATATGCATTTGTTATAAAACAAATTAAATGTTTGCGCATGTATTTAATTAAATACAGCAAACTTTTTTGTTAATTTTCTCAGATAGTGAAATATACAAGTATAAATGTCACATCCATTATTAAATTAGTTTACATTAGCTTTTAACAAAATGACTGGTCTATTTGTAATCAAAAATATTAAATTGTTATAATATTAATCTCTTATGCTAATAAATTTTTTTAAATGTTGATATTACTACTTCGCTACTGTAATTTGTACTTCAAGCTCAATAAGGAGTTATTTTCAATACTTGAATAGTGTTTTTGTTGCAAGAAACTAACAATAAACTTGACTACAAAAATAATCCAGTTCCAAATTAAAAAAAAAAAATTTTTTTTTTGAGATTCTGGTTTCAGTAAATTTTGGAGAAATTACTGCACACATTGATCAAAAAAAAATTCCTTCGTAAAATTCTCTCAACTCTGTTAGACGACATTAAAATTTGAAACTATGAAGTTTTATTGCAATTTTAGAAAAAGACATTTAAATTATATATCCATAATTATTTAGGTACACTCGTTTCCGGAAGACTTTTACCGAAGCAACATTTCGTAATTTTTAGAATATTTTGATAATTTAATTTGATTTCATTTTGAATTTAGTTTTTCCACGTGCAAAAATAATTTTTGTAACTTAACAATTTAATTATGCATCCCAAAACCTGTATGGAACTTGAATAATTAAGAAAGTAACTTGTTTAAAATACAAAATAAAAAAGCAATAGTCATACTATCAATTTTGAATCATAGGATATTTCTATACCAAGTAGTATAATCATAATCAAAACATATAAATTGACTGATATGAACAACAATGAATATTTCATTACAAATGAAAATAATACCCACAATTGATTAATCAAATTCTAATAAAATTATATAATTCTGCTATCTCTTCTGATAAGAATACCACAAATATTTTTTTCTCTCGATATTTAATGTAACCATTAGCAGAATCTTAACTGGTATACCTTAAAAAGGGACAAATAATTCGATTTGAATGATTAAGCCTTACGACACAAAAACGATTCTATATGATTCTTCAAGTCTAGAAAATTCTTTTCAGAAAAAGACATAAGAAATTATTACGCTACATTGGCTAGATCCTCAAACTAATAAGTATGCAAATTATGTTTTACTTTATATTAGAATAGTCTTCTGATTCCCCCCATCTCGCATTACAGAGCATAACATTAAATTAAATTTTAACTAATCAAAGTTTAAATATTTTGAAAGAATAAATCCAATCTTATAAAAAAGTTTTCTTTAATTTTAAATTCTTCTACCTGAATATTTTGTTAATGACCAATTGAATTCAAAAAACTATAACGAGAGAAAATTGTTAGAAACAGTATTTTTTATTTTTTTAAATCCTTTATATACATCTTTCATTATTACATTTTCGAATACTTCAGAAGTGAATGTCATTTCAGAATTTGTGGTAAATTACTAGACAAATTCTAATGAATAGGTAGTTTGATATAAATACCGTATTTATTCGAATCTATAAGCCATACTTTTTTTTATCAAGTCAATGCTACTGAAATTCGGGTGCGGCTTGGAATCAAAGGTGGAAAAATTCATTCTGTGGGGAAATTGAACAGGATACTGACCGTTAGAGCAATGGCAGCTTCATATATGTATTTAAAAGTTTTGAACACTTGTAAAATAAATTATTTCCTCTTATTAATTTTTTTTAAATTTCGTAAATACACTTTTTAAAAACGTTTTTGCAATCTGAAATGCGGCATAGATTCAAATAAATACGGCTCATGCTGTTAGCCTTCAACTTCTAAATTCCCAAAAACATATTTTCCAACATAAATATTCACATCTACAAAAATAGAATACTGTAATTTACAAATTAAAATTAGGAACATTTTTTAAATCAACCCTATAGGTGAGAAAAATTAAACTGCAAAAATCGAAACGGCACACAAAATGTGTACTTTTTAATGAATTTGAAAAATCAATATCATGGGTAAAATAAATATACACTTAAATATATATACAAAGATTAAATATTACTGTCTAAAGTAGTAATAACTACGTTCTAATGTTCGATTAGTGTCTACAATTCACATGATGTTAATCTCAAGTAGAAACCAGATTTGAAATAAATTGAAAGAAAAACTTTATTTGGAAACTCAGTGAGCAAAATTTTAAGAAAATCATCAAAACGTTAACAGATAAAAATTGGCTTTTTGTAACTGTATAAAATAGGCCTATTATCCCAAAATATTTTCGACTAGAGATTAACCTCAGTATCACATGTAGCTTTTACATACGCAATAAGTATATGACGACGATGATGACGTAAAATGAATACAAAGATGAGTAGCTCGATGATAACTTTAGTAACGATTTTAAAAATACGATGATTATGTAGTTACATATAGAACATTTACCTAGAATCTAATTGTACATATAATAAAGAATTATAAATAACATAACGATGCTTTCGTACAATTACTTTGGCATCTGTTAAAAATCAGTGCTTATCAAAAGAAACGACATTCGATAAGCGAACTTGTAAAGCTAAGATTTTCATAAACAAAAGAGAGAAAAAAAGAATGTTTTGAAAACATCAAAATATTTCAATTTACAAAATAGGATTTCTGAGCTTCCAAAACCAAACTGGTAATTTTTCTATGTTCACAAACTCTCAAGTGTTCGTAAAATTCACGACTAACTGATTCAATATTAAATCGAAATTACATATGAATGCTTTACTGTAGTACTTGATTCAAATAATTTGAATAGGTGACATTATAAACACTTTTTTCCTGCCAATCAGTTCATAAATTTGTGACGTCATGGTTACATGAGAAATGCAATCACGTGTTTTCAGCCAATATTAGTTGATTCGCTTCACTGTTGCCAATTTTTGCTTTTTGCAGATTCAAAAGCATATATTTGTAAATAATAATGCACATAGGTAAATAAAAGTTCACATGTAATATACGGATTTTTTTTTAAATTTTGAAAAACTTATAAAAAATTTTCAATTTGAACACCTTTACAAAACAGCCAAATTTGAAATTTTACCTTAGACGCGGAACAACAAGTACGTCAGTTTAGAATTCAATGGAGAACACGTGATTGTATTTATCATGTGACCTTTATCAATTTAATCCATTAAACACAATCCACCAGGAAATATATCAGTTTGAATTTTTCCCCTTCGAACATAATTCTTTGCAAATGGCTCAGAACTTTGAATTTTAACGAGAACGCACTTTTAACGTTCGTTCTGAATTCTTTTTACAAAAGTACCACAGATTAAAACGTTACGATAAAAACATTTGGTAAAAAGAAATTTACCTTACATCAAAGTAAATCTCCATAAAGTTCACTTCGAGTAAAATGCAGGCTATATAAGACCTTAAAAGAAAATATTTCAAAAAGCCTCATTTAAACCTGTGTGTCTGTAAGTAATTTTCGAATAGTAGAAACTTTAACTTTACAAGCACCTTCGCGATTCGACACATTTCACTTGAATTAACGTCATTTTTACTGACTTAGCTTATACTGGGTGTACTCAAGTTGTCATTTCAGCAACTGTAGTACTAAACAGATTAACCTACATCTAAGACGACACATAATAAAGAATATAATAAAAAGCGCAAGTTGAATTCGCCTATATAAACGTTTCTCCATTCGCTATAATATATAAAAGTGATAACAGTAAGGCACGTAGTGGCTCAAAGTACAGCCATTTTTTTTCTTTCATAAATAACATTGACTCAACTGAGCATAAATGGTGTCATTTTATCATAAATTTTTTAAAAACTAAACTGTACTACACCAAAGAGAATAAGGAACATTAAGACATCATCTCAATTTAACTAAATTTCAGTGCTAGAACTATGGACGAACACGAATATTGGGTTTTCTTATGAACAAGGAAGAACAGTAGATGTATGAAACATTATCAAAGTCACAAGCAGTTTTTTTTAATCAGCATTGCGATTATAACGAAGAAAAATATTTGCAACTTATACTTTCACAGGAACATTCACAATTTCATTACAATCACAACCCAAGTATGTAAAAGAAAATCGAAAATAACTTTTTGAGAATTTCTGGCAACATTGATCATCTGCATCATTGAAAATAAAATTTTCATTGATATGTAACAGCTTTATTTCAGCATGGCATGAATCATGGCAAGACATATTTCAGCAATATTCAAAGTTCGGTACTTTTCCATTTCGAAGGCGATAAATAAAGTCGCAAAAAATGATACAACTGACGCCAAACAAAGTAATCCCGCAGGTAACATTTTACCGCCACATTTCAAAACAAGTCGTGGCCGATTTAAAAAAAAATTATACGATATTAATGTTTATGCCTCTTGAATAAAAAAATTCAA
Organism: Trichonephila clavipes; assembly: GCA_019973935.1. NCBI lineage: Eukaryota > Metazoa > Arthropoda > Arachnida > Araneae > Nephilidae > Trichonephila > Trichonephila clavipes. Next base: position 378,284 of record BMAU01003382.1, on the reverse strand, counting down.
ATAACTAAAATTTATTAACATTTTTTTTTGTGTTAATGCTATGTGTTGTTGCCAATTAAGACTGCTTGGGGAGATTTTCGCTGGCGAAACGGAAAAGTATACCCAATGTTCTTATAATTTCTCAATAAAAGTTCATGCAATTAACGTTGATTTTTAAATATTGCTGGTTGCATGCGATTTCACAACATTCAAATATATTTAATCAATGAAAGAAATGAAAAATGAATGACATGAAAAGATAGAGTAAATAAGTGATGAAACTCCTACAATATAATTCAATAAAAATGAACTTGAATTCATTTTCACAACCATTTTCTAAAACGGTGCTAATAATCCATGTATATGAATTAAAATAAACAATTCCAATGCAAGAAATGTAGGAGATGAATAACATAAGAAATTTCATTTGTTTTGAAATAAACGTATAGATGCAGAAAGTAAAATTTTTAAACTGGAAAACTGCTCAATTCTACATTTTAATTGATATCAATATTGATAGAAAAAGAGCATCAAGTTCTTTATAAGATACCTTCGAAACATAGACGTAGATGCTATACTTACATAGTGTCAACATAATGTTTTAATGCATGAAATTATCTTTCTTTTACATATTAAATAAAACTTTTTACTAATGCAATGTAAGGTTGGAACAAATATTTATAACGAATTCAATAACAAAATTAAAAAACATGCATAGCTAACGTTGAAATTTTTTTAAAAAAATTAAGAAACAATTTTTTTTGTTCAATTTATCTTTTATCTTTTTTTTTTTTTAAAAAAATCACTTAAGAGTGATAAACATTTTGAATTTAAAATAAAAATTTTAAAATGCGAAAGTAGTTATCCATTTTGTTGAAAAAATAGACTAAATATTTTGATAAATTTTTAAGTAAAAACTTTTAACATAGGAGAAACATTTTTTTAATAACTAAAAATTTCTAAACGCCAACAAAAAAAAAAAAAAAAATGTAGTTCATAACATGGATCGTAATAAAAAGAATTTTGGGAACAAATACGAATCTATATAAAGTATCTAAAACTAATTCTTTTTTTCTCCCGAAGAAATAAAAAGATAAGATCTAAAAGAGGGGGGAGAGAGAAAAAGATGGCGCAACTTGATATTATGTTTCTCTTTCACATAACAAAGCAGGACACAACTGCGCACTATTTTTTCTCGACAACCGATGCGACACCATGACACCATATATTCCCAGTTCTGTTCGCTTTTCGTTAGAATCACTGCATTCGTGCGTCTTGGGGCTGTGCAGGATAAGACACAGGGAAATGAGTTGGAGCACCAGTGGGAATGGCCTGATGGTGAGATGGGGGTTGGAGGGCATAAGCATAGGTCGTGGCATGAGCAGCTGGCGACAGGTAGGGAGGCAGAGTGGCCGCAGCTGATCCAGCACCGTTGGTGTGTGGATGGTGATGAGCACCTGATGTCGAGGCTAAGGCAGCGGCCGCGAAAGGTGTGTATCCTACTTCCAATCCGTTGGAGAACTGCGGTGGGTAGGTGGCAGCGGTATATTCAGTGTAGAAAGGACTGGCCACAGCGGTTGCAGCTGGGGACAAGGGAGCGTGACCTGTAGCCGGTCCAGACAGGATCAAACCAGGAGCCGGCAGAAAAGTTGAAGGGTACAAGTAATGCGGTGGCATACTGTGGAGAAAAAAGTTTTATTAGTTCTTTTAATAAGGCTCAAAATATTGTGATTGTTAACATTCGTAAGTTCAAATAATGTATTACAAATAATCATTATCCTAAAGGAAAAAAAAAATTTTTTTTGAAAAAACCATGATTTAAAGCAAGATTGAAGTAGCGACATGAAAATTCATTAAACATTCTTTTTTGCATATTGATAATACTTATACATTAGCAATAGTAATTGCAGGCAAAATAAAAACACATAAAATACAAAATTAAACACCAATTATAAAAATTGAAAAGAAACATTTGGCTTAATAAATTTATTTCTAATACTATAGTACAGGGTGGGCAACTGTTTGTGGACAACCTCATTGTGGGAGCAGAGAATACCGGAGGTCAGCACCTTTTACAAATGATTACAGTAGAACGTCGTTTAACCGACTCAACTGGGACCGGACACCGTTCGGATAACCGAATGCGATCCCTGCAGTATATGAAACCGGACACTACGAATATTGAAAATCATCATATGTGGGAAACGTGCTTGAAGAAAAAACAAAATAGGTGCAAAATGTCGCAAATTTACCTTTATTGTGGAAAATAATCACTTATTTTTCGCAGTAACATTGTACACCTTCGTTTTTTCGCTGCAAGGTCTCTGAAAAAACTGGTCCGGATATTTGACGCTCAGGATAATAAACGTTCGGATAAACGACGTTACACTGTATATTCTTTAAAAAATAATAAATATAAGTTTCATAAAATAGTGACAGCTTCATTCAATTCATTTACCGAGCTAATTTCGTAAGATCCATAACTGCAAGCACATTTAATTTTGGAATAAGTTTAATGAGACAAATTTACCTCTTATCACACTTTTCTACAATTTTTTTTAAATCGGGAATCAGATTGCTTGAAATTCTCAAAACCCTGCAAAGTTAAGGCAGTTAATCTCGATTCAAAGCGGATTTTCTGACTGTCTCAACGGGCCGGGCTACTATTTGCCCTTTCCTGCAACAGGACATACTTTCGTCAATATCATTTATTTCCCAACTTGATTTTATTTGACATTAAAAACGGTTAACATTCCAGTTTTAATGCAATATGGTGTGGGCAAAGTTGGATAAGAAAAGTCATTTTCGTCGATTAGAGAGCTTTTTGTTATTATATACTTATTTAATTATACCCCAATTCAACAATAAATTCCTCCAAGAATTATATTGGTTAGTTATATTTTCAAACAAAGTAAAAAAGATGCTTTTTATGGTTACACTAGGTATTAGAATTTACTTATAACTTATGAATTTTCATTCGAACCAAAGAATATCTGGTTCATACAAATACAATTTATATAGGATACGAAAAAAGGATTTAAAAAAGTTTTACAACTATGATTATTTCAAAAACACTGAACAATGGATATCTATTTAAATGTTCAAATTACTTGTGTTGTATATTACATTTCTAAAGCAAAATTTAAAAAAACAAAAACAAGTAACAAAAAAAAAATTTTTAAGTCAATTCCTACTTAGATCAACAAAGAAATTTTTTTTTTTAGCTACTTTTTATTAAATAGTTAAAATTAATATACATATGTATTTATATACATAGGACAGAATCACAACATTAAGTGGCAATTGATTTTTATTAATTTAAATTATTGTATAGTTGTCCTAAACAATCGTGTATATAAAATTTCAGTTCAACTGAATGCTTTAAAACATGAGAAAAAACCTTTTCAAGTTTTGAAACAAGTCGCCAAAAGTGTCGCTAAATCGCCAAAAATGATGCCAACGTGGCTGTATTTGTAACTCTTTGAATAGTTAGTTTTAATCCACTAATTTTTATTAATTACAATTAAATTACTGTATTGTCATCCAAAATAATCATGTATATAAAATTTCAGCTCAATTGAGCGCTTTAAAGTGTATTTTATTAACGATTGAAAACTCCAAGATAAATATATATAGATTGTGAGCTAATAAGTAGGAATTGAAAAAGACAAAGTTTGGTAAGTAAATAATGAAACTAGTGCAGATGGTTTCAGTACAATGAATAAAAAGTGAAACAGCCTAACCCATTAAAACAATAAAGGGGAATTAGTAAAAGTAATATATTTAAAAATGGCACTATTTCTTCATCCAATATATTAATTATTTCATCTTCCTGAATAAACTTAATTTACGAATTTTTTTAATTCTATTCAAAATGCTGGCTTTCTTTTGTACGAATTTAATAATCTAAGATTTCCGGTTTATCGACTATCGATTCCTCTTGAACTAAAGCAAAGGCAATAAGAGTTTCTGAAAATAGAGTTTCTAAAAAGAATTTCCACATACAGTTAGTTCATCACATACAATAGGCGGTGATTATTCCCCAACAGTAATTAACTTCATTTGAAAATGTGACTTTTATAAAATCAATCTCCCCCCTCCTTATGCACTCTATAATTAGAAGGGGGAGGGGAATGTTTAGTACAATTTCTTTTTACTCCATTTTCATTCCTAACTTTTGTAAATAAATTGGATTAACAAAAGTGGCATTACTTTTAAATCCGACATATTGTCAATCACAATATGCGACAAAAACTTGTCAATCACATTTTATATGATTTCTATTCGGATTCAATCAAATCAGAGATTGATAAGGCCAAATTTTTCACACATGTAACACCAGAAAAAGGCTCGTTTGTTTCATTTGATTTGACACCGAAGAAAAAACCTTTAGTGCAGCATATTTTAAAAATATACGAATATTTGCATTGGAAAGAAATTTGTAAACAGACCTTGAAACAAACCTGTACGAGGGTAAAGATTTTTATCGGTATGATAAAATGATGTACATTTATCAATTTATAATGTTTTCATAGATACAAGTTAGTGATAGAATAAATACTTATTAACTAGTTATGACGGCAATATAAGAAATATGAAAATTTCTGCTGTAGCATTTATTAACCGAACTAAACTATTTTTTTACTTTTTGAATGTTAAAATGTATGCAAATAATATCACAAATTGTGATGATATAATACAAAATTTCCCATTAGTACATTAAATTTATAATAAATCAGTTTTGTTTTTCCAAGTAATTGTAAAATTGTTAGAGCAGTAAATTGATGAAGTGTCATATAGAATTAATCAAGAAAAACATCTTTTTTTAGTAGTATTGTTTTAAATAACAGGTATTCCATCATATTTTTAAGACCACACAGATTCTTCAAAAATAAAAGATATTTGAACCTTGCTATTTAAGTAGAAATTGAATGTAAAAAAAATCATTTTTGATGAGAAAATTTTCAACAGTACGTACTATATTGTGTTTTACTTTTTTTTCTCGTTTAAGGTATCCAACTACCCTAAAATTAGGATTTTTTTCAAAAATTGACAATTTTTTTATGGTTTTATTTTATAGGCTATCTTATTCGCTTCATAAAAATACCAAGCTTTTTATTTTCTATTCACTAGAACAAAAACTGCCTGTGTTTTAATAAAAAAAAAAGATGCCATAACTTTACACAAGATATCAAACTTTAAAATGCGTTTTAAATGAAATGTGTTTTTTTTTTGAAAAACTCAAACGGGGACACCGATTGCTCAAAAAGTTATGAAAATAATTTGCCGAAATTTTTGGTGAATGTTTCGTATAACGGTAGAAGTGTTTTGAACTAAAGATTTATCATTCACTGTTTTATTTTAAAATTTGCAGTCCTTTATGTTAATATAATCACTGTTTTTTTTTACGTAATTTCATAAAGTCTCTAAGATAGAATGCTCTAGTTTTCATAAAAATTAAAATATTTATTATCCTGAAGGTCATTTCAAACATGAATAGCAAAGTAACACATTAAAATAGAAAATTTGCTCAAAATTTTTTTGTACTGAGTGGGTCCCGTTTATGTAATTTTTTGTACATTTTTCACCAGTTTTTTTCCCCTTTTAATAATAATAAATATTTTCCTGTGTTCAATTTTGCAATTTTTTCCTTAAAATATACTAAATATATCTAAAAATCTCCAAAAATCCATTTTTTTTAAAAAAAAAAGTTGTCGCAAGTAATCGGATACCTTAAAAGGAACTTGTTCTAAAAATGTCCAAAGTATCAATTTTTTTATAGCTTCATTTTGTTGTGCTATTCTTCTAAATTTTTGTACAAAACTTCGCAGCTCAAGCTAAATAAACTTTTTTAAACAGTATGCCGTAGCGAAAAATCGAAATTAGAACACGTGACTTCCGCACTTAGCTCTTTCATTTACTTTACTGACCTTTAAAGCTTTAAATGGCTTTTTCTTTTTCACGAAAATCGTGCTTTTAAAATGCTAAGGCATTTTTTAAATTCAATATGAAGTTTTGAAACTTTTCTGGTTTATTTGATGACTCTATGCAGTAGCATACACAGGAATTTTTCAAGGAAGGGGGAGGTCCGGGGTCGAAAGTTCACCATTCTTGTATCATGCTCCTTTTGATTTTGTCGATTTTTGGGAACAAAACACAGTAAAAAACTAATTATTGAATAAATAATTAGCATTAATTAATAAAATTAATCTCATTAACAGATACTTAATTAAATTTTGCGTACTATATTCTTAGAATTATAATCAATCGGAAAAAAATCAAGGGCTTTGAGGAGGGATCCGGATCCCCCCCCCCTTGTGTGCGTCACTGACTCGATGCATAGAATAAGGATTTATGTGAAGTTATTTAAAAAAAAAAAACAAAGTTAGATATGGTTATTGTAAAGATCTATCACCCGCACCTGGTGACAGATCAAGCATATGTGAGTGAGTGAATATTAACGTCGCACTGTTCAGCTGCACGAGGGCTTTTGGCGACGTCCCACGTAATTTTGAACCATGGTCAAGTGACGTGGACGACACCTGAGCTGGCACCCCCTCTCCTAACTACCACACCACACCAACGGGAGGACGTTTCAGCTCTCGACAGATTTAACGGGCATCGCTGCTCCACACGGTGGGCCTTAAGTGGTACTGGGCTCGAACTCATGACATGCCTGCAGCCCGTTAAGAATATGTGAGAGACTGGCATCGGGTCGAACATATATGGGAGGGACTGGCAACCAGACAGACCAGATGAGACTGAACGAGAGCAGCCTGAACTAGATGGGGAAGAGGAAGCCGGAAAATGTGATCGATGAAGAAAACAAGAGGGAGAAAAAAACAACGGACAATGTGTTTTCAATCCAACTGAATCTCATTAATTTACTTTTTTGTTACGTGCCCCTTAGTAAGATGAAAATAAATTATCGGAACTGGACGTTGTAGTGATTATTTTTACTATTTGAACACGACACCGGTCAGAAAAATCCTCCAAAAGAACTTAGACGTTTATAGCTGTAAAAATAAAAGTAGCACTCAGAAAACCAATCCCAAGCACAGAATTGCGAGTGGCAATTCTAAAGGCATTATCACACAAGCATTTTTCGAGCAACCGTTTCGCCCAATTTTTTGAAGCAGCCGAGGGTGAAAGGTTGCCGTAAGCAAAATGACATGCTCTGACGTCCTCCGCGCTCTATCTCCACATTGAAAAATTACTCGCCGCTAGCGCTGCTGTGCCCACTCGCTATTTTTTTTTTATTAAAAATCTTTTTTTGCTAAATAACTTTTTTAGGATTTCATACGCATGGAAATTTTTCAAGTTCGTCAACCAAAGCGAACATGTAGAACCACATGTCTCCATTTCGTTGCATTTGAATACGTAGGTTTCTGATACTGCGCTTGACGAAGCCGAGGCTGTCATCTTTTTTTCGCGTAAGAAAGGAAAAACCCTATTGGTTGAAATTTGGAGCACGATTTTAATTTCGAACAATTTTTTCAGCTCACTAGCAAGAAGTTGTTCGAAGCCGTTGCTTTGGCAACTGATTAAAAATTGCTCGAAATGGTCGGTTGAAAAAAAATTTGCTCCAACTACTGTACGTGTGATAAGGCCTTATAAGAATGTTAGAAAATTTTTTTTACCAAATATTCAAAATATAGTAAACATTTTAAAACATATTGAAATATTTTCAAAAGTTTCAAATTTAAAATAATTGTTTAAAATGGTGTTTTTATTCTGAAATGTACATTTCATGTGTGTTGAACATGTAAACATTTACATATAAAAGTATAAATAAAAGTTGTGTGCTAAGTACCGTGTCTCCTCAAATCGGATGTAATTTATATGTAACACGTTAAACCTTTTTTTATTTATACACATCCATCAATTTAAAAGAGAAGTTTGTTTCATTACCATTATTTTCAATTATCGGCGACGCTAACTGAAACAAGATTGGCTAACACTATAACAAAAGTTTGAACACAAACGTAGTTTTCCCCATTGTTTTTCGTCTAAATTTTCAACGAATAGCTCCTCGAAGTATGTTGAAATAATATTTTAAGCTTTGTGGGCGTCTTACAGCATTACGTTAAAAGATATTTCTTCACGGAAAACGCTCGAATTTTAAAATATATCGTCAAACTATTTTGAAGCATACCTAGGAACACGTTTTTCAAGATTCAACCGTTTTGTTACATGCACTTTCAGGTTCAAGCAAGTAATAATTCTTGTTAGTAGTTAAAAACATTGAGGTTGATACATATGGCACTTAACGCAAGCAAGTAATTAATTTTTTTCATTGTTTTGCTTCGACACACGCACGCGTCATTTTAAAAACCACGCAATTAATCACATCATGTGAGATACAAAGTTGACATTTTTGCTTTGTTGCAATTACCGTTGGATAATAAATCACAAAAAATTCCAACAACTTTTTTGACTGAAGTCTTCCCCCCAGCTTTCTCAGAACGTGAGATTTTCATTTTTCACGAACTAGCTGTCAGTATTTCTGAAATGGACAGAGAGAGAAACAATGTATCTTTTTTTAAAACAAAAAGACTAGAGATATTACAGATGAATGAGCGGTTCCAAAGAGAACCAGTTCAATTTTGAAAATCCGGATTCAAACCAAGATCCAACTGCGAGATACAGGTCATTTAAAATATTTAATTTATTTTTTTTATGAAAATCAAAATACTGGGAATGTTTGCGCTTTCTTCGAACAATTACAATAAATCAAAGGATGTAAATACCTAGTTGTAAAAAATATTTGGCAACGGCTCATTATCTTCAAATTATATTATCGTTTAATACTTTCAAATTTATTCTTTCGAAATGACGGATGTAAACAAGCTGTAAATCAAAAGATTATTTTTCTCATTTACCGAGGAGAAATATAGTTTCGTAATTAAAACGCTTAGAGAAACATATGGTATTAAATAAATGTAAAAGCAAAATAAGCAATATTTTTTTATCCTAACCTACCATGACGGGTCAAATGACCCTTAATGAACTTTTTGTTTTAAGTTCTTGGAAATCCCTCTACCATTTGAATTTACTACTTTTATTGAAAAATTTATGAAATACAGGGTTATTCATAACTCCTTCGTAAGTTTCGGATCGCTGTAATGAAAAAAAAAACCCAAGAGGAATACAGCAAATAAGAGCATATGAAAGAAGACAGAAAGAATTCCAAGTTATATTTATATACTTTACAAGTGTTCTACATGTGAACCCTTAGTCGCTCGGTATACATCAATGCGATAGTCCAGTTCTTGTTACACTCTACTTCAACAAGGCCATTGACAGCCCACACCATAAATTTCGTGTTATTCGAAAATTTTATCTTTTACATAAGATTAAGTTTTCGTACTTCCCTGTGAAGTAGCAGAACTGTTTGGAAGGATAGTACGTCTTGTCAATAACGTTGATAGTACCAAGTTGAGTTGAATGTAGCATGAACTAGATAGACTATCGCATTGATGTATTCCAAGCGACCAAATACCACCAGTAAAATGTGTAAATAAAACTTTAATTGCTTCTGTATTATTTGATATATTCTTTTTTTGACGTATTCGCCTTATTTTTACGATAGCGATTCGAAATTTTGGAGAGAATTATGAATATAACCCTACATATATATTTTTTAATATACAAAATCCTCTCCTCTTAACATTTTTACCAAGAAATGTACATAATTTGGCTTACCTACAGCGAAGGGTCATTTGACCCATTTATAAAAATATTTACATGATATATTTGTGTGACTTATTGTGTGCCAAACCCATTGGATTACATATTTTTGAAGAAAGTTATTTATAAGTTCCAAAAACCTATTTATTGTTCGTTAAATCGGAGTTCATCATATTCCGGACAAGCAGTGGCGCACACAAGGGGGTCCGGACCTCCCAAAGCCCTTTATTTTTTCCGATTGATTATAATTCTAAGTATATAGTACGTAAAATTTAATTACTTGTTATTAATGATTGGTTTTATTAATTAATGCTATTTATTCAAAAATTAGTTTTTTTACTGTGTTTTGATACCGAAAATCGACAAAATCGAAAGGAGCATGATACAAGAATGGTGAACTTTCGACCCCGGACAAGGTATAATGGTTATATGTAACTCATCAAGTGAAGAAGTTCATTATAAAGGTTTCAAATAGTAATAGCGATAAAGAATATCAGTTGCTGCAAGGAAATAAGAACATTATAATAGAAAATTCACTATATCATAGGTTCAAGTAGAGTACAACCAAGAGTTCGCTATATCCAAAGTTAGTTGCATTACAATGCAAACTTTGTTAGAATTTACAAGTTATAATATATATGTAATAATTCACTTTAATTTCTCTAAACAACTTTTTAATTTGTAATGTTCTTGGCCTTCAGGACTCGTACGTAAATAATTACTAGCTACTCGCCTAATGGGAATAATCGTAACTGTATCTTAAAAATTAACCGCTCTGCGTTTTTAAAGTACGCTATCGTAATTTGCTATCGTACCGCCAATAACAAGCTCCATCACGGAAGTCATGAGTTCGGAACTTCCGTTTGCCGCTTTAGACTCTGGAAAATCCTTCTCTTTTGTCTTCGTCACAAGGTAATGCTCATGTCTTTTTGTGCTGTGTGTTTTCTGTGTCAAGTGCTGCGTTTACATGTTTGTATGTGTCTATAGATGTATGCAATAAACATGATTCACTATCTACAAAAGTCTGCTTCACCAGTAACATCCATATTACATCAACCATCGAAAATATGATCTAATTAAAGAATTCCTTACCAATCGCCACGTCTTTATATATATAAATGTCAAGCTTCAGGCCTGCTGGTAAATAAAGGAAGTCGTCATCTTCAAATATCCATGATTTATTATTATTCATGCATAACTATTCTAACATGGCGGCCACTTGGCGCCTAACCCGTTAGAACAAAAGACATCAACACAGCAAGGAGTCACCAGCCTCTCTTCTCGATTATTCTCCTATCTACGCCTTCGGTGCAATTACTGGGCATATGGCTCGCGAAGCGAGCCTCCATCCCATATCCGGTAAGTATATGTAAATCGGACTATAGTATTATCATGCTAGCGTGTAGCAGGGAGCTGATTGGCCGAGCCAATCGTTGAGGAAATGTCCTGGGTCATGCGGAAATCTGCTTTCATGACAGAGAGCTGAGTGGGTGCTCTCGTATTGGATCATCGCTGGTGATTATTGAGTCTCTCATTGGCTGCTCAAATCTCTCAGAAAGAAATTTAAGTCTAAAGGGGGAGGGGCAAGCCCTGATGGTGGGGATACGAAAAATAAATTAAGAAAAATAAATAAGAAAAATAAAAAGATAAATATTCAAATTAATTGAAAATTAAAAATAATTTAGCAATGAGTGTGCAATCAATTTGCACTAATCCAAAAAATTAAGGCGGATTATATGAATCGAGAAGAATTCTTCTCGGTCTTTTAGTATTGTCATGCGGGTTGTAATTAGACATATTAATCATATTTTCATTGTTTGTAAATTTAAGTGAATTAAAAAATTTTTTTGCAATTTTTTGAATGTAAGATTTAAAGCTATTTATTTTAATCGCGTTCCGAATGTCGTCGTTTCTCATATATCTACAAGCTCTTAAGATCATTCGGATAGTAGAATTTTGTAGAGTTCCTATCTACGCCAGTGCGCTTCACCTTAAATAGTCCTATTCACCCTAAGCGGTAGTAAAGAGTTCGCTCTATTTTTATTTATTATTCAATTAATTTTTAAGTTTAACTTTCCAGATCTGACATATATATATCGAGCATATATAAACTATATAATGAAACTTCTGCTACTCAAGTCTGGTTTCAAGTATATGAAAAAGTGTGGCATAAGGTTTTGCAAAGAAAGCAAAACATTTTGCACAGCCCTGTTTGAAAACTATTTAGCAAGAGATTAATGAAAATGTACTGTTATCTTTAATGAAGTATGGGCTCACCTAAATAACTAAGAAAGAAAAAGGACAATATAGATAATGAATAGAAAAATGTGACCAAACCTAGTTCTGAGAATACAAAGAAAGTTTCAGTAAAAGCCTTATAAGATTGCCCAAATTTTTCTCATACAATGGGAAAAAAGAACGTGAAAAGAAACTTTCTGAAAAGAACGTGCTTCCTCTTTATTTTGAACTATAACTTTCGATTTTTTATAGATTATATAGTAGTTAGATTATATAACTGAAAATTCTCTTCCATATTATTATCATCTGTTTTAATTTATTAATTCTTGTTAGCTCTAATTTATTACATCTAAATTTATTAAAATTTTATGTGCTATGCAATAGTCTGCTAAAGTTTTATTACGTAAGTTGGCAACTTTCGTATTATTTTAAATGTTTTTTCAGTCGGAGAAAACTAATGCATAATCGATGCTTGTTGAACTCTATACATAATTAAATTTTCGTATATTTTCCGAGATACTATTCATTTGGGGATCTTTTTGATCACATTTGAGTGTTTATAATAGTTAAAGGAGTCTATGGAAATAAACTTGGGCTACTATTATTCACTAAACGCTTTCTGGGCTTTAACTCACTAAGGTTGACGAACTCTGGAAAATAGAGAAAGAATGGCAAGCAATTATCTTGGAACGGTCATTCTTTCATGTAGAGTTGCAGTTCAGAAATAAGTTCAGCTGATCGAACATTAAACAACTAATCTTTACATTTTAAACAGAAAAAAACTGTACCGAAAGCGTTCTAAAAATGTAAAAACATCTGAATAAATATTGTCGGATGAGACATCTAAAAAATAAAAATGCAAAATAAATTGGACATTAAAAGCATAGGGGAAGAAGGAAAGCAGGCATCTAAATCTAATTTTGAACCACTTCTGAAAAATAATAAACTCAGTGCCAACTAAAAAGACCAAGCATTTCGCATCTGTATTACAAAAAAAAAAAAAAAAAAAGTTGAATTATATGGTTACAACAACAAGATATATCTTGTAAAAGAAAGTAAAATATATCAAATAAAAAATTTAATGCAATACAGACACTACCACTTGTTTTTATAAATGCAAAATTATCCTACTGATTGATTATTTTTGTAATATTTATTAATAGATATATATTCGAATCATTTCAGGATTAAATAGATCAACTATGTTTGATGCAAAATCGGGATTGATATAGTTCCACGGGTCACATTTCATACAAACAAAACATTTTACGATTTAGAAGAAAGCGATTCAGCTGTTTAAATAGTTCAACTCCACCAAATTTATGGTGAAAAAGAAAATAGCAAAATTTATAACTATCTTTAACAATTATATATATATATATATATATATATATATATATATATATATATATATATATATATATATATATATATTATATCGCTAACCTGTATTTACACCATTATGAATCAATTCGAAGAAAGGAACCCTCTTGCCTATTATTAAGATACATAGATGACTTAATTGTTATAGGTCATGATAGGGAATTTAAACCTAACATTAATTTTTATCCGGAATACCTAAAATTAATACAGACGAATTTTAACTCAAACAAAGTTGAATTTTTAGATTTGGATTTAACTACTATTGACAACAAATTATATAGCAATATATATGATAAAAGGGAAGCATTTAAATTCAGTGTCATAAAGATACCAAACTTCAATAGTTGTCTACATATATATATATATATATATATATATATATATATATATATATATATATATATATATATATATATATCAGTATTTACAAATATAATTTAAAATTTTCTGATGAGAAATAATAATTTAACTACGCACAATATTGATAAATTCAAAAATATCCAGAAATTTATATTATGTTGCATACAAAATGATTATCCCATCAACTTCCTGAGAAAATATATAGATCAGAAATATTTCTTAAAAATATTTTTAAACTCGTAAATGCACAAATCCACCACACAACATTAGGTCCACAAAGTCAGCTTGTTAGTGGTCCAGCTGTGAAGAATTTGTGCATTCCACACACAGGATACATTTTAATACACACACACTTAGAACAATATTTACACGACTACACTTTAAAATTATTTATTGCCAATTAAACATTTATATATGTCCAATCACACATTTATGACCAATCAATCAAGCAAGTTTTTTACATGTGGTCTGGTTTGCATCTAATGCCAAGTGGTCAGACTCTAGTGTTGGATCAAGAATCGTTTGGATAGACATGGCATTGGTTAGATGTTATAGCAAGATATGAAATGCTATAAGAAATGGATAGTATTCTTGATGGGATACTCTTTGGTGAGTTTTTAATGATTTACTCTATATATATATATATATTCATTTGTGAATATATTGTGTTTTTAATGTGAACATTCGGTTTTTAGAAATTTTTAGGCTTGAACTTTCAGATTTTTAGGCTTGAACTTTCAGATTTTTTTGGCTTGAACTTTCAGATTTTTTGGCTTGAACTTTCAGATTTTTTGGCTTGAACTTTCAGATTTTTGGCTTGAACTTTCAGATTTTGGCTTGAACTTTCAGATTTTTGGCTTGAACTTTCATATTTTTTGGCTTGAACTTTCAGATTTTTTGGCTTGAACTTTCAGATTTTTTGGCTTGAACTTTCAGATTTTTTGGCTTGAACTTTCAGATTTTTTGGCTTGAACTTTCAGATTTTTTGGCTTGAACTTTCAGATTTTTTGGCTTGAACTTTCAGATTTTTTTGGCTTGAACTTTCAGATTTTTTGGCTTGAACTTTCAGATTTTGGCTTGAACTTTCAGATTTTTGGCTTGAACTTTCAGATTTTTTGGCTTGAACTTTCAGATTTTTTGGCTTGAACTTTCAGATTTTTGGCTTGAACTTTCAGATTTTTTGGCTTGAACTTTCAGATTTTTTGGCTTGAACTTTCAGATTTTAGATATTTTTTAATTTGAACTTTCGGATCTCAAATATTTTTTGATTTGAACTTTCGGATCTCAAATATTTATTTTTTCTACCTATACAACTATTTTAAAGATGGGTGCATCATCTTGGGCGTTTGATGGTTCACTTATATTATGCACTAAATTGTTTTTAAATTTTAAAATTGTTTTTAAATTTTAATATTGTAATATCTTTCAGAATGCGATGACGAATAGTTTTATTTTTCAAGTATAATGATTTAATTTTAACTTTTTAATTTAAAGTATAATGGTTTAATTTTAACTTTTTAATTTAAAAAAAAATTTGAAATTTGGATATTTTCCAATTAACTTACCAAGTTGCAATAGGGGGAAGGTTGGCGCCACATCAAACTAGTTTAACCCCACTTATCGGTCCTAAGTCCGAGATTGCACTTGGATATTTTATAAATTTTTATTTTATTTTATAATTTTTTAATTTTATTTGAAAACGATGGAATATTATCTTTTATATTCACCATTGATATTCTGAAGTGTTTCGGTATTATAGGATTCATATATTTCAATTTTTCAATTGATAATTTGTGATTGTTTTTATATATTTAAATATATATATTGTAGATCGTTAAAAGTAAAACTCATTAAGAAACTAGCAGTAATATATCGCTTAAAATGAAAAACAGAGCTAGGAAGTGAAAAAGAAATTGATAGAAAAGTGATGTTGAAAAGTTAGACAAACGTGATTACATAAATTTGAATATTTTAACAGCGACACAATTAAAATATTAAAATTGTAAATACCTTGTAAGCTATGTTAAGTTTTATTGCGTTGTTTTGTTAAAGTTGAAGGGCAACCGAGAACGATTCCCACTCGTTCTGTTCCTTAATATCATGCAAAGTAAATATTAAATTTTTTAAATTGTCGTCATCCAAAAGATTCAGCAGCGTGGGATGTTCCATAGATTGTTAAGGCGTCGTTATTGCCCTCTCCCCCTCTTTTCAGAACCAGTTAGTATAACTATTTTTTTAAATTCCATTATTGGTTTCGTTTTCCCATTATTGTGTGGTTTAAGTGTTTCTTTAACCTATTCCTAAGGATGTATTAGAGTAGTCAAAGTGGTGTCAAATCAGTGACGTCTTAAGACTTCTTGAGGCCCTGGGCACCTACACAAAAGTAGGCCCCACCTGCCACTTCAAGTACACACAATACATAGTCAAATACTTGTACGAACGGCAACCCGTAACAAATAAATGTGCGCAACTTTCAATCTCACAAACCTAGGCACAAACCGACTCGACCGACAGCCATTTTTTGACTAAATGATGGTGTATGGAGAAAGACCTAGGTCTAGAGATGAACGACGGACATAACATAATAATGCAGTCTTGATACTGTTGCTAGTTGGCATATACTTCGAAATTCCGAGATTTTGGGATAATATGTCCGGGAATAACATCCGACAAATAAAATTATTCCAATTGTGATGTTATTCAGGCCGAGTCGAGAACGAGATTTGGTCCCTTACCGAGCCCCTGGACGTAGTTAGCTCATGTCTTATAAAACGCCCCTGTGTCCAATGCAAGATTCCGAAGATCTGTCAGTGAAAATATTAACATGTTCACGTATTTGGTTATTGAGTGTTTCCGTTTAGGATTACCGTGGTTTGATTGATTGATTGAATATTAACGTCGCACTGTTCAGCTACACGAGGGCTTTTGGCGACGGATCACGTAATTTTGAACCATGGTCAAGTGTCGTGGACGACACCTGAGCTGGCACCCCCCCTCTCCTAACTACCACACCACACCAACGGGAGGACGTTTCAGCTCTCGACAGATTTTACGTGCATCGCTGCCCTACACGGCGGGTCTTTAGTGGTACTGGACTTACACTCATGACATGCCTGCCATGATCCGATACCTTGACCACTGGGCAGCCCCGCCACCAGTTCGTGACCATAACCACTAGGATATCCCCCTCCCCCAACTTCATCTACCAAAGTGGAATGCCAACCTTTTCTGCAAAAGAAAGATAATGTGAGGTACGTATGTGAAGACAGTGCTTCGAGATTCAAGGCAAGATATGTTACTTTTGACTTGGCTAGTTCCATACTTGACCAATATAGAGAATCAAGTTTTTTTTTTTACAGTGGACATCTCAAGGCCTTTTGTAGCCAATACTGCCGTTTCATCATATCTGCACGAAAGGAATTAATTTTACCTTAGAAGACGCGTTACAAATTTTTACGAAGGAAATATATGGAATTCAGAATAGCGGTTGAATACTGCAATCCGAGAAAAAGTTTTCACTGACAGTGGAGAAATAAAGCGTCGCTATGGTTATGAAGAGGTGCTTAGTGAACAGATGTTCAATCCACCTGATAAAAGCTGAGCCAAAGTCTATACACATTTTGGAATATAATAGCAATGATTTTTCTTTTCAAGGTACATTCAACAAATCCATATAGGAAATTTTCCAGCAAGAATAACGCAATATGTTATATGGGGTAAATGTAGCATCAAAAATCGGATGTTTAATGAATTCCCAAATCGCTGCAGTCCGCTTATTAAAAGAAACTTCTACGAAATGAATCCTTAAAACGTATTTTTTTAATAGCTTTATTTGAAAAGAATTTCATTTTCAAAAAATTGGAGAGAAAATTAGTTCAGAAGGACCGTCACAATTTTTCGGATCAGCAACAAAGATTATTCAAACAATTTGTTTTTCAAAGGGGAAATTTAGTAGGTTCTATGAAAGGGAAAGGGGGAGAAATTTTAGACACGCAGTTTATCCCTCTTATGTAAAACAAGGATGTTCAGGCTCCCTAAAAAATTCTAGCTGGAACACATGCTGAATTTAACAAATGAGCAATGTATAACGATTTTTGGTGAAAGAGTGGTGTTTAGTTTACTTCAGTGGCCTTCAAACTGAGATCCGCGGAGCCTTGGGGTTCCACGAATCACAATAAAAAAAAAAATTCTGAAAGGAATTTATGAATGTGTATGCAAAGGGGATTCACGCTCTCTAAGAAGTTTGTATAACCACAAGTATCTAAAGCTAATTCCAGTCATTAAAACTGAAAATTTATTTACACAACTTTATTTTGTAATAATTTTTTTTAAACTTTTATTATAATAAAATAAAACGTTTTTTCTTAATATGCACTATCTACTAGATTGTGAATATTCTGTTAATTACACTATCCCGGGTTCCACTCGCTACTACAATGTTTTGAAAAAATTAAATAGTTTTCTAAAGGAAAGTGCACGTTTTTTCGAGGGCAAATGCGTACAATGGAGTGAACGAGAGAAAATTAACGTTTCATTATTCAGCTACACGAGGGCTCTTAGCAACGGACATCGTAATTTTGAGCCATGGTCAAGTGACGAGAACGACACCCGAGTTTGCACTCCCTCTCCTAACTACCACACCACACCAACGGAAAGTCGTTTGAGATCTCGACAGATTTAACGTGTATCAGTTCCATCAGCACGGCGGGTTTTCAGAGGTACTAGGCTCTAACTCATGACACGCTAGCCACGAGTCCGTTACCTTGACCACTAGGTTACCGCGGCCAAGCATTTAATGGAGAGGGAACAACTTATCGACAAATAGCTGATTCGACGTTAAAATCTAAATTTAAGCAAGAACAGCTCCTAAATTTTAGGTTGCAAATCCATGCAAAATACACAGGATTTCTCACACAGCTATAAACATTTAAATGCTATTCAGAACAATGTATTTAAGCGAAAAATAGTGGCTAGAAAAAAATATAAAAGAAATGAAATGCGACGGCAGATAATTTCAATACGTTTTTTCCGAGATTAATGCATCTGTATGAACAGTGGTGGCCCAAAACTGTGGACACTTTAAAATTATGTTTTTTAAGTTTGTACGCTTATAGAAAATTTTACGTTGCACAAAATGAAAAGTATTTTATATCATTTTAAAGAGAATTTAATACTGAATTCAATACAAATTTTTTTTTAATATTTTCCACGCTAAGAAAGCTATGCTGCGATGACTGTCTTATGTACATTAGATACTTATGATAGCAGTGAGTAATCAGAGCTTATTGAGGTTGCCTTTATTCTTTATTACAGCTTCACTTCGATGTTTCATTGAGCTGAAAATAGTTTTAATGATGCGTTATTACATGATGCCATGAAACAATTACATCCTCAATTAGTTCCTTTTTATTTCAATGGGTACATCATTCGGACAAGAGGTTTCAAACGGTGCCACAAGTTTTCGATAGGATTCAGGTCAGGACTATTTCCTGGACAGGACAACAACTCAATGATCTTAGAACGGTACCAGTCTTTCAATTACTTTACTGTGTGGCAAGGAGCAGAATCTTGATGAAAAATAAACAAAGCATTGTTGGAAAATATATCCCTGATGGAAGGCAGAAGTTTGAATTCTAGAATGGTGTCAATGTATTTTATGACATTCGGTGTCTCATCGATGGTATGAAGGCGACCGATACCATCTGCTGATATGCATGAATAAATAAAAATACATGGGAGCTTCAGTTGCCTGGATGCAGTCAGGATGTAGCATTTCTGCTTTTCTACGTCTTGCATATTTTAGGCAATCACTACCGAATAACGATATTTTAGTTTCGTCCATCTATATAACTTGTGACCAATACTCATTAATCCCAATTAGTGTGTTCCATTGCTCACTATAGTTCCTTTTAGCCCTGCTGCAAACTGAGATACGGCTTTTTTTCGTGGAGTTCTACCTTTTAGTCTTACATCTGCTAATCTACTCCTGATTGTTTTTGAACTGACAGGAGCACCAGCATCACTCAGATCATTTTTGATGGATGCCCATGAAATTGTTTTATCTCTGAAACATAGTATTTTTGTTCCTCTGTAATCAACAGATATAGTGCACCTTTTTCGGCTTTTTATTAAATTTGTATCCTGACATTTTAAACAAAACTTTCAGTCTCCAGATGCAGTGTTACTGAACTATCCATCTATTACGTAATTTTAGCATTGGAAATACCACTTTCTCATCACACACGAGTCCAATCTATTCTTTTATTTGATGCCATTGCTTTTTGACTAAATATCATTGATATCCTGTTCAGGAAATAGTCCTGACCTCAATCCCATCGAAAACTTGTAGCACCGTTTGAAAACTCTTGTCCAAATGAGGTACCCATGAAATAATAAGGAACTAATTGAGGATATAATTGTTTCCTGGCATCATGTAATAATGAAGGAAGATATTAAAACAATTTTTCAGCTCAATCAAACATCGAAGTGAAGCTGTAATAAAGAATAAAGGTAACCTCAATAAGCTCTGATAACTTACTGCTATCATGAGTATCTAATGTATAGACAATTATTGCAGCATAACTTTCTTTGCGTTGCAAATATTTGAATTTTTGTTTTGTTTTGGATTCAGTATTAAATTATCTTTAAAATGATATAAAATACTTTGCATTTTGTGCAACGAAAAATTTTCTATAAGCATACAAACTTAAAAAATATTTTAAAAAGTGTCCACAATTTTTAGCCACCACTATATATTACTTTAAAATTTTTTAATAAATACAATGATTTTTTAGTTGTCTTTACTTAAAAGTACCGATAACATGTTGATCTACTTTTGAACTGAAATTTTGTATGCACGATTATTTTGGATGACAATACGATATAAATTATAATTAATAAAAATTAATTGATTAAAACTAATTATTCAAAAAATTACAGATACAGCCAGGCTGGCATCCTTTTTGGCGACCCTTTTAGTGACTGGTGTCAAAACTTGAAAAGAGTTTTTCCTCACATTTTAAAGCGCTCATTTGGGCTTAAATTTTCTGTACACGATTGCTTTGGGTGACAATACAATTATTTAATTATAATTAATTGACTGTAATTATTTAAAGAGTTATAGATACAGTCACGCTGGCTTCATTTTTAGCGACTTGGGTCAAAATTTTAAGATTTTTTTTCTCACATTTTAAAGCATTCAGTTGAACTGAAATTTTATATACACGATTGTTTTGGATGACACAATACAATACTTTAATGATAATTAATACAAAATTAATTGCCACTTAGTATTGTGATTCTGTCATATGTAACCACATATTTATATTAATTGTTAGTATTTGATAAAAAATAACTAAAATAAAATTTCTTTGTTGACCTAAGTAGGAATCGACTTAAAAGAAAATTTATATATATATATATTACTTGTTTTTCTTTTATTCACATTTCACTAATATTTTATTTATTGGTTTTTTATATTAGGGTTTGGCTCTTAATGATTTGTGAGTTGCTGGTGAAAAAATATAACCAGTGGATTTATTGAAAGGGTAGGAGGAGGAGGTTCCAGATGCCTGCGCAAAGTGAGCAGCAACACGATCCTGATCGAACAATTCGAAATATGTCTTTGAAGCGCGTTCGGCTGTTTTTCTCCTCTCCTCAATCAAAGGCAGCTGTTTAAATAATTTTGTTCATCGTCTGCGACGTCTCCCCACCAGCGGTCATGAGACACAGTTACAAATGACACAAACAGCAGAAGATTTCTATTTATAAGTGTGCTCTGCCCCAGACGCGGAGGAAGTGCTTCGCAGGATGGGGGTAGAAAAGGAATTAAAACTGTAAAGAGAAGAAAGTTTTGCTTGACAAGGGACGAGTACCGGTAGTCGCGAAAGGAAGTTCCAAGGGGGCCCCTCTTGTCTTCTCTCCCTCTGGAAACGGATGACGGACTCTTACCTTGGCTGCTTGCCTGGAATGCCAAAAGGATGAGCGCAACCCGACGTGTAAATTAGATCACTAAATCTGCTGGTGGCGAGCATAATTTCCAAGCAAAATGGTCTCCATATGCTGAGAGGCCTCATAGAGAGCCAGATAAATTAGCGCATATTAAATTTACTGGCTGCAAGCATAAATATATGAGCAAGATGGCCTTTAGATTAAGCAGGATTTGACATTATAAACAAAACATTAAGAAATTGTTTTACTAAATATTGCTTAAATCAAAAATACCCAATTAATTTTATTAATAGTTATATGAATAAAGCTATTCAAAATTGTAAGGATTAAAAATTCTTATATTAATAATAGTTTAATACTATAAATTTACACATTTCATAGTTATAGTTACCTCCACATTCTATTATTAGTTAAAATGACTTATTTAATTCATATATACTCTAGTGTCACTAAAGTTATGGTAATTTGTAACTCTTTTATTAATTTTTGTTTCTATTCTTTTTATACTTTTGTTAAGAGCTACATTTCAGTCATTCACATGCTTTGAATCTGCATTAGGGTCCAGAATCTGGCAATAACTTATTTATTGCACTCAGATTTAGTGTGGGTTCTGCATTTTCAAGAGCAATTTTTAGGTAAGTTGCCTCTATTTTATAACGGATTTAGAGATATTCCTATCCATTACTTTCAATAGGTTTTTGCTCAGTATTATTTACACAAAGGGGGAAGTTCGTTGTATAGAAAATGCACTTCACTATAGAGAGATTATTTTACGATGAAAATCGTGA
Organism: Trichonephila clavipes; assembly: GCA_019973935.1. NCBI lineage: Eukaryota > Metazoa > Arthropoda > Arachnida > Araneae > Nephilidae > Trichonephila > Trichonephila clavipes. The sequence continues at coordinate 355,896 of BMAU01003382.1, read as the reverse complement.
AATGTTCAAGGTTCCAGGAAAAAGTTCGCAATATAGAAAAATCCGCAATATAGACGTTCGTTATATAGAGGTTCGACTGTATATATATATATATATAGATATATATCTCTGAATTTTTCCACCAAAATAAATTTGAAAAATCTAAATTTTATAAAAATCTTTTTTTCAAGTGCTATTCCTGAAATTGTTTTTGTAATTCCACTCCAGCTTATTAGTATTGGATCTTGTTAGCTGTTCTTACACAATAGAATACTTTACAAAAAAAAATCACCATAAGAAACTACATTCTTTGCAGATTAAACTACGTAAGTAGCATAAGCATAGGAAGCATGACGTACGCGCAGAACGGCGAAGGAGAGAGTAGCAGTAGACTGGCGTGCCCTACGTTAAAGTACAAATCACGACAGCACGCAAACGTGTACTTACAACGTGGCCATCAGTGGAAGAGCGTGCTGTTATCCAGTATGACTGGACACGTGAGAGTAATCTGTCCGTCATCCATGGACGAGTCCAGACCGTGATGGTGAAGAGGTCATGTTTTGTGAAATGGTTGATAGCAGGTGTTGCATATACAGTGAAAGAGAAGGCAGAATTAGGAGGAAGATCGAATTGGGTATCCCTCTACAACCGCAAGAGAAAAACAATGCTAGAATACAGGAAATAGTGTTAGCGGAAGGACGGACGCTTAACGGAGTCAGAATGGCGAACATACTGTGCATTGCTCGTGCTCATGTTCAAGGCATGGTTCATGTTTTGAGTTACCGAAAAGTGATAGAAAGAGTACCGAAAGAAATTAGTTCCTGTTCAGAATCGTCAAAGGCCATGCGACATGCAGCGGGGTAACATACACCACCGCATTGTGGAGGGCCCAGGTTCTTAGGGGGCCCAAAGCTTGACTGATATCAAATACTTGACTTTGCAGGGTATCCTAATATTCTCCGTTACGCCACTGGTGACATGGATGCACCACATTACTCCCAAAACCAAGGTTATCTTAATGCACTGAAGTATCCAAGTTCACAAGTGAAGAAAAAATCCTTACAAATCAGTGCCGAGATGCAGCAGGCTGTGCGACAATTCTTTGCTTAGCAGGAAACGGGAGTTTTATCACAGTGGTTTGTTCAAATTGATTGCACGAAACGATAAATGCCTCAATGTCAGAGGAGACAAAGGCAAAAAATATTGAAAGGTGTATAGTTAATGATGCCATGAAGAAATTTTTTTTTTTTTGGTGATGAATTAATTGGAAAAATTATGAAACTTGCTTTCGGAACGTCCCTCGTAGTACACAAAAGTCAAAATTTATTTTAAATACATTATAAAGATGCAATATACTACGTATAATGATCAAAACCATTTAGCAACAATTAGTAATCTCAGTCCATTTCTAAAAAATTTCATTTTAATCAGAAAATAAAATGTCCAAGAGCTTTAAATTATTTCATACGCTTTACTTTTAATTTGCACAAATACATTTTTTAAAATAAAACCTTCGAATTAAACAAAATATAAATGACCTACAGCACAACAACGGTCGATAATTTTCGGAAATGTTAATAATAAAATAACCTTAATACAATTCTAGCAGTTTTCTGCACTCCAAGAACCAAAAAACAATAACGACAGCGGTTTACAGATTGCATAAAAACAACAACGACAGTAGTTAAGGGATCACTACAGAGCAGTGCTCTCCAAAGTGTGGTACGAGTACATTCGGGGTATGTCAAAGCAGACTAGTGGTATGTATATTATGTGGTGTGTTTGCAATCATCTTCGTTTTTGAATAAGCGATCAAAAATGTTTGGTTACTCTATCTGTAGAGCTTTACAGAATAGAAAGCTTTAGAGGTCAGCTTCGGAAATTAAAAGTTTAAGCACAGCTTTGATTCTTTACAAAATCTAGGTTCTGTTATTCAATAAATACGAGAAACCAAAAGAGTTTAATAAATGAAGTTACCTGGTGAACATACCAGAGAGGACAGATGTAAATATACAGCTGCACATAATCCTATTTATGATGGATCGTAAAACATTTTATTTAAATAGTAATCATAAGCTGTACCATTTAAGTGTATTAGTGGCTAACAGAAAGGGCTGAACCATGTGATAACGTAAATGTAACAAAATGCCAACGATCCATTGTTAGAATGCTACAACATGCGAATACGACTCTTATTTCAATGATTCACCAGTTAAAATTTTATGTGAATTCATATACATCTTTTAAACAATATTGATGGCTGAGCTTTCCAATTGTAAGGTTAACTCACAACCTTTTTGTATCTAGTAGACAAAATAATTTTAAATTTAAATGTTTACTTTTGGATCATACTCCGATTCTTAGACCGATTTCACTCGAGGAAGCTTGCGCCAATAAACACTTTTCCTGTCATCACATCTCCGGTGTGAAGGGAAAAAATTTCTTTCATAGGTGGAAACAAAGTTGATTGAAAAGAAAATGCTGTACGGGATCATCAGTACAAGGATCGAGTACAAAGAAGCAATGAAGAGCTTTCCCATTTTCAATACACAAGAACGTGAAGAGCGTAGCTTCCACAATATCTTATCGAGTCAACTAGTGGGGAGGAGAACGTGGTTTTCGAGTGAGTGGCATAGTAGAGAGTGCCATTGAACCACTTGTAACGAGATCCAGATGATTTCAAAACTAGTTTCCTATTGTCTGCTCCTTCTGTTAGGTGCGGCACAAGTTGACTCGTATCAAAGGTCCATTAAGGCCTTATTATACATGCATATTTGAAACAACCGTTTCAGGAAATTTTTTCAAGAAGCTACGAGAGTGAAGGATTGCCGTAAACAAAACGATGCGCTCTGACGTCGGCCGCGTCCTCTCTTCGATTTTTCTGCTTGAGAAAATGAACATCCAATTTCCCCCCTTTTAATCCGCTCGTGCTTTTGTTAACAGTCGTAAACAGAAATGAATCGCCATTCTGTTTAAAACATTATACGCCATTAAAATATAATACATAATTAAAATATTATACACCATTTCAGATGCATTTGACGAAGTCGAGGCTGCCATCTTCCCCACCTATTTGTATATGACATAGGGAGCCGAAGAACCCCATTGGCTGGAATTTCAAGCAATTCTTTCAGCTCACTGGGAAAAAATTGTTCGGAGCCGTTGTTATTGGCAACTAGGCAGAAATTATTCAGAATGGTTGCTTTCAAGGAAAATTACTCCAAATACGTATACGTGTGATAAGGCCTTTAGAATACCCAGGAGTTCCTCGCTGGGATATTTAGGGCAAGAACTCTGTTCCACCAAGTTAACGAGAGAGGCTTCAAGTTGGGAAATTTCTTTTTCATTAAGTTAATCAAAATGAATTTTGATTCAATCGAAATCAATCGCGATCAGTGAAGATCATTCAGTTTCACAATCCAAGTCATGAGACTAGATGAATCAAATTATTCAATCGACGAAAGTGATGGGCGATTACATGAAAGTATATTTCTTTTTAGGAAATTTAATGAGGCAATAGTCTTTTTTTTCCATTTGGAACTTACATTTCACAGCAATGGTCTGAATTTGATCAATGTGAGCAACATTTTCGGGTAAAAATAATCCGATGTTTCCATGATGGCAATTCGAAATTGTGATTTTTTTTTTTTGCATAAAATGTGCATACCATAAACTTCAACACAACTTCACAATGGTTAATCAATTTTTTTTTAAAAAAAGAAATCTTGTTTTCAAGATGTGCAATCTGATGTGTTTTATTAACTTCTTGTTGTTTGTACATATTTTATATTATGTTGTGCATTTTACGGAATTTGAATTTGTTGAAGGACTATGTTTTTATGTTAGCGTAATGAAGAACATCAATGACCAGGAAATTAACCACAATTTTTTAAGCGAAAATTTCCATTAAATGATTCATTTAATTGGCGGCACTGATGTAATTAATTACAAGGGTTTATTGTACATGTTTTTTTTTTAAGAAAATGAACCGTTTTTTTCCTCAAAATTTATAAATATTAAGCGATTTTAAATAAATCCTAAGTGTTTTAAAGCGCGCAAATTCTTTGCTTATGTAAAGAATAAATTTCATAAGTTCAAAGTGTATTTTTTTTATGATAGGGTATCAGAAAATGCCCAATTTTTAAAACTTTCTGGTTCTTAATTTTCGTTAGAAAAACAATGCATCCTCCAAGGTTTTCCGAACAAAAATTATGAACACTAAATCGCTTCAGTCTTAAAAATAGTATAGTTATCTCTCTATTTTTAAGTGATGTTTCCCTTTCATAAGAAGACGCTTGTTTCATTTCGCCACAGGGAACAGAGATGTCCACTACATCTACATGTATATATATTAATTATATAAAAACCTTCTTATGGGACAATATAATAAAATAAAAAAGAAAAACACAAACAATACAATGTAAAAAATTGGTTCGTTACTTAAAGTGCTATTGCTGCAATGTAGATTTATTAGCATTGATATTATTTTAGACCAGAACACAAAGGATGGTTTAGTTACAAAAACTACACGAGGCTTACTGGTGACAGATCTCACAGTTTTAAACCGTCAATTGGCGAGGACGATACTTGAATTGCCTTATGAGATATGTCCTGTCCTGCATCCGAGACTTACTTGGCCATTGACTTTATGTGATGAAGATGCTTTGGGAATTTTCGAAAAAGAAAGATGTTAAGCTGCATTCTTGGTAGGATCCCAGTGAATGGATCATGGAGAAGATCTAACTTAGAACTCTACAAAATTTAAAAACAACCCGATATTGTAAAATTTGTCAAGTTACAGAGATTTAAATGGGCTGGTTACTTGTCTAGAATGAATGAATGAAGATAGTTACTGCAAGAAAATCTTTCTGGCAAAGCCCATGGGCCGAGCTGGTTTGTGCGATTGTAAGTCCTGCACATTTGTTTCGTCTTATTGCTATGCACTGTCTACTTTTAAGTGTCATAGGTGGAACCTACTTTTGCGAAGAGGCCCAGGGCCTCAAGAAGTTTCGAGACGTCCCTGAACATGACCACTTCGCTACCGTAACCGCCAGTCGAATCGGTGATTCTTTACCTACCTTTTGATAACGATAAGACCTTAAATTAAATCTTATTATATTGCTTCAGAAGATTGTAAATTTCTCTGGCGGTGTTAGAGACGATTCAAACTAGTTTATTTGCTATGCTAAAAAGCTTTTAAGTGTGTGTGGGGGGAAGTAAAATGCTCAGTAGTACTTTTTAAGTTACAAATTACAGTTACAAATCGAACGTAAACGTTTCCAATATTATTTTCCACGTGATTTTGAGCGAGTTTTTATTAACGTCGCGCCTTAGTCGCGTAAAGGAGAATATTAAGCACCCCCTGCAAAGTCCGGTTTTGGATCCCAAGCCCAAATACGTACTTGACGTGAGAGTTTGGGTGCCCTAGAGCCCCTGCCCCCCCGCAATGCGGGGGTTACGTCGCTGTCGCGCCATAAAGCAACGCGAGGCTTATAGGCGACGGACTTTCGAAATCTGGAGCCTCAGTCAAGGGAAAAGGACGACATCTGAACTGGCACCATTTCCTCTCCAAACTTCTAAATTACGCCAATGGGAGGACTTTGAGCCTCGACGGATTTAATGTGCATCAACCCCTCTACACAGCGGGTCTTCAGTGGCACTAGGACTCGAACTTTTGATTTACCGGCTACGAATCTGACCATGACCATTAGGTTACAGCGGCGACCCAAATAGTTTTAGGTAGGAGTCGACTGTTTTAGAGAAAAAAGACATTGTTTCTGTAATTGTCATATAGTCTATAATTCTTCCTTAATTATTCTCAGAGATTTCATGAAAATTTTTTCCCATGCGTGATTTCTTAAAATACTAACGAAAGTATTTTTTGAAGTTCTATTTATTAAAAAAACTTTTCGTCTGGCTGTTTGTGTATTAAAGTTAGAAAGCTATTTTTTGTTTAGTTTAACAAAGTAAATAATGCATACAATAAAATTACGAATGCAATACTATTAAAAAGCAACGTATTAAAGTTTTCCCGTAACTTAACTGTGTTTCAAAAGTATAATTACAAATGATTTTCGTATTTCTATAAACGGGAAAATACTTCATTCTTTGTTCAACAATCACACACACACACACTTAAAACCGATTAAAACGATCAGCATTCCAAACACGGTCTGAATTTTCAGGGAAAATTTAAATATCAAGCTTTTTCCCTTTCAAAATTTTACACATTCTTTATCAACTGTAAAAGTCTACATGGAAAATAAATTTCAACAATTTTTTAAATATTTTGCCTGTATATATCTTAGACCTCTATACAGAAGCTGAACTAGTATTTTTGAAACATTTAACTTAGAAGTGGATTTATCCATATTTTATTAAAACAGAGGGGAGAAATTTTAAGAAAAAAAACGCCGAAAATTATTTCAATGGGTGGTAACTTTGAAAATAACGTGAATTTCTTCAAAAATCCTAGTTCAGACTTTCCGGAGAAAATTTTTTACTTTATATATAAGCAAAATATTATTATAGAAGCATTTTTTATAAAAGGAGAACCTTTTGAAAAAAAGGTTATTCTAAGTTAATTTTTTGCCAAAATATTGTATTTAAACAATTTTTTTCGTCACTATGTCCTTAAAACTATTTTATGCATGTATTCTAATCTAAGTGACACTAAATATCATGAAAATTATCCATTTATGCACTTTTTTGAAATCACAACACCGAACGTAGTCGGATACCTTAAAATTTTTAATACCCATGCAAGTCTTTATCCCATTTCCCCCTCGATTAGGAAGGCATTATCAAGATTCAGAAGGTCTTTCAGACTAAGTTCTTATATGAGTATTATTTTCATAATAAAGTGTGAAAAATTTCAGATATCAAACTTAGATATAAGTGTTTTAACTACATTATTTTTGTATACACTCCCACTCCCCTTTAATGGGCTCAATTTATGTTACGTCTTAGTCACATGTTAACCAAGTGTTTCTAGCCAATCAGTTTACGTACACGTTTTATCAAGTGACGTCACAATCACACTATAAGTACAATTGGGTTCCTAGCTGATCAGTTCATGAGCATATTATGAAAAAGAATATGAAATAGAGAGCATATTATGAAAAAATTTTCATTACCCAATTAGAAAATATGAAAATATATTTTATCTAAACTTATTAATATAACAACAAGTACATGTTGGTGTAACGTCTGTTTTGTTTGTTTTTCATCTTGTGACCGTCATGAATCCAGTCCCTTTGCTTAAAACTATTCATACTTATATAAACTACAGAAAGTAAATATAGAAAAATTCATATCAACTTTTCTTTTATCCCATGTAGAACTTAGCACATACGCATCAAAACTTATTTAATAAAAATATCTTGGGAAAAAATAAAGGCTAAAAATGTGAAAGCAATACTAGAACCAATAAAAATATTAGTATAAAATGCATATTTCGGCATCCATTTACGCCTGTTGAACACAAGAAAAAAAGAATAATTCTTTATTCTTTGTAATCGAACTCTTCACAGCGCACTTTAAAGCACCTAAATATTTAATAAGCTTGCTAAATGCTATTAAGTCACGCAAAACATTTTTATAACTTTTTTCCCTCTTCGCAGTCGTAATATGAAAAAGGCACTGGCACAAAGCCAGTTTCACAATAAAGCCAGAATACTTGTTTTCCCACTTGATGCACAGAATAGCGTTTGTTATTTTTCTGTTGGATTCCCCGTCTTATACTGAGTGCTTTAGTATGTAGAAAGTCAAGCAGTGTGGAATAATGCACGCGATGTGTGGGGGAAAAGACAAATACAGCTCCCCCTACTCCCCCCCATAGAAAATCCTTCTGTCGTCACGAATATAAATGTATATATTCAGCAACAAGTGTAAAATATCTTGTGATCCAAAGCAAGATACATCTAGAAACTCATTTTTCAATAATTTGTATTTAATATATTTAAATAAGTGATGGCTTGAGAATATTCGTTTTAAAATTTCAGAATTTTTTTAATTTTGAGGTACATGATAGAGCTGATAGTTAGCAAAAGAAGAATTCGTCAAAAAATACAGGATGTCCGAAAAGTATGACTACACTTTCAAAAATTAATTAAAAATAAACAAAGATCACGGTATTTTATGTTCCATAAAATAAAGATTGAAGTTTCTGTTTCATGAAATGCAAACTAGATAGCACAACGTACTAGTTCTTAAACATACTCTTTTCGAAATGGCTTTACCGTAAGTACAAGCGCAAAGGGCTCAACTCATGTAACGTCAGAGTCACATGAAAAAGATAACTACGTAATTCTAGCCAATCAGTTCAAAAACTCATGCGGCATCATAGTCACACGATGAAACCTATCTTGTGTTTTCAGCTAATCAGTTCGTGCGCTTTGTTGTTGCCAACTTTTGCTCTTTGCAGAAACTTTCACTTAAAAAATACATATGTATACAAATGCATTTTATTTAAAAGTACAAGCATAAAATAAAAAAATTTCATTGATTTAAAAAATCTTTAGAAGAAATTTTTTTATAACACTTAAAATTTTTTACCCAATTATGAATTTGGTAATTTTATCTAATTGCAAGTTTTAGAAATAGAAACAATAAGTTTAATACCTGTTTTGAATTCAATGAAAAACACGAGTTTGTCTTTATCATGTGACCGTCATGAATTGAGCCCATTTGCAGCATGGGTTATCGAATTTAAATTTGCAACACATACACAGCGTAAATGGGGTGCTACACTGGAGTTCAGAAGAAAAAAACATTGTTTACCAGTCTTACATTAGTTACACTGGTTAAACGAAAAGTCGAGTTACAGTGGCCACTTCATAAAATATGGTAGAAATCTCCTAGTGATTCGATGTGTTGTGCGCATTGAAATCATGCATTAAAACACTTAAAAAAACCCTGATATTTTCGTTATGGTAAAAAAACGAAAAACCGTGAATGAATCTTTGTTCTTTTGTAATTAATATTTGAAAATGTAGTTATGCTTTTCGGACACCTGGTATAATTATCAGTAACAATAGACGGTTTCAAAAATTAATCAGTCAATGCACTTATACTATCTAAACTTAGTTTAAACACCACATGTAATTTTCATACAACAAAACATGTGTTTATCATCGGTGCTAATCTTGCTAGTTTATCATCCAAAATATTTCTTTGTCAATCTCGAAGAAAATTTGCAAATTTTATCCGTTTACAAAAGTGTAAACCCTATGTTCCCAAAGTGGTTTTCTCTGTGGAACCCTGGGATCTTCGTGATTACTGAGGGGTCCATGGCAATTCAAAGTTATTTTGGAGGTGCGAGGACAATGCTACCGAAAGGTTTAATTTAAAGTGAAATGCTTGTGTATCAATTCCACTATTATAGAAGTTGAAAATTTTTTATATAAAAATTAAAAAATTCTAAGAGTAAAATATTTAAATTATGGATAGGTGCATAAAATACGATGGATAGACGTGGCCGTCCATGTAATTTTGAACTGGAACAGAAACTCGTCGCCACATGAAATAATTTGTCTGAAACTTAGCAGTATAAAAGAGTTGTGTACCTAGTCAACACTTGTTTTGTGCATGATCCCGGGTTGTAAAGTTAATGCAATAAACTTTAGTTTTGAACAGAAAGCAGAATTGTTTCTTGTATAGTCACGATGAAAGTACACCACATAAGTATTTTAATACAACTGATATCTTCTTGTACATAGAATAACCTAAACTATAACCTAAACTAAACTATACAGTAATACCCCGAATTAACGCGATAGGCGGGACTCTGTGATAATAGCGGAAGTCGCGGTATAATCTCGAAAATAAATACATATAAACTATTTTTAATTGGGGCCAGAGACAAAAGAAAATAATTAAGAAAAAAAAATGTTCAATTAAATTTTACAGAACACAAATACAAAATCGAAGTTATTTTGATGTAAAAGATCTCAAAATCTAAAAAAATAATCTGGCGGTTAAAAGATTTTTTTTCCGCCAGCAAAATTTCCTCGTAACCCGCTAATTTTTTTTATTTCTTGTTTTGTTTAAAAATACGCTCTTCGTAGTGTGCATTTTCTATAAAATGTGTATCCCTTTTTAAATTATACTTGGGTCTTCTCTCAAATTCCCGTTATTCGATTTTTTGATTGAACTGGATCTTAAGACTTAAGTTCTTCAATGTCTTACTCTTACATTTCTATGAGCTCATCAATTGTCTGTTCCAGATTGTGAGAATCCAGCAATACTTGAACGTTATCCTTATTCACTAATAAATTTATTTGCCTGGCAAGATCGACAACTTCTTCAATCACATTACCAATTTCATCAGGCAATCGAGTTGTGTAGCGCTCAAACAAAAGGTGACTCGACGAGATTTGAAAATTGTGCGACTCCCCGTGTTCGCGTAAATCGGGGTCCAGTAAGTCGAGGTATTACTGTTATGTAGCATTTATCAATATCATTTTCAAGACATCACAGTTAAATTTGTAATTTTTGTAGTGTTCATTAAAATAGAGTTACTTCAATTAGGGGCTCATGATCGAACTTTTGGTAAAATAAGAGGTACATGGGCACAATAAGTTTAGCAATCACTAGTATAAAAGCAGACGGAATTTCAATTATAACTCCTAAATACTGTCAGACCTGTTTTTACGCGGGGATAAGAACTGCATAAAAGAAAACATATATAAAAAAACAGCATTAAACTTCATACGTAACTATAAAATATTTTTTTGCAACAAATGGGCAAAACATTATGCAGTATACAGAGACCACATAAAAACAACCTCTTTAGAAAATGTTATCCAAAAACTCACGAAGGGTTTTTTCCAAACAAGGGCAAATTTAAATTTGTCTAAAAAGCATAAAAAATTATATTCCATTTGGAAATATAATACATAAATTTACCTTTAATTCACTTTAACTTTGTTTTAACGGTCAAGAGACAATTACAGTAATTACAGGAGGGTTATCAACTGTGCGATTAGATGTAATATGTACATCTATACATATAAAAATGGATGTTTGGATATATGACCTTGTTTTTCACTCCAACACCATTCAACCGATCACTATGAAAATTTGCATGTATGTATTTTTTTGTGGATAAGGTTTTTGTGCTATCCTCTTTGTTGCAGATCCCGACCAGGCGGCGCTACAGCATATCAACTTCTCATCAATCCTCACCATATCAACAATCTCCACATATCTTCGTATCAATCAATCGCCAACATGGTCGCCAAAAATGATGCCAACTTAGCTCTATCGCCAACATTTCGCTATGTTTCTATTGAATCGCCATTATAATGTAAGGAACGGCATTGCTTGCGAATATTACAATTTTAACATAAAATAAATACAAAGGAAAGTAATATTAACACATTATATCCATATTTAAATTATTTACCCTATTTTAAGCACCCATTACACAAAATTTGTAACAATATGCTACTTATGCTGAGCAGAGACCAGCTTAGAAAGGTGCTATCAAAAATACACCCAAGAGGGAGTTACGGGGGCGTAATAAATAAAAAATTCTTTTTAGCCACTAAAAGACCTACAGACTTAAAGTTTAACAACTATAATTTTTTGTTCAGCTGAGATATGCAAAAAAAATTTTTCTTGTTATTTTGTTTAATTTGCAATTCCCGTAAAATTAACTAATTAAAAACTTCTTTATCCTTCAATCGGTATTGTTTGATTTTTCAATTCACACGTGCGAAGAACGGGTATATAGCTAGTACATAATGAAGTTGGAGATGCAACATCAACATATTTTTTGCATTATAACAGGTGACTAGCTATTTGGTTTCAATTTATGAAAAGCGCGGGGCTCGCAGCTATGAACACTCTGCTACCACGACAGACTCAACAAAATTTGCATAAATTATAAAATTTACATTTATATGCAAATTTAAATTGTTTCCAATAATTACAAAGTTGTACGCAAAAATATTGCTATCTCGAACAGGGAACCTCAACCACAGAGTTGAAGACCGCTGCTGGTTCATTACCTATTATAAATAGAACCTTACAATAACAAATATATTTACTATACATTATTTTTATAATATGATGGGATTACATTTCAGCAACCATTTCTTTTTCTGTTGGTCCGGTGAAAAATTATTTAAACAGTCTCCGATTTAAAGCCGAAAAACATTTATTCATCATGTTTTTAAGAATAAAAAATTTACAAATATAAGTAAAGAAAATCACAAAAGGATTACCTCAATACTCTGTTAAACCCACATATAATGCATTTTTTAAATCACAACAGTCACTGGTGTACGCATACCTCTTATGGGGAGGGGTTAATACTAAAAACACGCAGAAAAAACCATCGGGAGTAATTTCTACGGTAAAAATTAAAAAACAGTTGGTTTATGGGTGGTGGACCTCTAACACCTTGTAACACCTTTATAACACCATGCAATGATTCTTTTTACTGGTGTTACGTTATTAGACATTTTACTATGTAAAATTATAATACAGAATGTAAAAAAAAAAACAGTTCTACTTACCCATACTGACTTCCAATCATTAAAGGATATGACGTCCGCAAAGTGGACGGAAAGCCTGAAAGCATAAAATCTGTATCTTGGTCAATTAGAAATGAAAATTACATAAATGAATCAATTGATTTTTTATGATCACTGAATGAAAAAGTTATATAATTACTATATGTAAAAACCAGTCACAAACTACTTAAAAAACTTATCCCAATCAACCAGTGGCGTACACAAGGGGAGGGTCCTCGAGGTCCGGACCCACCCCCCAAAGCCCTCGATTTTTTTTCCCGATTGATTATAATTCTAAGTATAAAGGACGAAAAATTTAATTAAATATTTGTTATTAATGATTAATTTTATTAATTAATGCTAATTATTTATTCAATAATTTGTTTTTTACTGTGTTTTGTTCCCGAAAATCAACAAAATCAAAAAGAGCATGATACAAGAGTGGTGCGCCCCCCTCCTACCCTTGAAAAATTCCTGTGTGCGCTGCAGCAATCAACAGCTAAATAACTTGCTTATCATAAACATTTTTATACAGATACACGGAAGAATTTCGATAAAAGAAAAATTCTGCTACATGGTGTTGACGCATTTAAATAGCATTCTTCATCTCATTCCAGAAAATGAATTTAACATTTTTAAGATATAATCAATTAATTGATATAAATTGAATCAAATCCTATTAGGAATTTGGTCAATAAACATTTGCATATTTTGATTTGGTCACTCAGGATAGAACTTATTCGGACAGTAAAATGATCAGTTAATTATAATATCACACTACAGTACAGAACTTAGAACAAATAATTTTGTTCACACACAATACTTCATTCCACATCCACACAGTACTTCATTTCTCAACTGTCAAAAACTGTTAAGGAAAAAAAAAAAAAAAAAACGTCCCGACAGGTGACATAATTATTTCCTTTGATTTTAATAAGTTGGAACGAAAGTCGATAAAAAAAAAAAAGAACGCTTGTTGTACGTTTTGCTTTAGTAGTAAATTTCTTAGTTTCGGTAGGTAAGATAATAATTTCGATGGCGAATTATTTTTAAATTGAAGAATAACAAAAAGATGGATAATTTAAAGCATTCATACTAATGGAAGCACCCAACTGTAAGAATTATTAAATTTGAAATGGTTAAGTCATGACTAAATGGATCAAAGTAAATTGTTTTTAGTTTCTATTCACATCCGAGAATGCTTTGACCTATATAAGATGTTTCATAATACTTTTGAAGAGGGTTTATTAATATTATATTTACGAAAACTTTATCTTACAAGGAGAGGGCACGATTAAGGAAATTCATTTGGGGTCGATTGATTGAATATTAACGTCGCACTGTTCAGCTACACGAGGGCTTTTGGCGACGGACCACGTAATTTTGAACCATGGTCAAGTGACGTGGACGACACCTGAGCTGGCACCCCCTCTCCTAACTACCACACCACACCAACGGGAGGACGTTTCAGCTCTCGACAGATTTAACGTGCATCGCTGCCCTACACGGCGGGTCTTTAGTGGTACTGGGCTCGAACTCGTGACAAGACAAGCCACGGTCCGATACCTATACCACTCCGCTACCGCGGCCACTTATTTGGGGTCGAGACTTGGTATAATAGTAGTACTCCTTTAGGGTGTTCAACCCTCAATGTAATTCCGCCGAATGGCCAGTCAATTAGGAGGAAGAAGCATTCGAAATTCATGCTTAGCTTTTATACAATTAAATTTCAATTTCCACCAACGATTTCGCAGCTTGATTGATATATCGCCTGCACACAATGCGCGAGGTCTGGGTTCAATTCATCGGTCAATTTTCTTTTTCATTTAATTCAATTATTTTTAAAATTAAATAAACTTATTTATGAAAGGTTTATTAAATACTAAATGATATTATACATAAAAATAGTTACAAATAGTTTTATAATGTGAAATAAAATATAAATAAAATATTACATATGTTATAAAATAATTTATAAAGTATATAATTAAATTATTTTATAATTAATGCAATAAAAATATGTCTTTTTATATATTATTGATTTAATTATTTTATAATTTAAAAAAACATTTAATAAGACCTTTTTAAATAATTTCAATAATAATTCTTCTTAATAATAATTCTTATTAATAATAATTCTTATTAATAATAATTCTTATTAATAATAATTCTTATTAATAATTATTTGTAATTCGTACTAATAATAATTTAATTAATTTTTATTTATTATTTAATGCAAACAATACGGAAACAATAATTTTGAACATTTTCATTACATTATTCACCAACAAGTACTCTTCTCCAAAGTTTTAAACATCGTCATGTTTTAAAAATTGTCACAAAAATTGTAAATTATATTTGAGCACATAGACTGAATCATAGTCAATTCGCTGCATTTTTGAAAGACAAAAAAAGTGAATTCACTCATCTACCATATCATACAGAAGTTCGATGGCTTTTCGAGTCATGAAGTATTAAAACAATTTTCAAACTGCTGCACGAAATCATAATTTTCTTGGAAACAAAAAAATACGAATGCGCAGAATTAAAAGATGGAAAATGGCTAAAGGATCTGGCCTTCTCAGTTGATATCACAAGTCACCTTCATCAACTTAATCTTAAGCTTCAAGGCAAAAATAACCTTGTTATAACACTATTCGGTAACATTAACGCTTTTAAACAAAAATTATTTCTTTGGCGAAAACAAATAGAAAAAGAAAACCTGTCTCACAATGAAAGAGCTGCCAATATCTATTCACTAAATCCCCTAAATTAAAATTGACAAAATATGCACACCTAATTAATTTGTTAGAAATAGAATTTGATCGAAGATTTTTTTATTACATTTTCTGTGAACTACAATTTCGTCTTTTTACTTCACCTCTATTTAACGATATTGAACTTGTTGATGAAAATTTACAAATGGAATTGATTAAGATCCAATGTGATTCTTTGCTGAAGCAAAAATGTATGGAATTTGAAATTCCAGATTTTTACACATATTTATCGATAGATCGATTTCCTAAAATGTTATCTTTTGTTACGCGTATAATGGCTATCTTCGGAAGTACTTATTTATGCGAGCAATTATTTTCTTTAATGAAAAACAAAAATTCAGAAAGGTCAAGATTAACAGATAATTATTTATCGTCAATTTTAAAAGATCGCATCAGCTCAGCATATTCAACCAAACTTTGATGATTTGCTTTATGAAAAACGGTGCCAAACTTCTAAAAAGTAATATTGCGACCGTCCTTGGCAGGGGAAAAAAACTTATTTTAAGCCGTAATATCTGTATACTTAAGTGCCTGTCTATGTAAAAAAAATCACATTTATAAATATAAATAATTATGTGTGAGCAATTAATAGCTATCATATTTTTCAGTCATGTACTTAACTTTAGGTACAATTTGCATAAAGTTTACTGGAATATAACTTTTAAACTTTGTGTGTGTGTGTGTGTGTGTGTGTGTGTGGTGCTTGTTAACATATCATTAAATACAATAAATGTAAATAAAATAATTTTTTTTAAAAGTTTAATTTATTTTATGATTTAAATATTATTTAAAATTTTTATGAAGATGATGTACAATACCTAAAAGTTTTAAATGTTTATTTTTAAAAAAGTATTCATTGTATTGGAAATAATCAAATTTTGTAACATGCAAGACATATGAGTGCTATAGGTAAAGTAGATTTTCAGATAATGTTTAGGAATCCACACACACAAAAATTCATTTTAAGAAAATCAAAAATAAGGATATTTTTCATCAAGATTTCAAAAATATATTTTAAAAATAAGTATATTTAAAGTCAATAGGATTAGTGAGCTTTATTTTATTACCTTTGTTTTTCTTTTAGTTTTAAATTATTGATGTTTGGATTTCTTTGTAAGCATCGCAAACACATGTGTCTCATCAACGATTCACAGTATCTTCCATATAAAACACTAATATTTTATACATTAATTTTTTACTACTTTTATACTTCACAGAGCACTATCCTTCCATGATATTATAACATTATTCAGATTAATTTATTAGATAAATATGTAGCTAAAATGTCTTGTTAAAACTGTAAAAATAAATATAAAACAAATTATAAAACAAATCTTGTCTTACATAACTGCTTAAAATTAATTTTAAAAACAAAATGAGTACATTATTCAAAATTTTGTCCCTTTAAAAAGGGGGAGTAGTATTTCGCCTATCACATTAATATTCAATTTTCCTGATTTCCGTGTATAGAATTATAAAACAAAAATACAGCAAAATAATTAGCGAGGTATCCTTTATTTTTTAAGACCAAAATAAAAAAAATGCAAAATTTGAAGTATTTTAAAGTTTTGGTAACCTTAAATTCTTAAATAATAATTTCTTATTATTACTTTTACTTCGTTTTATATATTTAAAAAAAAACCTTGACATTGAGTCTTAATAAATACATAATATAATCATTCTACAAATCGTTTTTTATTAATTTTTTGAAATTTGAGAGCATGCAGCCCCCGACTTAATATAAAATAGGTCCTGTGGTCCGCCATATCATATGAGTTTGACATGCCTGGTGTAGAGTAAATGTGAACAGTGGGAAGTCGTCCCAGGAGTTCACTTCGTTATCTGACCGCGATTCAAAATGGCATGCACATGCGGTATGAATTTTGAAACGTAAATATTTACGTAGATTTTTTTGAAGTATTTAATAAAAGAAAAGCAACTCTATTTCTTTTTAAAGCAGGCATATTTTTTCCCTTTTAGTGTTAGAGTAGGACTCCAATGCACAACAGCTATATTTAATGCAAAATAATTATGTTTATTAAAAAAAATTGCCCATATAAATTTTGTTTGTCTTATTATAAAACGCCGCGACTAAATTTTGACAAACACAAAGTCCCCGCGGAGATTGAGTAAGTGTTTATTAACGTCGTACCATACAGCAACACAAGGGCCATTGGTGATGGACCTCATGTTTAACTTCGGTCAAGTGATGAGACGACACCTCAGTTGCCCCCCCACTCCAAACTATTACACCACGCCCATGGGAGAACGTTGAGCTTCGATAGATTTAACATATATCAGCCCCTCTAGACGGTGGGTCTTCATTGGTCCTAGAGCTGGAACTCAAGGCACGGGGGTTACGAGTTCGTGACCATAACCACTAAGTCACCGGCCAACTGTTCTTCAATATAGAGCAAGATTGTCTATGTGGGGATGGATGTAAAATTCGTTCGTTTGCATTCTTAATTAGAAATAAGGGCGTATTTCAATTATAAGAATTGAATGAAATGTAAAAATCTCATTCAACTACCTTCTATTTTCTTAAGATCAAACTACAGGGAACTAAGAGAACATGAAAAAAAATGCACAAAATCCCGTTATTAGATTAAGAATTTATAGAATTCAAACGCAAGACAATTTTCTCAATTGTGGTAGGATTCATGACTAATCTAACATCATGGAGGCATTAATTTTTCGATTGTAATGTAGTTTTCATCCCTTTATGGTATATCCTCCAACGTTTCACGAAAGCTTATCACAAGAAAGGCTTTTTTTTAAATATTTTTTTAAATATTTTTTTAACTTTCATGCCTCCATTCTCAACACGATGCAATGTGAAAAAAAAAGTTCTGTAACAATTCATGAAGATGGTACCAAATTTTTTTTAAAATACGCTGTCTAGTACAGCGATTCGAGAAAAAATTTTGATGGTCTGTAGAGAAAATTGGGATATTTACATTTTTATGAATATTTAGTTTAAAAAATGACGAGTAACGTATGTGAGAGAATATTAAAGTCGCCTTATATTCATCTACTTGAGGGCTTTTGGGGATGGACCTCGTAATTTTGAACCATGGTCAAGTGACGAGGACGAGACCCGAGCCCCCTCTCCTAACTACCACATTAATGAGAGAACATTCGAGCTCTCGACATATTTAACGTGCATCGCCACCTTAGAGGGCGGGTCTTCAGCGGTACTAGGTTAAAACTCATGATACGCCGGTCACTAGTCCGTTACCTTGACCACTGGGCTTCCGCGTCCACAAAATGACGAGTAACAAAACGCATAATGGAATGCGGATTATACTCTTTAAATTTTATCTACTATTTATAGCGGAATTCCTTCTGAGCTTAGGAAATTTTTAGCTACTTATGTAGGTGATCTAGTGAAAGTTGGCAACCATGGAACATTGGCGACATAACATTTCAGTATATTGATGTTGCTTAGCATTCATTTCAGTATATTGATGTTGCTTAGCATTGCCAATTTGTTCTCGCTTTTCGTGAAATTCCTTTTCAGTGATACGTAACGTAAATATAAGTGACAGTATATTATAATTAGTGGCACGTCGTATAGCGGCCAATTATATATTAAGCTCTAAGGTTGGTTCTAAAAGTTCTAAAGGTTGGCGACCGCTCGTTTAGAAGATTAAAATGTATATATAATGACGGAATAATTTTCCCTAAATTCAGACATTGTTTGAAAAGTATGCATAATATGAATCTTCGTAAATAACAAAGAATTTGATCACTATTGGCTAAATTTAATTAAAAATTTTGGGAGCTCTTTAAGGTTAACTGAATCAATAATATACAACCAATGCTGCTAATTTTAAAGAAATGGCGGGAGAATATAAAAATCATTCTGCAATGCAGGTACCTTTGCTGTTATGAATAAATTATAAATTAAAAGCTTTATATTATGTATATTCCAACTACTTATATTATTTCAGGGATTTATTTTTGGCTTATTGAAGGTTCATCAAACAAAATGTGCATTGTGAATTAAGAATCAAAGTCAAATAATAAGGTCGACAAAAGGTTTAATTGAAATAACTATGATTAACTATGATGTACCTTAATAATAAGGATCCTATATTTTAATACAATGCGAAATAGAAATTCAAGATTTCTGAAGATTACATGCGTATTGCTTTATTATTATTCATCAAGACCTTAGTGGGGGGGATTCGAAGTCAAATATAGCACCGCTATAGTAAGACATTGCTCGGTCAATGAGACAATTATACAAGTAACTTGACACATTGGAAAAAATCTAATAAGGCGCAATGTAACATAATTACATTAAAATTTTTAATTAAAAATATACCTCGAATTAAAGGCGCAGTACATTTTATTGTTAAAATAAATGAAATTACAAATTTTTCCTGTTCAGAAAATCTTTCAATTACGTAATATTTCAATCTAAAATTGCCTAATCCAATCTGTAAAAAAATTCTGGAAATAAAATGGATTTCCGGGACAGTTGGTGTTAATCTACTTATAATATCGATTTTCATTAAGTTCACAAAAAGCATCGATTTAATCGATTATATCAACAACAATAACCGAAAAACATTTTCGATGTGCAAACTGTAAAGGTAAATTTTGAGATTGCACGCCAATTTTGGAAATTCCTTTTGCAGTACCACTTGCATTCAAAATGAAAAGAATAATTTGCACCAAAAAAGAATGACTTTAATAACTGAAAAATCAAATGCAGTCTAGATCTCAATATAAATTGTTATCATAATCGATCGAGAAGAAATTAACGAGAAACGATATTCTAATCATAATTTTTTTTTTCTCGATCTCTCAAATACAAGCAAGAAATTTATTCAAGAATAATCCATTTGCATATAATTATCATTTATAAGAAATAATTCAAAAATATAACATTTTATATTATAAAATATTATAAAAATATAATATTTTTATTAATTCAAGTTAAAACAATGTATTTTGTTCTTTAATAATTACATTAACAATATTGAGAGAAAAATGATCGAAATCCATCAATATTGAGTTTTTATCATTGCTTTTCAATCTGCGAGTTGAGTTATTTCAATCTAGTTGCTATGCATACAAAATTACCGTAACTTTAAGTGTCAGGTTGATCCTCTACCTGATTATTATCTTCGTTTTGTTGTATTTTAGAAAATAAAGTTGCAATTGGCAACAGTAGCGTTTTTTGATGTTCCATATTTTTGTGAAAATAAAAATGGGCTTCAGTTATTAATTCTCTAAAACACATGAATAACAACTATTAACTAACTAGAGAATTAATTATTAGTTTTTACGCCATTTTTTAGTGTTATTTTTAAGATGTTGAAGCTATAAATTATACTGACTATAATCACAATTCTGATTTCGAGTTCCATATAACGGAACAGTAGATGCTAGGAAACAATATTCCACACACACACACACACACACATTTATTCTTCTAAATTGCTATTTTATTTATTTTAAATTAAAGATAAAAATCGTTTGGGGGGGGGATTCTTTTATTCTACAGTTACATTGACTTAATAAAATAAATCTTTTGGCGTATAATTAACTTGTAATTCTCTATATCGAGTGAATTACACATCTTTAAAATGGCAACTAAATCAGTTTCAATATTTATAGTCATGCTGAAGCTAAACGAAATTAGGCAGCCAAGACAACATATCATCTAATGCTTATTTTCTTTTTAAAAAATTACGAAACTTCAAATATTTTACCAGGGAATTGGGCACCTGTCCAAACAAATGCTTAGAGACTTTTATACATTACACAAATGCCTAAATTACAAACAACGAAAAAAAATTAAATAATGTTTTAGAAACATTTATGGAGAAATTTAAGAAACAAATGATTAATACGAAATAGAGAAGTTTATATGAGCAAAATGAAATTATTCTCTCTTAAGAAAAAAAATTACCAGCACAACAGAATTATTACTTTTAAAATGAAATTGCTCAAATATATATCGAATAATACCGAGATTATTTTGATACATTTATAAGAACAAAATCAGAAATCTTTCACCTTTTCATACTTTTTCTTTACGTACGGATCTTACGAACAGTAAGTACTTCATAAATTTGTTTCATAGTCAAATAAAATAAAAAACTTAATGCAGTCCCAGAGATTTCAAAATATTTTTCCTTCAACATTTTATAATTATACATTTTAATAAAATTTTAGAATGGAATTTAAAATGAAATTTTTTAATTGTGAAATTTCTAATTACATCAACGCGCATATGCATAACAATGTATTTATGCCACTGGATTTGTTAACTATCTTAGTTACAAATTTCTACTTTAAATCTAAATTTTTTAATTGTATGATCAAACATTTTTTTAAGATATTTTTAGATAAAACTTTTTGCCGTGATTCATGCTGTCTGCACCCTTGTATCTCCCTCCCTCTTACGGGTTTTAAAAAATCTTTCTTCTATTGTAGTATAACAGTATTAAATGAGACGGATTAGGGAATGCAAAAAGCTAAGCTCACAACGGTCACGTGGTAAATATATATATAATCAGGTATTCCATTCAATTCAAAGAGTTGACCTTAGACTTGTACTCGTAAAATCCAGATATAATTATAAATTTGATAATTTAGTAAACATCTGTCCAAATACGAAAATTCAAAAATTTTTTTTTTAAAAAAAAAACCCTAAAGTTATACGGTTTTTTTTTTTTTAAACTAAGAGCATTTTATCTACCTCTGAACGCTGTAATTATTGACAAATATGTACTTTTTAAAATAATGTTTCTGTAAAATTCAAATTACGCAACAGTAATATATTACCGATTGGCCTGAAAGACACGATCAATACTGAAATATGGGGGGATAATCAGGGATCATTTACACATTTAAAGAACGTAGTTTTATCTAAAGTGTGATTGGCTATTTTCGTTGCAGTATAAAGGTAAAGACAGAAATCTATGATAGTAATGCTTTTGATGTGTCTAAACTATTCAGTTATTACTTGTAATATATACCAAGTTGACCTGTTCTTTTGGGTTTCTTCAAGTATATCAATTTTTCAATCTCATTAGAAAACTATTTCAGGATGCACAAAGAAAAGGTCCCTTTGTATATATATTCTCAGTTTTACCCCACACTTTTTTTTTATGTATAATCAACTCTAATCTCGCGAGGCTTAAAAAACTTCGACATAAACGTACAGTTTAAATATGATACGTTGTTTGAATAGTCTCAATACTGATGAAATTCACTAGTACTTATTAACCGATATTTTATTTTTCACCCGAAAAAAAATCAATATTAAATTTTATTCATTACTACTGAAATAAACTTTGGAAGTACGCGTTTTTTAAACCACATTTTTTGTAAAAAAAAATATTCACGTCTGTACGAATCTGCAACAACAAAATTAAAGTAACATGCTCCTAAGATTGTTTGCAGATTTTTTTTATTTATAGCAAGAGAAAAAACTACGCTGTGTTTTTCTTTGTTGTTACCAAAACAAAAGAGAAAGGCGATGGCGCCATAAGCAGAATACTCCACGAATCCTTTATAGAGGTGAAAAACTAACAGGGCGTGTAAAAAAAATTTTCCAACGAGAAAATTAACGGAGTCTTTTTGACTAGACTCATTCTAATAATGTTAATTTTTACAGTTTAAGGTATAGGTACAAGTTTACGGTACTTTTTAGGGATCAGTATCAATATCAATCAGTATCAATTTAGGGATCACACACAGCACTATTTAAAATAAAGTATCTAAATTTTATAAAAATCATAAAAAGGCGAAAGCTTGAAAATTAAAAAAAAATTATTTAAAGCAGTTAGAGGGAAAGTAGTAAACTTATATCAATAAAAGTATTACTAAAATGAACTGCATGCATTTATCCAGAAAATGTACTAAAATTTCAATGTTTTATTCAAATATAAAAATTTTAGAGCGGATCGAATAAACATAAGAAACGTTGCATATTTATGAGGCTATTCTTCAAATAGCAGGCCATATAACTAAAAAATATTCATTCAGTAAGAGTTATTTTAGTATATTCCCTAAAAAATAACAAATATCAGGTTCAAAAAGTTTCATTGAAAAACAATATTTTGAACTAGCTGGTATACCCGTTCTTCGAACGGGTGAATTGAAAAATTAAACAATACAGACTTAAGGATAAAGTTTTTAATGAGTTAATTTTACGTGAATTGTAAATTAAACAACAACAACAAAAAAGCTTCTTGCATATCTCAGCCGAACAAAAATTATGTTTGCTAAATTTTAAGTATGTAGATATAACAGCTGATAAAGATTTTAAAAAATTTCTAACACCCCTCAACTCTATTGTGGGTCGATTTTTGAAAACACCACCCTTCTGCTCAGCAAAAGTAACACATTGTTACAAATTTTGTGTAATAAACGCTTAAAATAGTGTAATTAATTTGTATCTGGGTGTGTAATACGTTAATATCACTTTCTGATGCATTTATTTTATGTTAAATAGCTGTTACCCGCGACTTCGTTCTCGTGGAATTTAACAAAAAAGTGTTTCTTCAATTTGCTGAGTTAACGAAAACAATTACGTATTCCACGTAAAGAAATGCACATATGCTATAAGAGTATAATGTCATTATTCTTCTATTTTGTGTGAATCGATGTTTCTTCTATTATTTTTTCATTTGTTTTTTGTTGAGCAAAGGCGAGAGGGACGCATGACTTTTGGCACTGTCGATGGGGTGAGGATAGTAAAATCATTCGGATCAAAACAGGTCTAAATAGGTGTAGGGTGAAACGAAGGCGCAAGCAAGGGTGAGAGGGAGGCATGACCTTTGACACTGTCGATGGGGGTGAGAACTGTAAAATCATTCAAATCAAAGGACATGAACGGGAAATGTCGGGAGTGGCAGCAACCTAATCAAGCAAAAAGTTTGATACAGCTGCTAGAAATCGTTGAGACAGAAGGCTCGCGAAACAAAATAATCCCTATTGAATAAAAATAATCTATTTGAACCTGGTATTGTTCAATATTTCATTGGTTTAATTTTATTTTTGCGGAACCCTAATTTATTTCTAAAATAAAAGTAGCCTAAGTTACTCCTTATAACATTAGCTATCTCTGCCAGTGAAAGTTCCATCAAAATTGATTCAGCCGTTTCAGAGATTAGCCGGAACAGAAAGATAGACAAAAATTTTAAAAATTGATTTTTTCATATAAGTACCGTATATACTTTTAAATGGATTTAGTAAAAAAATGTTAATTTCAAATTACAAACAGACACTTCATTTTTATTTATATGTATAAATTATCAGACCCGCCGTGACAGATTTTGAACCATTTATAAATGTAATCTTTCGGTTGATTAAAGGCCCACTTGCGGTTTTTCTAATTTTGCGTAATTTATTGAAGTTTGGCTTCTATGCAACGCAGAAACAAAATATTTTGTGACGAATCTGTACGGAACCCTTCCACTAATCTTCTTAGGAGTCTTTCTGGGGAATATAAATTCGCGTTTATTTCCAATCAACTCCAAAAAGATGTACGGGATATTTAAATTAGATAAGGTATTTAAGTCGAGAGTTGCGAGATAGCAAGAGAGATGATGGTAGGCTATTGAGCCAGTATCTTTAAACGTATTACTAGAAGATTCAAGGAGATTAGATTGGTGAAGATGTCGTGCTGCGAGACGTACCAGAAAGCTGATATAAGCCAGCGGTAAATATAATTCACGTACGCTTAAAAAAGGCGTCAGTTTAAGCGACTTAGTTAAAGTTAATGAAAGTTAAGAATTCGAATACGCGCGTGTATTTCTCGGATCTCCTATTTCGGTAAACCTTACTTGAGCTTTATTATTAATTAATTGCATTCTTAGTAATTTAATTTACGTAACATTATCTTATTATATGTTATCAGAGATTTTTTTGAGAAGAGTATAATAATAAATAAATATTATTATTATTATTCAAAATGGCTTAGTGGTTCTGTGCCTCAAATTAATCTTGGTGTTCAAGGTGTGACCCAGGGGGGTCATCACAATTTGGTTTGCATAACCGAAAGATTGCTCTGTTCAATAAAATAACAAAGATGTTTTGATTGAAGTTGGTCATTTCAACGCGTTCCTATACATTAAAGCATACAAATCAACCTAATATGGTTCGATTGTTGTATTCAGTTTTCTTTTGTACATAGATCCCAAGCATTTATATTTTGCTTTAATTTATACCCACGTATTTGTAAATATAAATGCGAAAATTTTAAAAATCACCATTATACTTAAACTATAATAATAAAACTAATTCAGTAATAATATCTATAATAAAAATAAGAAAATTCAAAAAATGTATACATGTGGGCATTTACGAGTCGAAATAAGTACAGTAAAACCCGATGTTTAGCGCGCACCTATACTTTCACGCACACGCACACGCGCACACACACACACACACACACACACACACACACACAAGCTGTACTTTTTTAATTTTAAGATATATTCGCCGTATAACGCCCCTCTCTTTTACGAAGAAACCTAGCAATACTAAAACGTTTTGAAGTCATTTATTCGAGGTACTATTCCAAGATTTTGAAGACATAGTATACTTCTAGAACTACAACCCTTTAAGTTCATGAAGAATGTCATTTCTTTTAAATGAACTGTATTTCGATACAAGAAGCATAACATTTTTTAAGCTTATCTATTTTTTAATTTTTAAACTTATCGTTTTTATACCCGGCGTATAACGCGCACCCTTAAATTTCGAACTTATTTTTTGTGTTAAAAGTGCGCGTTATACGCCGGATTTTACGGTATTTAAGTTTGTCTCAACTCCAAAGACATACACACTCCAATAAAGGGAACTTGTACGAAGAGATTTAAAGCCGTTATTATAGGATAAATCAGGGGTTGGCAAACAGCGACCCGTAGAAAGTTTTGCAGCAAGCCAAGACGGCCAGAAATCAAATAGGGGAAACGTTTTTTTCGTTTAGATTGACGTACATTTGTGAGCAAAGTTTTCCCTTACATGAAGATCAACAAGAGTAAATACAGATGCAAGTTGGATGGCATTAATTTGCAGTCTGTAACGAGAATTTCAGCAAACAATCTGACTCCTGATTTAAAAAAAACTTGTAGAAAAGTGTGAAAGGGTATATTTGTCTCATTAAGGCCGGGGTGGGCATTAAGTCGATCGCGGTCGCCCAGTGGACCGCCAAGGCATTTTGGGGTGACCGTCTTTTGTCTTAAACCTAATAATCATTTCATCATACGAAGGTCTAGAAATATTTTAAAAATACAGAGAAAAAAATCGAATCACACGAGAAAATGTTCGTTAAATAGAAAATGTATGATATTTGGAGGTTATTTTACGAAGAAAATTGTAAAATTTTCTAAATCCCAGCAAAAAGTTCGCTAAAAAGTTCGAAATTCGCAATATAGAGGTCCGACTGTATTGTAGTCTTTCTGTTAGCTCACTACACCTACGCCACTGGGGCCACCCAGTGGCGTAACGTACACCCCCCGCATGATGAGGGCCCGGGGTTCTAAAGGGGCCCAAAACTTATTGACGCCAAGTACATATTAGGGCTTGGGGTCCAAAACCCGACTTAATATTCTTCGTTACGCCTCTGGGTGAACTGCAACACCTTGAAAAAATTAGGAGTAGTCCGTCGCCTGGAAAAGTCTGCCCACACCTGCATTAAGGTATCCGACTATGTTCGGAACCGTGATTTTAAAAAAGCACATAAATGGATAATTTTCATGATATTTAGTGTCACTTAAATTAGAATACATGTATAAAATTGTTTTAAGAACATTTTGACAAAAAAAAAAAATTTTAATACAATATTTCGGCAAAAAATTAACTTAGAATAACCTTTTTTTCAAAATGTTCATTTTTTTGTGAAAAATGCTTCTATTATAATATTTTGCCTGTCCATAGCTCGAACCTCTATATAGAGGATCAACCATGATTTTTGAAAAAAATCACATTTTGAGAGTTACCACCAATTGAAATATTATTGGCGTTTTTTTCTTAAAATTTCTCCCCTCTGTTGTCGTAAAACATGGATAAATCCACTACTAAGTCATATTTCAAAAATTCTAGTTGAACCTCTGTACAGAAATCTGAGCTATAGACAGGCAAAATATTATTACAATAGAAGCATTTTTCCCCAAAAGGAGAATATTTTGAAAATGGGACATTCTATGTTCATTTTTTGTCAAAATATTGTACTTAAATAATTTTTATTGTAATACTATTCTTAAAACAATTTTATATACATTTTCTAATCTAAGTGACACTAAATATCATAAATATTATCCATTTACACGCTTTTGCAAAATTACAGTTCCGAACGTAGTCGGATACCTTAACCCTTTAACGAGCCATTTATTTCTAGTAAAGGTATATTAAAACATTTGTGAGATTGAACTAAGAAGAGAAACTCATTTAACTTATTAATTTTATGATTTCACTTTTAACACCACCCATTCGGCAGCAAGTATATTTTCCCATTCGGACCTATTAAAAAGTAGGAAATTAATGTTTTTTTTATTTCTTTGTTTTGTATTTATTAAATATATTTTGTAACTACTACAAACAGGAGAAAGAATTGTACGTTATATAAAGCTTTTTTTATTCATAGATGATAAACACACACAATTACAGTATTATTTTTCATGAAATTACCAGATCAATGTGAGGATGTTTTTAATCCTGTTTCTATGGGAGGAGGGGGTTGATAACAAAGTGTGTGTGTGTTTATAATTTTCTGAAGTTATTAATGGATGACAGCACAAATGCAATCTAATAAAATAACTTACTATGGACATTTAATGTGGTGGTAAATATACTTACCACGGCCTTTTAGAAAGGGTTAAACTGATTCTAAAGTTTGAAGCTATAGAAATATTAGAATAAATAAATTTAATAACTGTCCCTATTTTATTTAAATTTTATTGATTTTGTGGTACAATTTATGTGTTTTCCGAGGCGGAAATTTGACTAATAAATGCAGCGATTTTAAAAAAGTGAGGCTCTCGGGTAGCCTCTTCAACAATGGCCCATCCTTGGGTTAAGTGCATTCATCCTTACATGCACAAAAAATGAAGGAAACTTCTACACAAAAATTTATCAGGAATGATACGGATTGAGGAATGTCTCGCGTGATATCGCTTTCCACGGTGTATGTGCTACAGTACTGACCTACCAGAAAAATAAAGCAACACGCAAATCCCAGAATACATGCACGAAGAACAACAATGCATTTTTTAAAACTAAATGATAAACTAACAAAGAAGACACAAGAAGGTGTTGCGTTTAAATTTAGCGCAAGAATGAAGTCACACGCAGCGATCACAATCGAAGTGTACAGTAGCAGCGTCAGCGATTGTTGGCTAAAAGAAAGCTGCTTTTTTACCTCCAGTCGAGAGTTCTCCGATTCCTTAGTCATTGGCCCGCCGCCATGACACTAGGTACCAGCAATGACTGATAAACAGGAAGTAAGTACTTCAAAAATTAAACTACGTTCAACTAAACTAAGAAAGAACCCACTCTTTTGAAATCATTCGACATTTATACCCAGAGCATGAGAAATAGTTTTGTATTCCAACAACAAAAATGGAAGATACTAAAAATGGAAGTTCAGTTGTGACTTATTGTAACAAAAGTATTTCTTTTGAAATTGAAAAAAAAATTATTGGTGATTTATTAAATCATTATATTACACTAAAACAATTAACATAAAATTTTTTTAAGTCAATTCCTACTTTGAATGAATGAATAGAAAGTATTTCATTAATGATTGAAAATTTGAATAATATATATATAGGGAGAGAGTGAATAACAGTAGGAATTGAAAAAAGAGCATGTGTGTGATTTGTCTGCATTGCTGTAACAATGCAAACCCGGTTTGGCTAGTTT
This sequence comes from Trichonephila clavipes, assembly GCA_019973935.1. Lineage (NCBI taxonomy): Eukaryota > Metazoa > Arthropoda > Arachnida > Araneae > Nephilidae > Trichonephila > Trichonephila clavipes. The sequence goes on along the minus strand of BMAU01003382.1, from coordinate 326,726 downwards.
GGCTGAAAAACAGGTTTTCGAAGCCAACTTTTGTCTTTGCTACATTGTAACAACAATAGAGACGAATCTAAGTTGACATCAAAAACCAGTAACTAATCTAAATTAATTAATATTTGAAAAAACTGTATTAACATCAAGTGTCATCCACTACAAGTTTAAAAAATATATTTGAATTAGATTGGATGAATAGAAATAATTTTATTAACGATTGAAAAATTGAACAAGATAAATAAATATATAGAGTGAGCTAATAGTAGGAATTGAATGGAAAATAACCATGATTTCACATTATTTAAGATGCAAAATAACATTTAAATTTTCCTCACACTTTTTAATGGATATTGTAAGTTAAATTACACAATTAGCTCTGCATTTCCAGACGTTTAGCCTATAAAATAGATCGTTCGATTTTTTTTTCTTTAAATAAAAAAAAAACAAAGCGAATAAAATGTGTCTACCTTAATTAAATGTAGATTTAAATCAGTACTTGAAAGAAAAGGATGCTTTACCATTTTGTGCATTTATTCTTGGCTTGGCGCCAAGATAGGCAAGGTTTACGTTGGCTTTCCTTCCATCAATGATGGGGTTGGCGTCCTTCACAGCACGCTCTGCGGAATCTCTGTCCGACATCGTGACCTACGAAAAATTGAAAATTCCACTTAAAACATGCAGATTGCAAAACTAAATACACACTTTACACTATAATAATATTCTAAGCGCTTTAAGAAAGAATACAAACATCGTGAAGACTTTCCCCAGCTTTTAAAAATAATTTAGTGTCTGAATCAACTTTGCTTTAGAAACTAGACAAAAGGCTATAGGAGATTATTTCTACTGATTCGAAATTCTGAACCACGGTCTAAAAACAGGGATGACATCAGAACTTGCAGCTCAATGTTCCTACACCCACCCATGTCACGTAAGGAGAATGTGCACGATAGCCTGGTGGTTATAGTAACTAACTCGTGGCCAGCGAGTCATGAGTTCGAACCCTAGTGTAACCGAGGACAAGCCGAAAGTTTGACGAGAGGGGAATGACTGATGCACATTAAATCTACTGTGGCTCAAAGTTATCTAGTTGTCCTGGTGTGGATGTTTAGAGGGGCGAGAGCTCAGCTGTCGTTCTCGTCATTTGAGCTAGGATCAAAATTACGACAGCCCTCGTGTTGCTTTGTGTAGTGCATTAATAAACCCTCACTCACGCAAAAAGTTAAGAATATTTCATTATGCCGTTTCGGACATAAAGGTTCTTCGGATGAATCAAGACTCGCATCCGTGACTTGACGAACATTTTAACAATTTTTAAGTAACGCGTTTGCATCTGGATTCTTTTTCATGAAATTTCCCTTGTCTAAATTTCTTCTTATTCCTTCTATTCCTTTCCTTGTCTACTTTCCCTGCCCTTTGTTTCTAAATTTTCCGTAACTATAAATTTAATAGTAACTATAGTAACAAGGAAGAATGAGTTTATATATAAATAACTACTATCAAGTAAGTGAATATTAAACGTTGCACTATTCACCTACTCTAAGGCTTTTGGCGACAGACCTCGTAATTTTGAGCTGTGGCCAAGTGACGACATCCGCTATCCCCTATCCTAACTTCCACACCACTCCAAAGGGGGGGTCGTTTGAGTTTTCCACAGACTTAACGTGCATCCTCCCCTACACGGCGGGTCTTCAATGATACAAGGTTAGAACTCATGACGCGCCGGTCACGAGTCCGTTACCTTGACCACTAGGCTACCGCGGCCACTGAATGACTATCAAGCTAAGCTGTTTAAATGTAAAAAATCAATTATTACAGCAATTCTGACAAGATTACTTCACTTTTCTTGAAAGAAAGCTCAATGGTCCAAGAGTTGTAGTGCTTAGATTAAAAACGCAAAAGTATGAGAAATTAAGATTTCAATGGGCTAAATTCATAACTGCCACAAGCAACACGTGTTCTGCATTGAATTTTTAACTGACAGTTGTTCTACTTTTAAAATTTAAATAAAATATCAAATTTAATAATTGAGTATAGATATTTAAGTGTTAATACCTTTTTTAAAAAGTTCTGTCACACGTGAAATTTTTTTTAATAAAGTTACTGTAAAAAGCAAAAGTTGGCAACAGAGAAATGCATGAACTGATTGGCTGGAAACACGTGATTGCATTTATCATGTGACGTCATAGTCACATGAATGTAGCCCATTGAGAGTTAGCATGGATTAAGAAATACTTCCATTGTGCAAAGAGAGAAAATCATAGAATGAAAATTGTTAACAAAAATTGAATGATGAATTTGAAAATTGGTAGCCGAAATTAAAAACAACGATAAACAAGATTGATCTATCATTTTGATTTAGATAGATAAGACTGTTTTTAAAGTAAAGGGTGTTTTTTTTAGAGATATAGAACTTTAAATTGCAATAAAACAATGATGTATTATTCGATTGACATGAATTTTTTTTTTTATTCGAAAGATAATTTTGTGGCATTACATTTTAAATATGATTTCTGGCATATGACTGCCACGGCTGGCTCGGATGTAGCCCAATCTGGACGTCCAATTTTCGATGACTTTTTCCAACATTTGTGACCGTATATCGGCAATAACACGGCGAATGTTGTCTTCCAAATGGTCAAGTGTTTGTGGCTTATCCGAATAGACCAATGACTTTACATAGCCCTACAGAAAATAGTCTAGCGGTGTTAAAACACAAGATCTTGGAGGCCAATTCACAGGTCCAAAACGTGAAATTAGGCGGTCACCCAACGTGTCTTTCAATAAATCGATTGTGGCACGAGCTGTGTGACATGTTGCGCCGTCTTGTTGGAACCACAGCTCCTGGACATCATGATTGTTCAATTCAGGGATGAAAAAGTTAGTAATCATGGCTCTATACCGATCACCATTGACTGTAGCGTTGTGGCCTTCATCGTTTTTGAAGAAGGATTCCACCAGCCCATAAAGCGCACCAAACAGTCAGTTTTTCTGGATGTAACGGTGTTTCGACATACACTTGTGGATTAGCTTCACTCCAAATGCGGCAGTTTTGTTTGTTGACGTAGCCATTCAACCAGAAGTGCGCTTCATCGCTAAACAAAATTCGCTTATGAAAATCAGGAACAACGGCAATGTCGTTTTGGGCCCCATTCGACGAATCTACGCCTTGCTTGATCATATTTAAAATGTAATGCCACGAGATTATCTTTCGAATAAAAAAAAAATCATGTCAATCGAATAATACATCGTTGTTTTATTGCAATTTAAAGTTCTATACCTCTAAAAAAACACCCTATATTTAAAAGAAGAGTTAAAAGTTCATAATTTTTTTAAAGATTTTTTTTTCAACAATTTAAACGACGAAACTTTTGAATAGCGATTTTAATTACTTCGAGAGAGAATTGGAATTGGCACTACACATGGACTAATTTTCTTTTACATATTGTGGGAATTAAGTTGTAGAAAATTAGAACAAATTTTAATTGCAGTGCTACTTTTACAATACACACGACATATCGGAAAATACTGGTGTAAGCTAGAAATTATTTCCTAAATACTATGTTCAATAAAAAAAAGAGAACAAAATTTTTCAAAAAGACGTACAAACACGTGGAACCCATTTTGTTTCGTGATTACATATTATCTACACTCCATACGCATTTTTCCGTAAGAATATAAATGGATCGTTTAAAGTAGTTTAAACTGGTTCCAACTAGAAAATGACGGTAGTACTCGCTTCAAAACAGAATTCAAAATTGTTAGAAAAGAAACGGTTCTATCAAACCTTATTATTCAATTTAATCGAAAGATGACAGAATCCAGTACGATAAAAAGAGTACCAAAAAGAACAAGGTTTCTAAGATGTTATGCATAATGACAAAGAATTTATTTGGGGAAAAAAAATGAAACAATTTTTATATTATGTTTATCGCAAGATTTAAAAACTAAATCATAAAGTAAAGGGTACTTTATGTGATAGGAAAACTCATCAATTGAAGGTTTACGTACTACTTCAAACCCAAAAAGAATGAAAAAATTACCACAGATTTAAATAAATCCACGCGTGTAATTTTTTTGATAATTTTATATTTAAAATACAAAATTTGAATGAAGAAACAATTGTGATCTCTAACTTCAACACCACTAAATACATAATTGGGAAATTTTTCCGAAAAGAAAAAAAAATGTCCTACTAATCAAAACTTAAAAAACATAATCCTATTCATAAAGATAATAAAAGAGGTAAAAGCTTGAGAATTATAGTTATTGTTAACATAATTTTTTTTTACAAAATTTAAAAAATTTGAGCTTTCAAAATCGCTACATGCACTAGGAAATTAGAGGAAAAAAATATTTATAATAAATTTATTTTTTAAAACTAACTTATTGTACTAGGGTTCCATTTAAATTAACTCATAATTGGTGACATACTGAAACAATCAAATAAAATAAGAGTATTTATTAACGTCGCACTCTGTGAACAACGAATCTCGTGGTTTTGAACCGTGGTCAAGTGACGAAGACGACACTTACGCCGGCTCCTCTCTCTCCAAACTACTACACCACGCGAAAGGGATTTAACAGATTTATATGCACCAGCCCCTCTACATTTTATGGAATTTGGGGTAGAGCTCACGACACGCCGGCCACGAGGCTCGTGACCACAACCACTAAGCTACCGCGGCCACCCGCTTATTTCAGAAGCTAAGCTAAATCAACTACTAAGTCACTTTTTTTGTTTAGATAAAAACAGTTGTGTCTTCGATGCAGCACAATTACTGCTACGCAAATAATGCGATATTTACTTCTGCTTATAATATAGAATGCTAAAATCGATTTTATCCCCTTGCCTCTGAAAAATTTATCGATTCAGATTATTCCGAGATACTTCCAGACTGGCTCTAGTAGGAAGACCTGCCACGAAATCGAACATGATATTTGGAACTTGTAATGTTAGAACTTTGTTTAGAGGTGGGGCACTGAGGAAATGCTATTCCTACCAAAAATGTAACTTTCTCGAAGATTGAAGGGACCAAACGTAGAGAACGACTACGAACATGATGGTTAGACGATGTTGAAAAGGTCCTCAACTAATGGGAATCAACCAAAGGAAGGCCATCGTGACTGATAGTGCCAAATGGAGGACGATCAGCGAGTCAGCTTGGGTTGGCAAAAGGCTGTTGAGCTTATGAAGAAAATTGATTTTGACAAAAACTTCTGGACATCAATTGATAATTTAGATTAGTGTGTATGTAAATGGTACATTTATCTCTATAACATGTCTTCAGAATCTCATGATTAAATTCACTTTTTCAAGAGAAATATGATTAATATCATACATATATATATTCCTAAAATCAAACACACATGTATCCTTAAAAAATGTACATAATTTAAGAAAAACACAAATAACCTCACCGTATTAACTTTTAACAATATTAGAAGTTTTGTGATGAAGTAAAAAATTTAACGAAGAATTGATTTTGTAGTTTTCATTCATGAATTAGTTGAATTCAATTCAGTTACAATGGAGTGAGTGAGTGTAAGGTTTTATGGCGCAAGAGCCAATTTTGGCTAAGCTGCGCCAAACAACGTTTTAAATATTCAAAAAAAAGGGGGGAGATCACTAGGGCATCTCGGGATTGTGACATCCGTACTCATCTAAAGAAGGTGAGCCCCCTGAGGGGTCAGTTATAATGGAGTTGTATAATGTGTTATTGCAGGCGGACTGCATAATTAAGGAAGATGGTTAAATGAAGATGGAATGTCTCTGTAGATATTAGTTATTAAAATTTCGACATGTAAAATGAGGGATTTTGATGCTCCTTTAGAGTGAGAAAAATTGAGATTATATGTTTCTACATGTAGGATTCGCGAACTTATGTATATTGAGTTTGTACAAATGTGTGTGTGTGTGTGTGTGAGCTACCCCAAAATTGCACTAATTTTATAAAGTTATATTTTCAAATTTCAAGGAAATATAACTTAAAGGTTTAAAATAAGGAAATTTTAAACCTTAGAAGTAATTTTGAAGAAAATTCACTATAGAAGAAATCTTAAGATTTTCTTCTTTTCATTTAAATTGATTATTTAACAGGTTCATAAAAGTTTGAATTTTAGATACTTTGAGATAAAAATGAAACTGCACTCACGTTTAGAATTTTTTGTATTTTGTTTACATATCAATCTATAAAGGAATAATACAGTATTTAAGGGAACTGTTTAAGAGTTTTAATCAGCGACTCTGAATAAAGCAGTGGTTTAATTCTGCGATCGGAGCAAATGTAAAACATTCAAAGAAAGTATAAAATTTACTGCAAACAAGTTTTGTTAATTTGGCCTTTGGTTTTAAAATCTGGGGAGTTTTCAAAGATTACTTAAAGTTTTAGTAGAAGTTACTCTTACACGTCTTAATTGTGTGTGTGTGTATATATATACAGTATAATAAAATAAGATACAAAGTGAAAAAGTTGTTTAACCTACAAGGCCAAAGAAAAAAAGAAATTGGAGATCAAGAAATATAACAATTGAAGATACAAAAAGAGTCTTTGGACTAAAATGGAGAGCTGAATTAGGCCAGCATTTTACGGTTAAGCTGCTTTATGGCACCCCCTCCCCGCACAGCAGCAAATTATATATATATAATTTGCTGCTATATATATATATATATATATATATATATATATATATATAGTCTGTCTCAATTATATATTACATACATTTTTAAAAACTAACATAAGATTTATTTTGAAATATTATAAAGACAATGATATTATAAGGGGATACATTTAAAATGAATTTTATTTTACTATATTTTAAACATTAAAATTGAATGACCATTTTACAATTTTTTATAATTGGCTTGGTACTTCATATTTCAGAGATTTTCTAATTAGTATGAACTCGTTTTTATATCAAAATTTTGAATTCAGGGTAGAGTTACGCGACTTTATTATATAGTTCCGAGAAGGAACGTTTTTAGGAATGAAAAAATACCTATAAAATAACTGGGGGTGGGGTAACGGTGGACCAACCCCCATCGTACCAGTTATAAAACTGTTAATACTCATTGCTCCAACTGTAAAACTACAATTAGCATGCATTATGTAGTTCCATTTAAATGTTCTTTTTTTCGCAAAATTCGTTCTTGGCGCTTCTCTTCAGTTAAATTCATTACTGAGGCTGCATCGTCCAACAGTTCATTGATGAATTTCTCAACTTTTGATAAACCTGCAACTTCCTGGAAAGTTGAGTATTTAGTTCCGTTGATTGTTAAGAAGTCTTCGTATGAGGCAACGCCTTTTTTCTCACGCAACGATTCCAGTCCACGTAATCCTTGCGATATTTTTCTGCGAAAGCTTGCAAAAATGTACTATCGCAACCGTATTGGCGACATTATATGAAACGAAGCCCATGGATGCCAACTCAGCGCGTACGACATGCGAAATCAGGGTTGCCAACTTGGCGAGTTATCTTGAACGCTGGCATCGTTGCAAGAGAACGTAATAAATTTATTACAGCATCAGGAAAAACTTTATTTATAGAGATATAATTTACTATAAAAAGTTATAAAAGTAGCAAACTTTAAAAAATATTTAATGCGATGGATAAATCTTTCAATTTATGAATAAAGAATTACTCAATGATGTTATTAGCGATAGCAATGAGGAGAAAAAAAATTGAAAATAATCAACTAGGCTTTTTGTTACAAATCACACACATCGCTGAGTAATAAGGAAACTATGTTTAAGTAAAGTATTACTTAATAGTACCTTGAAAGTTCTTCTTAATACTAATAACAATATTTTCAGAAGGAAACTAATGAAATCATATGATAACTCATTAATTATTGGAGGAGGGTTAGAATTGCGTGATTATTTAAATATGATTTTTTTTCCAAAACATGCTATCTTTCTTGATTATGAAACTAGGTCATAGAGAGCGATATCAACTGATAAATTTTACTAATTTTTAAATCGAAATGAAATTTATTTGGTATGTTTAAATTTTACGGGTGATTATTTCGTAATTAATTTCTACCACAGTTTGCGATTTACTTGTATTGCTACATTCAAAATTAAGAAATTATACATTTTTCCATGAAAACAACTTAAAACTCCAATAATACAAATGCCACATTTAACCCAGAGGAGTAAGAGAGTAAACATTCTCATTTTTATAATTATCATAGAACATATATTGCGTATTATTAAAAAAATGTTGGTATATATGAAAAAATTTTAATTCTTGAAAAATAATGGTAATCAAATTCGTTAAAATCTAGAAGATTTTTTTTCACAGAATCAATATTGCAAATTTTTCAATTAAAAAAAATCTGATCAAATATTATTAATTAGAAAATACGTTGAATAAAATACTGAATAAGCATAACGGAACTCTGAACACTGTTGGTATTATATATACAGAAAATGATAATCAAGTGCGCGTGTTAAAACTGCAATGAAAGATTAAAAGAAATACACAATGACATGGATTAAAATTTTAAATTTATATCCATTTTCTTGTATTGTGTACGAGAAAAATAAGGTATATCTATTTTAAAAGTTTTTTCAAACAGCTGTAAAATTTAAAACAATTCTTTAGACTGATATTCCATCTGATAAAAATACCATAACCAATAAAACGGATTTTATAAAAAAGCGATATAAAATATAAAAAACTACTTTTTCCTAAAGTCACAAAATCATATCACTCGAAACGTCAAACATTGAGCTCCATCCTTGTCGTATTGTAAGAGGTAAAAGAATTGCAAATATAAAATGAATAGTTAGCACTCATTTTGAAAACTATGTATAGGTTTTAAGATAAAAATATTAAAAAACTGTTGGAGACTAAATTCACATTACAATAGAATAATTTATTTTAAATAATCCCGAAGCAGCAATAGCCAGAGACGTCTAAGACTTCTTGAGGCCCTGGGCCCCTACACAATTGTAGGCTCCCCCTATGACCCGAAATGAATAAATGTGCATGGCTTACCATCGCACAAACTGGCTCGACCGACTGCTGCCTTTTGACTGAATTTATAACGGTGGTAGGCCTAAGCCAATACATGGACGACGGTCATCAAATGTAGCCAGTTGACATATCGTCCAAAATCCCTAGTTTTTCGGACAATACAGCCAGAAATAACAACTGACCGTTGAAATTATTCGAATCGAGATCTTACTAAGCTGAGTCGAGAACCGGGCCCAGTTTGCCCATGCATGGTAATAGCCATATATAGCAAAGTCGGCCAACTTTTTTTGTAAGTATATCACTTTTTCCCTATTTAAATGTGTCGCGATCGACTTATAAGTTTTGTATATGTGCCAGAGGGATGCAAAATACATTGTATGTTTCTACTACGTGATTAATGCGAGATGCCTTTACCAAGCAACGAATAGGCACAAAAAAAAATGTATGCAAACACATACATTCTAATACACGTGGAAAAGTGCTTTATTATGCAGTCTATTCAGTGTGTGATCTAAAAATTGGTTTCGCAATCGACATATAGACCATCCCTGCTATACAGCATTCCTAAAAATAATAATGAAGTATTAAAAAGCAGAATGTTTTGATAACACTAGATGGAATTTACAATGAATAAACTATTCGAAACTATGCAATATTTTCATAATTATTTATAAAAATACTTAGAAACGTAATTTACATGACTACAAGTATTTAAAAACCCTCAACAACAAGATAACTTATTGAGAGTATCTTGAAAAAAATATTTTAGGAAAACTAGTCTTCACAAAAAAAAGTGAATGTAACCAGTAGTATAATGCGTGAGAAGTTAATAATAGTACTGAAATGCTGACTCCGTGTAATGTTGTTAAAGAATAAGATTCACCCTAAACATTTTTACAGACAGAAGAAGAAAAGAAAAAAATTCCTATTTATCATATTCTGATCTTACTAATTTAGAGACTTCAACAAATTTTTTCTGTATAAATCAATTTTTTTTATTATTTAAAATGTGTGTGCGTTCTTTCTACAAGTCAATGAATATAAGTATACGAGATTTTACTTATTCAAGGGGGGGGGATGCCCATTTACGGAGAATATTTTTAAATTTTAAAAAAAGACAAAGTATGTTAGAACGTCAGTTATTTATTAAAAAATTGACCTTTTTATGGAGATTGATGAAGGCCTTTTGACAACAGGCCTTATGTCAAACCGTCTTAAACTCTTTACAAAGAGCCTTTACAAAATTGCTTTTTGTTTGAGGATGGTCTTAAAGCCTTAAGCAAAAGCAATATTGTAAAATATCTACTGGGTCATGCATCACATGCATATTGGGGAAATGCATAGATCTGTATCTCTCTTAACTATAATTGGCGAAGAATATATTTTAACAAATCATAATTATACTTAGTGAGGAAGGCGGGGAGGGAGAAATTTACGAAAAATATAAATTTTTAATAAGATTAATATTGAAAGAAAGATTTCAGACTGTCAAAAAAGCATTTAAAATATTGAAATAAAAAATTCATATAATTAAAAATTTTTTAGTATTTTTATAATCAGAGATCAATATAAAAATTCTTGTGTAAATAGGATGAGTAAAAAACGTTCAAAATCACGATGAAGATCCAAAGATTGAATAAGAGGTGCGTGGAATAAGACAATTTTTAAAATGATACAGAAACTGTACGAAAACCTCGTTTTTTTTATTCTTTAAAAAAAATCTTCGTTGTCATATGATACTTCTCATTTAACTAAACTATTTTCATCTATTTTTAACCACCGCAAAAAAAAAAAAAAAAAAACAATTGCCAATGACATTATTTGACTCAAATAAAATCAAACTACATAACCATTTTACAAGCAATAATTAAAACAATCCATGATTCACTATACCAATAAATCATATACCAACTATTAATAAGTTTTATATAAATCAACAGTTTCTTGTAAACGTTATTTTCTTTAGATTTTGTTTTAATACGTGTAGAATTTTCGTTCACACATACGAGTATTTAGGGATATTTCAAGCACATACACACAATGCAAGCTTATCAATATAACTTTAAAGACTTGTTATTAGTTATAATTAATAATGCATAATCCTAGAATTTTATTTAAATAAACCCTGTACTTCAGATCATTAACATAGAATGAGCTTAAAAATAAGTCAACTTGCACAGCATAAAAAAGCTACAAATACCTTAATCTAAAGTCAAAATTAGAAACGCTTTTTCCCCTCGACTCAATATGTTCTTTTCAATTAGATTTTAACAGCATTTAGCTAAATAAATCTAAATGGATAATTAACGGATATTATTGTAGACTTAACTATCAAAGCAACTGAAAAAAAATGGACTTAACAGAAAACAGTCCAGTTGTTATGCAAATTAAATTGTTTTAGTGCAACATTCTTTCAATATCATTGTGTGTTTCTCTTAAATTATATTCTTAATAACAGTTGTAATTTATGGCTTGCTTCCCACAATTTGATTGTTTGAAATGACTCATGAAGCTCAACACGTTCCCGAAAAAAAATATTTGGAACAGCACGATACATTACAAACGAATGAATATCGAGAAATTTGATTAATTTTTTTCACAAGTTACATATAAAAAGTAATATATAATTTTTTCCCACCAAAAAAAAATTCTAAGTTGCACAATAGAATTTCAAAAGAAAACTGAATTTTTAAATTACTTAACAGTAAAACATACAGTGTTCATTTAAATAACATTAAATCTAGCTCAAACCTGGAATTAAGAGACAATATTTGTAGAATAATGCTCTTGGAGCATCTTGTTTCAACATAATCAGGATTTCTCATTTGAATTGTTTTGATATTTTTCGAGGGAAGTACGCATTCATTATTCACGAATAAGGAAGGAGCGAATGAGAGTGCAGAACTCATTTGTGATTACAGAAGTTCATTGACACTAGCTGAAATGAGGAAATTTCATTAAATGAGCAAGTTTTAACAAAATTCTTGAAAACTTGTGTTATAAATTGTACCAAAAAATTGAAAGTTTTATTCAATTTATTTATTGTTCTAATTTCATAGCTATAGGTGCAACCCCATTTAAGTTTTAGAATCAGTTGAACGTAAGATAGATTGTACCCTATCACACTTTTCTACAATTTTGAAATCAGAAGTGAGACTGCTTACTGAGATTCTCATCTGCAAGTTAATGTCAGTTTACTCGCACTTCTATTTACTCTTGTTGTTCATCATGCTAGAAAAACTTTGGTCTAATATATGTCGATCCAAATATAGAAAACATTTTCTACCTATCTGACTGTCTTGGCGGCAACAAGAAAAAAAAAACCTTGTAGGACGCATGTGGTCCGCGTGCGAACCCATGTCCTAACAAGATCTTTGTCTTTGCATGAAGTTTCTTAAAAGTACTTTAATCGAGTTTTATAAACAAACATTCATACAGGAATTTTTCCCAGTCAGTAACAATTAACCTTTTATGTTCCATTTTAGACATTGGTTTCGTAAAAAGCATATTATTAAATCATTTTTTTCTTTGACAGAGGGGGTAGAGGATGAAATATTATAGAAGAAAGATGATTTTTTGTGTTTTACGTTTAAGGTATCCGACTACGTTCGGAACCGTGATTTTAAAAAAGCGCATAAATGGATAATTTTCGTGATTTTAGTGTCACTTAGATTAGAATACATGTATAAAATTGTTTTAAGAACATTTTGACAAAAAAAAATTTATTTAAATACAATATTTCGGCAAAAAATTAACTTAGAATAACCTTTTTTCAAAATGTTCTCTTTTTGTGAAAAATGCTTCTATTATAATAATATTTTGCCTGTCTATAGCTCGAACCTCTGTATAGAGGCTCAATCATGATTTTTGAAAAAAGTCACATTTTCAGAGTTACCACCAATTGAAATAATATTATTGACGTTTTTTTTCTTAAAATTTCTCCCCTCTGTTGTCGTAAAACATGGATAAACCCACTTCTAAGTTATATATTTCAAAAATTCTAGTTGAGCCTCTGTACAGAGATCTGAGCTATATACAGGCAAAATATTACAATCGAAGCATTTTTCACAAAAGGAGAATATTTTGAAACTGGGTTCTATGTTCCTTTTATGTCAAAATATTGTACTGAAATGTTTTATTGTAATAATATTCTTAAAACAATTTTATTTTCGTTTTCTAATGTTAGTGACACTTTTTATTACAAACATTATCCATTTATACGCTTTTGCAAAATCACGGTTCCGAACGTAGTCGGATACCTTAAGTTCCAAAAAATTTCAGCATAATCCAAGTTTTACTCACATCCTGTGATTTTCAAATTAAAAAAAATCGTTACAACGGTTAATGTTTTACATTTTGAATTTAGTCAGGATCCTGGACTTGAGCCACTTGGCTCTCCCAAGAAAAATATTTCCAAATCTTTTCAAAACACTTATTACCTACCACTTCAAAGATTTTGATCCGCAATAAGCGAAATGATCAGGCTCTTATAAGAAAAATTGTTACAATCCTCAAAATAGACGAGGAACATAAAACATTGATGTTCTAGAAGTGAACACACATTTTACATTTCATTTTATCATTAATTGGAAAAATTAATCATAGCCAAAAGTTCGAAAATTAAACACATTTTATGTAGTCAAAAGAAAATTAATTTAACTCATGGAAATATAAAATATAAGGCTCGTGATAACCAGAAAATTACGATGACCAATGTGTGAATTATTGCTCTTAAATTCCAACAAATTACGAAAACAGTAAGGAACTAATAAGATTTTTTCCAATGCGATTAACGTACAAAATTTCATTTCTTTTTCTATGAATGTTTTATTTATCCTACATCATGTGATTGATTCTTTAAAGTGAGTCGAAGTTATATTTACGTCAAACTATAAAGCAATACGAGGGCTACTGGCAACGAACCTCATAACTTTGAACCTCGGTCAAGTGACGAGGATGACATCTGAGCTGGAACCTCCCTCTTTTAACTACCACACCACGCTAACGGGAGGACATTGAGACTCGACATATTGAATGAGCATCAGCCGCCTCAATACGGCGAGTTCTTAAGTATTGAAATTAATTTTGTTTTGACTACTACAGAAAAACTGTACAATCGTTTTAAGTTCTTTTCAAAATTGCAATAATATTAAAATTTTAAAGGGGAAAAAATCTTTTTCTGGCTTTATAGATACCTATTATGCTTGCAATTATAATTCTAATTTTGTATAAATAGTGATTTGTTGTGTTTTTAATTCATATCGCATTCAGATAATGTTGTACGTTATTGATGAGCCTCCAAGTTTTGAATCACAGGAAACGATTGAAAAATTTCATAAAAATTTATAAATTACTTTCAATTCGTTAGGCTTAACTGCCGCTTCAGTAAAAACGTTACAAGTTAGATATCCGTGCTGTTCCAATGTGATAAATAAAAAAAGTTACAAAAATTGTTCCCAGATTTCCAGATATAAATTTAAATATTAGCAAATATAGATACACAAATATTATATATATTTACAGATAAAAATTCAAATAATATTTTCACATATTCAAGAAATACAGAGTTAGCATAAAATACAAAATAAAAAATTATAAATTAAAATTAATTATAATTAAAATTATAAATGCCTAGATATTAAATTTATATATATATATATATAAACATGTTTTATACATATAACTTTTATTTTTTTATTTCCAACGTTATATCTCCCTCAGTTTATTAAACTTATTTTTTTAAATATAACTTTGTTCGTTCAGCCATTGGTTGACGAAGTTGGTCGGGACCATTATTGTCCAGACTAATTATTGTTCGCTCTATTTCACGAGTCAGCGAGTTAAAATTTTTTTTTAAAGTGGATCAGTTTTTAAAAGTTTGAAATTTTTACATTTCCAACGATCCCATCATTCAGTGAATAATCATGCATATTTTTGAAAACTCTAAACAAAGGCAGAACTCCCTAGGGTAACACAAAGCCGAAAATCTAAAAAACTGAATAAATACACCCAAAGTGCTTCTGCTCTCAAACCTTTAATAAAAGGAAGCATAAGATGTCAAAAATAATGAGCCATTTAGCAGTCATCAGAAAAATTAATTTCATTCTTCTCCGCATGTGTAATGAATCAAAGGAGATAGCAGTCACTCTGAAGGGGATGGAAAAAAAAAAGGAGCACAGTAGTCATAAAAGTGAAAATAAATATCGCCTGCACGGAAAATACCTTCGTAATATAGACACAGCTTGCGAAAGCTGGGTTGTCGCACATTGCGGACTGAAGACTTCCTTTTCTGGCATATATCCAGGCAAGTGTGACTGACATCTCGAAAAGCATTGCCAGCGTACTTCTCATTATTGTACGCGTCGTCTGCCAAGCGACTGAAGTTTTCACTGTTTTTCAACCAAGAAATAAAAACAGCAAAAAAATATCAATATAATTCAATTGTGTTGGAGAGAAGAGGTCACAGACATGTCAAGCGATCGCGTTCTAAATGTACGTATCAATCAGCCTGTTGCACAGAAAAGATTGAGGAAATGTGCACTTTTATAATAAAGGCATGCCAAATACGCGGAAAAGGGAGAAATTAAGGAAAAATATTCGGAAGGGATTTTAAAATTTTAATAAAGAATCAAAAGTAAATAGAAACAATGAATAATGAAAATGTGTCAAGAATACAACAAATATGATGTAATCAGTCAGGACCAAGATCATTTAAGTTAAACAAAAATTTAAAATATTTCCGTCAAAAATTCCTGAGCGTTTTAAGTAATGCGTGAAATTCTATGCATGCAAATAATAATAAAATGTATTTGTAATTAAAAAAATATATGGTACGTTATCAAATTAAGTCACGATTTTAAATTTTAAAGTAAAAACTAGATAACACACACACAATACAAATAAAAAAAATTTCGATTTACATACATTTAAATAACTTAGAATAACCCGTAAATAAGAATTTAAATGACAAAAGAATTTAACTCGTAATTAAAAAAAAAGAATTGTGAATAAAGGAAAACACAATTTACGGAAATTTGAAGTCTGTTATACTTTAGAACAAATTTTTATATCAGATGAATCAACTTTTGACAGGATTACTCTAAAAAATTTTTACAAAATTCTTATTCCATGAATTTTAACGCGAAATGAGTAAATAAGAAATAAACCAAGAAAAAAACAACAACAAGAACTCGTGTTTCAAAATGTAAGCAAAAAGTCGATATTGGAATTTACTTGTGCAAATTTTCAACGTCACTAAAAATCTATAAACAACTAGAACAAAAACCTGATTAAACACTCACACACAAATGGTATATAAATCTATATAAAATCCAATGAACTAACTCGTAGTATTTTAAAACTTTTCCAGTTTTTGAATGATGGTCTTTCACTTCCATGAAGTTTTAAATTGGCTGATAGCGTAAAACTAATTTGAAACACATTGCAGAATGCGTATAAGAATAATAAATGATTCATTTCATTATTCTAATCTAATCTTCATAAAACTTTAAAATGTATAATGACATTAAGAAATACCGTAAACATACTTTCATTTTTTATTTCTACTTTCAAAAAAATTTTACTTCACTATTAAATAAATAGTTATTAGATGAAAGAATCACACGTTAAGTTTCGTTTAAACTTCAGGTTATCAAACTTGAGACAATAAGGAAAAGTTTTTCTAGATTAAATTTACTTCAGATTGTGTTAACGACTCCGCTTCCTTAGATAAACGTTTTTCTCAAACAGATTATAATTTTTCGGGATCAAAAGTACGGATTTTTATAAGCAGATGAAAGAAAAATTATAGAGCTACGCCAAATTTAAAAAGGAAGCACATAGCCAAATAAATTGAAAATGACTAATCAAAGCTTCGTATTATTAGCCTTTAAATTGGTTTTTTTTCATTCGGAAATTTTTTTTAAATATATTCTCTCGATTATTGAGAAGGGAATTTTATTTTAATTTTTGTCACACCTTGAAGCAACACAAGAGTTAATGGCAACGGGCTTCATAATTTTGAGCCATGGTCAAGTGACGAGAACGACACCTTTCCAAAATTCCACACCACGCCGACGGGAGGACTGAGCCTCGACAGATATAGAGAAGGTGAAAAATAAGGCCAAAATCTTACATTTTTTTTGGTGGTATAGATGTCGCAGGAAAATGATGAAATTAGGAATTTCATCAAATCCCTAAGGGAGGTTAAAATAACGTCTCTATACAAGGTCATTTCCCTGATAAAAGTAAGGGATTTGTACAAATCCCTGATCTATTTCAGTGAAATAGTATTGGGGAGAGTTTAAAAGTGTTTATTTAACAAATAGGGTGCATTATTAAAAGTAGAAGAAATACAACAATAGTCAATGAAATACAGATAATTTATTCGAAACTAACAAATAATTAGAAAATTAGGCTGGTATTTTTTGATAACATCTTTTTTCTCGGTTGATTACGCACTAAAATATCAATCCCTACGTTAATCCTATGGTGCCATTTTTTTTTTAAGATATGGGGTTGATATTTAGGGGATTGATAGTACTACCTGTATGGTTAGGAAGTACAAGGACTCACCCCCAGGTGTCTCTCCTCCCTGTATAGCATTTTTTCAATGTAAATCCTGATGTCATTTCATCATTTCACTGAAACGGTTCAGGGATTCGATAAAATCACTTTCATCAGGGAAATGACCTTGAAGAGTCGTTACTTTAACATGTCCCGTCTATTGATCATATCCCTTAGGAATTTGATCAAATTCCTAATTTCGTCATTTCCCTGCGATATAGGCAATGGTAATTTTATTTCATCACTGCTTTGGATACAATTTCAAGGGGTCACAGGGGTGTTAAATTTCTCTGGAGGTCTGAAAATATAAACAATTTTCAAACAGGTATAATTTCTTTAAATTTAAGTTAAATAATTCGAATCTTTTACACATTACTTATAAAGGAATGGGGCTTCAGAAAAATATAAAATGTTTAAAATATAATCATAATTTTAAAAATTATAAGCATATGAACATAATAAAAATTTCTTATAGAAAAATTTCTTAAGTTTTACGTCGCGTATGTTATTTTCTAAAAGAGTAGGTTTAATTACTAGCTTTAAGTTGAATTATAAAGACAAATGTATTCTTAATACTTTGTAGCTACTTTTATATAAATAGAATAATAACTTACATGTTTTAATAAATAAAAAATATGCATTTTTAAAAAATATTTAAAAAAATTGCAATATTTTACAAATATTTTGAAATACAAAAGATATATAATACTAAAATTAGGTAGGGCTTAAAGAGTATGATGCAATGTATAATTCTATAAAGTTTTATACATCAGAGGCTAATATTTTAGAAAATAGTGTGCGCAAAGCAAAAAATACTTAATATTTATTATAGAATTTTCATATGCTTATGACTTTTAAAATTATTAGTATATTTTAAAAACATTTTATACTTTTCTGAAGCCGCATTCTATTTTAAATAATATGTAAAAGATTCGAATAATTTAATTTAAATTTAAAAGAATTATACGCGTTTGAATATCGTTTATATTTTCAAATCTCTAGAAAAATTTAACACCCCTGAGACCCCTTTTAAACGAAGGTCACATATTTGGTAAAAAAAAAACTACATTTCACTGTAAACAATACACTTTTCTCTACACATTTTCATTTATATAAACGGAAATTAACTCATGTAATACTTTTTCTGTAAACACAAAAATATTTCGTGTAAAATAATTGTTCTTTCGAATGATTTTCGTTAGTAAATATTACCTTAAATAAATGATTTAAATCCTTTAGGTTGCATTCAAAATTCTGAGTGTTTTGTACTAAACACAATTTTTTATTTTTTAAAAAATAAATTAAAAGGTTAATTAAATAAAAAATAATTAAAAGGTTTAAAACCTCTTTTTTATTGAAATATTAAAAACTGATCCAGTTGAAATTATAGACAAAGCTGTAATAAGATTCTTTCATTTATAAAATAAATAAATTTTCCTAGCTACATAAACAAAATTTCTTGTATTACATAAATACACGCATGGATTCATCCGATATCACTTTGGAAGTAATTCTGGCCAAAAGACATAGAAATCAGGCACGTTCATCACGTTTATTTATTTACGACTATTCCTTAGAAAAGGTACATTACACAATAAGGCATCTGTAAAACAAAGGCAGCAGTGAAAACACGAAAACGTGAGAACGAAAAACTCCCTGTATTTTATATATATAATCGAAGTTTTCAGAATTTTCTAAAATCACGTGATTTCAAATCTTTGTACATCAACTGATCGAAACCAACGATTGGCGCAATACTGCGTCAACTCACCACAAAAATTTGTCGACGTGGCACTTTCGGAAATAAGGTTGAGGTTAAAATTGTATTCCTTTAAGCAGGTAAATAAAATGAATTAAGTATCCTGTCATGTTTTGGCCAGTTCATTTGGTTTGATTTTATATTAACGTCGCACTTCAAAGTAATGCGAGGGCCATTGGCGACGGACCTCGTTATTTTGAGCCTCGGTCATGTGATGAGGATGACACAAGAGAGCTGGGATACCGTTCTACCAACTTCAACACCAAGCTAATTAGAGAACTTTGAGCTTCGACAGATTTAACGTGAATCTGCCTCTATACCAAGGGTCGGCAACCTTTTAGCTGTGGCGTGCCAAACCAATCTAACAATGTAATTCAGCTTGCCACACAGTAGGGCATTTTTGAAACAATTCGATTCCCGCCAAAATGCATGCACAGCTAGAGAATAGAGGTGATTAATATAGATTTTGTACTTTTATATATATATATATTAATTTTGGTTTCTTTTAAGATATTTCTTCACATAAAAATAAACAAAATATAACTATGTCTACAACAGCAATAAAAAAAATTAAAATTGAGCATGTAATATGTATTTTTAAACATTTATTAAAATGAGAAATAGACCACATAAAGTACAAGTATTTCTCTTTATTATAATTATATAAAATGACGTTTGCGAATGCGAGCAAAGTGTATACATATATATATTTATATATTTTTACTCAGAATGAATGAGTAAGGTTGACGAACACTATGCGAGAAAAACCCGCGTTCGCACCATTCTACTTTTATATCGCAATATCAGGGTTATAATGTGTGACTTTCAATTTGACACTCTGAGCATTCGGTTGTTAAATAATTTCTTTGCGGGGTCTAAATATTTTTCATAAGAGGAAAGATTTTTTTACGAAGATACATATAACCAAATTTGAAAAGTAGAGTACATACAATTATCTCGCTTCAAAATATTAGATCTCTCCAGCAATGACGTTCAATAATTTACAAGATAGCTGTCCATTTATCTCTAGAATTATCTTTCAGGGTTTTTTTTTTCGTTATGAAAATTTACAGAACTCTGAAGCTGTTTATCATACAAGGTCCGTTACAAATTTATCCACTCGAAAATTGACAATTTTTTTTTTTTTTTTTTTTGAGTAGTGCTAAGTGCCACTGAGAATTGTACCGCGTGTCATAGGTTGCCGACCCCTGCTCTATACGGTGGGTCTTCAGAGTGATCCCAGGACTCAACCACATAACTTGATAACTCTGGCCACGAGTTTGCGACCGTCATCGCTCACCTACCACGTCACATTGGAGAGTTCACGATCAAAGGAATTGAAGAAAATCCCACTCAAGAGAATTGAAATAGAGAATCATATTGCATTATATATACTCTAAATGAGAGAAATTTCAATCATTTAAAATTTTGAAATAATGATGGATTCAGCAATATCTATAAACATAAGTTTTTTTTAATGGGGTTAAACCAATTTTACGGCTATTCAACCTTCCCCCTTCTCTTTATATAACTAAGGAAATCCTATGGAATATAATGGATGAAATGTTTTGAATTCATTATTAATAAAAATGTTAAGTATTTAAAAAGGCTTATGAAAATGGTTAGATTTCCACTCAAATCAAGGAACAATAGGCCCTTAGATAAATTTATTGATCTAAATATAAACTCGCAACTTGAAATAGTAGTAAACTTTTTTGTAGCAAAAAGTAAAATTCATCATTATATATTATTTTACTAAAATAATGATAAATTAATATTAAGTAAAATAAAATTATATAAAAGATATTCAGAATATTTTTATAATCTTCCTCACAATAACAATATATTAATAATAAATATTATGTATTCTTTCCCATGAGCTGTAGTAACAACGTCTGCGATTTAATAAAGGTGGTTTTAAAATAAAGAGAATTTTCATACAACTAAATAGTTATCAATGGCCCCTTTTAATTAAAAGAACTTAATCGTTACAATTTAGAATTTCTTTAAATAGATAACTACTTACAAGATTAACTGAGAATTTTTGTTCCAAACAATGAGATTATCATTCGATTTTTTTCTAGTTTGTAAGAAACTAAGAATCTGTTACATTGAATGCAATTTATAATAATTTTGTATATCGATGTAGGCATATTGCTACCCCAATATCATACTTAAATAATATTGAAGTTAAAATCGTTCTTCGTTATAAATATTACTTCCCACATTAATTTATCTTAATTGTATTTGAATATTTAGGAACCGATTTAATCACAGTGGTAATGTTTGTCTGACTCGAGTGAGTGAGTGAATATTAACGTCGCACTGTTCAGCTATACGAGAGCTTTTGGAGACGGACCTCTAATTTTGAACCATGTTCAAGTGACGAGGACGACATCTGACCTGGTACCCCCTCTCCTATCTACCACACCACACCAACGGCCGGACGTTTGAGCTGTCGACAGATTTAACGTGCATAGCTCCCTACACGGCGGGTCTTCAACGGAATCAGGCTTGAAATGATACGCCGGCTACGAGTCCATTACCTGGCACCACTAAGCTACCGCGGCCACTTATCTGACTCGAATTAAGGTAATTTGGATAAACATTTAAACTTGGTTTTGAAATCCATGTTTTTTTTCTCTAAAAAAGATAAGATCATGAATAATTAGATGTTAATAATATGGCGTATTGTCAATACAGAGCTATGTTCATAAAAGTATACATAGCAAGTTAGCAAAGAAATGCTGGTTTACACCTTGTAGCAAAATTTTAATCTGTTGATAATAACTACCATTATATTAAATACTCAGATAGGACTAGTCTATATAATGAGTGAATTAAAAGTATAATTACATTTTAGGAGTATATGATAATCGTAAAATTATAAACACATCGATTTTTATCTTCGAAATCTAAATTATCGATAGAATACTCGTGTAATTTTTTTTTATCTTTCACATGATGTATAATTTCTTTGTTTTTAATTACAGCAGTCCAATTAATTTTACTTACTGAAGCCTATGATTTCTCTCAAAGCATTTTACCTCATCTGTTAATGTATATAATTAATCCATTTCTAATTGGTCAGAATTTAACATAGCCTTTATGAAATTTAGGAGAATATAGTTACTTAAAATTGTGATTTTTACAAAATGCTGAAATTCGGTTATGAACTCCTATTATTTATCACAAATTTAATAAAACCTATATTGTTCTTCAAAAAATGCTTATCGAGTTTTATGCTATACATTTTACGAATAACATACTTTCCTTGTATGCAAGTCTATACACCTGTTGCTTTATGTCTCCAGAACAGATAATATTGTATCTGCTCTAAAGTTTATATATATATATATATAACTGATTAATAATTTGTAACTGAATTCTGCGAATGCTTTCCAAGGAATAGAATATCTGATTGTTATCTTAGTAATGAAAAAATATTTTTTACATAACTGATGTTAGATAGCTATAATTTTATTAGAAATAATAAGTGTATAACCAGTACCCACGCTCATATCTAAAACCCATTATCCCTTACGATATTGAACAAGTCAAAGATGGGCATTAACAACATTTTTCTATTCATTGCACATTTATAATCCTGTAAATTCTGCAGTTGTAAGGCATATTATAGTTAAATAAGGATCTAACAAAACTTTATTTTATTTTAAAGCCTTTTTTTAATAATTATATTTTTTTTTAATAGAATAAAGACACGAGTATTGAAAAAAAGAAAGAAAAAACTATCATAAGGTTTATGCTTGTATAATACAGTACAAAATTTTTATTGATAATTTATATTTCTATTGAAATTATATTATATTTGTATATGCTTTAAATAATTGTGAAGATCTTTGTTTATTGATTATTCTGTAACACATTTCATTGAGACAAAACATCCGACCTTTTGCGCTTTGATACTGATTTTTTTTAGCAAAATTGTTATACATTTCAATAGTGTTTACAGTTATATATATATATGTGTGTGTGCGTGAGTATGTGACTAAACTCCTCCTAAGCGACTGAACTGATTTTGATGAAATTTTTTGTGTGGGTTCAAAATGGATTCGAGAATGGTTTCGATTCACAATTCGGTACGATATCGCACAATTAGTTAAAAAGATATTAATTAAAAACATTCAACTCAATGTTCACCTGCATTGTTGTAACAACGTTATTGTTATAAAAATGACGTAAGTTGGCTTCGAAAATCGATTTTCAGCCAAACTGACCAAACCGGGTCTTCATTGTTACAAAAAAGCAGACGAATCATGCTTTTTAGCGTTTTCAATTAATATCTTTTCAAATAATCTTTATATATAAATAATTCTTCTGTGCGTGTGTATGCGACTGAACCGATTTTGATTACATTTTTTGTGTGGGTTCAAGTGGATTCGAGAATGGTTTAGATTCACAATACGGTCCAATATATCGCAATTAGTTAAAAACATTTTAATTAAAAACCTTAAAACGCATTATTGTTTTACCCCCTGTGTGTGCTGTTTATTCTGCTAATGTGCGGCAAGAAAAAAAAAAGAAATAAGAGGGAAGAATTGTGTGTGTGTGTGTTTTGTCCGATATTTTCACCGTTTTTAAAATTGCAATCTAATTTTTCTATCAAAATCAGAAAAAATAATTGTAGAATCGGAAAGATTCTTCATTTCGCCACGATACGGAATATATCTTTATATATAATTCTTCTGTGCGTGTTTATGTGAATGAACTCCTCCTAAGCGGCTGGACCGATTTGGATGATCTTTTTTGTATGGGTTCACGTGGATTCGAGAATGATTTAGATTCACAATTCGTTCCGATGTTGTAATTCGTTAAAAATGCGCTAAAATTATGTAAGGGCGCGATTGTTCATAAAAAAAAAGTCATGGGCAATATTCTTGAGGACACTATTTTGAGCGACAAACTTCAAGGTGAAGTTGTACTTCTACTACAGATCCCAATGATTCTTTCAGACTCACCCACCTATTCAAATGTTTGAAATTTCCAATTCGCTTGGCGTTTGCTTTGACCATTAATAAGTCAAAATGTCAAACAATGACAATTTGTAGCTTAGATTTAGAAAACCCTTGCTTTTCGCACGGCCAATTATATGTTGTATGTCCGAGGTTTGGCAAACCATCACATTTGTTTGTTTTTACCCCTCAAGGATTAACCAAAAACATTGTACATTCAATGGCATTACGATAAATGTATTTTTTGTGCATTAAGAAATATACCTGTTATGAAAATAGCTCGAGTTTTATCTTTTTTACCCTTTAATCAAAACGTTTAAGTTTCTATTCAGAATAGCTTCTATATTCAACTTAGTTCATAGTAAATACATACTCACACGCAATCGATGGGTCGAATTGTGGTAACTATACATGTGATGTCAGGTATTGCAATAACTTTCTTTGTAAAAAATTGCATCAAAACGGTCCAGATTGTTAAAACTTATTCAAAAAAGTTTGTACTTTTCAGATTTTAGACGTGTGTACAGGAGAACGCCTGTCGGGACCGCTAGTTATCTCTAATTTTCTTTTAGTTCTTGATTTTTCTTAACAAATCGCTCATATATATATATAAGTAAAGGAAAGATAAATTGAAAACTTTTTTTTGAAAATACAGTTTCAGATAAAAAAAAAATACAAGTAACAGTCTCATTTGGCCAAATCGATTACATTCTAAATGACATGGATTAAAAAACATTCCTTTTTGAATTTAAAACACTTTTCTAAGGTTCATTCTTAAGTTTAATAGTCATGAGAAAAACAAAACAAAAAAAATCAAAATTTTTCCAACAATCACACGTATTATACGATTCCGGTAGGTAATTGCAATCGCTTTATTAGGACTGCTAATGTAGAAAGCGCCACACGCGGTACATTGAAAAATAAAATTTAAATTGATACATTGTTTTTCTTTTGAAGAATAAACTAAAATAACAGGGTATAGGCAAAATCAAAGGGAAAAATATGAAAATATTTACCTTACTAGCTGTTTATATTTGTTCGAAATTTCATTTCATAAATAGCGCTTAGTTTCCCCCCTCAAAAGTGAAAATTAGTATCTACGTTTTTTTTATTTTTCAAAAATACATAATCTTTTCTAAACAAATTATACAATTATTTTTCAATCTAAAACTAATTCGAGACAAGCAAAAGATCCAGAAGTCTTTGTGTTTTGGATAACGCCACAAGTAAACCTGTACTTTAATAAACCCGTTTGTATGTACCATATGGAGAGAACAGGAACATTCGCATTAAGTTACAAATTCTCACACTAAAATTTAAATAAGCTAGCTTTAAAAGTTACTGCCGTTTAATTTTCAGTGTAGGAACATAAAATTAATATAGAGAATAATGTTAAGATATTTTTTCTCAAATAATCCTTTATCGACCGCATTATGATTTACTGCAGTTTTTTTAATGCAATATATATATTTTTTTTTAATCACTACATTGAAAACTAAGGGATATACATAAACAAAATACTCAACTTTGGGAAATTTAATTAGTTAGACCTAATTAATTAAAGATGTTCAACTGTAAAATTAATTACACACACTGTCCACTTAAAATAGTCAAATCGTTTTCTAAGGTCTTCATTAACATACCAAAAAAAATGAGTCTTACTTTTTGACATTAACTATTTTTTCTGAACAAAAATGACAATCTTCGCTATCCACTGAAAACGCAATTTCTGCTTAAAACTATTCGCCTTCACCGCTAAAATACTCATCATAGAACCCGTGCTGCCATATATTTTGGAAGAGTGGATTTCAAAGAATATTCCTGCCAAGTATCATTACACAGAGTATTCGTAAAAACAGTTATTCTATGTAATTTTAAAGTGAGTGGTACTTATAAGTACCATCGGTCGTTAAAGGGATAAATACACATAGTTATTCTTTGATATTAGTGAAGACACTTTAGAAAATTTTACTACAGATTAATAATGAAATATCCTGCACTTTTTCATAAATTAAAGAAATTTTTTTAATTGCAAGTAATTTTCATGATAGTTATTTGTCTTTACGGATAAAATTAGCTGTGCAGTGAGATATCCATAAAAAAAAAATAAAAAAAGCTCCCTTCGACAGAATACAAGAGAACTGCAATTTTTCTTCAAGATAGAGCTATTATTATATTAGTATATTATTTATTCGGAATTTGAAATTAAATACAATATTTTGGAACTAATGACAAAATCTGTGTTTCTTCTGTCTTTATTGTTGCTAATGCAACTTGATCGACGGTGTCGTATCGAAGCCCACGAAATTCATCAAGAGAAGAGGTTAGTTTTACGCCTGCCGTTATCTGCATGGTGCTCAAAATTGCGGCTAACAGAATGATTTGGTTTCGTTCTACCCAAATTTTGAGCAAAGGTGCTTTTTCCTTATAATACCCATCAAATTTTATGAAAAAGAATTAAAATATTTAGAAGGAAAGGAAGATATTTCTAAAAAATAAACATTTCATTTTCTTTTTAAAAAACACATAAAAATGTTCAGTTTCTGTCACTTTTAACTATATACACACATAAGAGTAATATATAACAAAAGAGTCTTTTAGTTTTCTGTTTATCAAATTAAAGTCCAAAGTCAAAGCAAAGTTTATCAAATTAAAAAGTCCTGCCAGTACAAATGACTACTTAAATAAATTTTAAAGCAATTTCCCTTTCAGATAATGTCATATTAATGTATCAAATGATGTTTATATCAGAATATTTGCTCTCTATCAAAATAGTTAGATAATTTGTACGAAACGAATTTATATATATATATATATATATATATATATATATATATAAAAAATGAGAGAGCACAAAATCCATATAAATAAAGACTCAATTGAAACAGATGAAAATAGAAATTTTCCCAACAAACTTATCTCTTTCTCACATGACAGGAAACATTCTAAAGTCATTACGTAGGAAAACAGATATCGCTTTATCTTCATAGGAATTGCAACAAATTTTCATGAACATAAGAAAACATTTAAATCGCAATAAGCAAGTAAAGGTAATTTATTTCAACAGTTATAATCTACATCAAAACATTAATATATTTCTGAAATTATATTCTGGATTTCAGTGTCAATTAACGTTTAAATGACTTGATAATTTACAGAATTTATAAAAAAAACATCCAAGATATTTTAAGACAACTTTTACATTAGCTAGGTGGTCAAAACAAACTTACGAATTAATTTTTTTTTATTAAAAATTTATTAAAATTGATTCCCTTTTTAAAGCAAAACTCTAACTGCCTCTGAAGAATTGAATTCTGTTTCGAATTTTCCCCCAAAACTCATACTTTTCTGAGAACCGAGTTATTTTAAATGTTTTAAATCCTTAATTTCGTGAAATCAATACAAAATCAATACATAATAAACAACAAATAACATTGCCTTATTTTATTTAAAGATTTAAAAAGGAAAATCAAAAATCATTGCTGGATTTTAAAATGGATTTGCATACATAGAATTTAAGTCATTACGATCCGTTAAGGTGTCCGACTACGTTCTGAACTGTGATTTTAAAAAAGCGCATAAATGGATAATTTTCATGATATTTGGTGTCACTCAGATTAGAATACATGCATAGAATTGTTTTAAGGATATTTTGACAAAAAAAATTTATTTAAATATAATATTTTGGCAAAAAATTAACTTAGAATAATCTTTTTTCTAAACGTTCTCCTTTTGTGAAAAATGGTTTTATTATAATAATATTTTGCCTGTATACATCTCAGACCTCTCTACAGAGACCCAACTAGAATTTTTGAAAAATTCACATTTTCAGAGTTACCACTAATTGAAATAATTATTCGCGTTTTTTTCTTAAAATTGCTCCTTTCTGTTGTCGTAAAATATTAATAAACCCACTTCTAAGTTATATGTTTCAAAAATTCTACTTGAGCCTCTGAACAGAGGTCTGAGCTATATACAGGCAAAATATTATTCTAATAGAAGCATTTTTCACAAAAGGAGAACATTTGGAAAAAAGATTATTCTAAGTTAGTTTTTTGCCAAAATGTTGTATTTAAATAAATTTTTTTTTGTCAAAATGTCCTTAAAACAATTTTATGCATATATTATAATCTAAGTGACACTAAATATCATGAAAAGTAACCATTTATGCACTTTTGAAAATCACTGTTCCGAACGTAGTCGGATACCTTAAGAAAACATTTTTAAACGCGAATTACACGGGTAAAAATGAATATTTTTAACAGCAACCCTTTTTCCTCAGAAATATCATTTCTGAAAGGGGACGAGGGAAACTTCAATAAACTATATGAAAATGTTTCTCGCTTATTGTATCCTAGAGCAGTGGTCGCCAACCACCGGGACATGGATCGGTACATGGATCAGATGGTACTGAGCTGCCCAAGGAACTTTAAGTTATTTTCATTTTATTAACAGTGATGCATTTCATTCCGGTTTGTACGACTTTCCATGGGAATCACTTTATATTCAATTGTTTGGTGAACTGTATTTTCTTCTGAAGGCATATTTGAATACAAATAAATTAAAATTATGAGATCAAAATACTTTAAAATGTAAACATTCAAGGCCCCATCCTCGGCAGGCCACGATAAAATTATTAAATGTTGACCAGTACGCGGCCATAAAAAGGTTGGAAAGCACTGTCCTAGAGCATTAGAATTTAAAAATTTCATTTGCTTTTAATATAAATTAAGAGCCTAAATATAGATCCAAACTTTAACATACAAATACGAAAATTTATAATTCTACGAGTTCCTTAATTCTATGATTTTATAATGAAACGCAGCAAATATTAATTTAAAATTAATGTAAAATAGTGAATTTAATACATGATCAAAGAGAAAAGGGAAATTTGGAGTCCCCATACAATTAAAGCAGCATTTCTTCATTGCATGCAAAAATATAAAACTATCAAATTTCTTTTAAACTTAAAATAAATCAATACATCAGTTATTTTTCGTTACTACAGTTCAAACTTCGATACTCTAATTAAAACCATAGCTCTTCCGACATCTTCCTCAAAAAATTGAAAGTTAAAATAAACTTTAAAAATTGAATGTAGAAGTGTCATGATCCAATTTTGTTAAAATTTTAAAGTTAATTTCCAAAAAATCATGTTATTTTTACCAATCGTTCATCTCGTACTTTTTAGCGAATTGTACTCTTAAGGAAATAATCATTCAAAATACTTTATAAATAATGTTTTTTATTTCCAAAACATACGCTATCTTAAAAGTTTCTTTGTTTCTTTTTCCAATTTATAACACAATCAATTCTCTCTATGGACAATAACGATATTTTACAGACGCTTATTCATTTTTAGACAAAAATTTTGTGATAAAATTATTTTAACTTATTGAGAAAAAAAAGTGAAAATGAATATATTTTTTAAAATCTCCCTTATGAATCAACACTTGGTAATTTACACAAGTATACTAAGTTTATATTTTAAAATTTTTAATAACATCGTTACGTTTCCTTATTTATTTTTCATAACACATCCAAGCTAAATAGAACAATGATTAACTCAAAATGGAAAAATTAAGCGAACTAAAGAAGTAAGAAAAAGAAAGTGACAGCTCTAATGGATTAATAAATTATACGAGAAAAAAAAATTTAAAAAAAGAACTCCAATTACACTTTACAAACAGAACTTAAAAAAACAAAAGATGGGTTTTATAAAAACCTTGATAATCCGGATTTCATATCGAACCTCACGTAATCTCCAGGCAGCCATATTTAAAGAAAATTATAAACGCACAAAAACACATTAAATATTTTTCTCAACGTAATACATTTATCTTTTACAGAATGTTATCCATGTAATTTACATTGCCACCCCAGTCCCAGCTTATCCAGAGTTCTATTCAGCCCAAGCCACATTCAGGTACTAAAGTACATCATTTTCAGTTTTCAGACTGCATTGAAAATGGCAATTGTTATGTTTATGTATCAAATCATTATTTATCTCGTATATTTGTATTACTACGGTTTTAAAGAAGTCCATATCTCAACAGAGGCACAGAAGAACTAATCCAGTAACATTTCGCAGGATCTATATGAAATTGAAACTAGACAATAAAAAGTGAAATGAGTACTCTATTCAGTGGTCCCCAAACCCCAGGCTGAGGGCTGGTATCAGTCCATGGATCAAATAGTACCGGGCTGCACAGGGAACATTAAATTACTTCCATTTTATTTGTTGTGTTGCATTTCTCTCGGGTTTGTGCGACTTTTAATGGAAGTCACTTTATATTCATTTTTTAGTGTAACTATATTCTGAAGGCATGTTCTGAAGGTGAAGCGCCCTCTAGCGCATATAGGGCGACAGTGTATACTTAGACGCTTCCCTCGTTGGATACACTGCGGCCCTATAAGCGCTAGAGGGCGCTTTACAACTTTACACACGTACACAGGACAAATAGAATTACATTAAAATTATTAAATCAAAACCAATTCCCCCTCCTTCCCCAGGACCGCGGTAAAATTATTAAACGTTGAGCGGTACGTGGCGATAAAAAGGTTGTGGAGCACTGCTCTCTCATGTTTCAAATATACTTTTTTTTTACGTAGATGATTTTGTTAATCTTTGTTCGTACATATTTCTTTATTCAATCCATAAACTTAAACATCATTGATTAGATAACTTTGTATACTTTGATTAATTTTATTACCACAAAAATCGGATAAAAAGGCTACTAGTTTGTTTTGTAAGAAATGGTTTCAATTTAATCAGCATTTTAAAGATGCAAAAGGCTTGCAAGAACTTGCACACAGTTCCAATTTTTGCCAATAAGTTATTTAATTCAAGCTATTTTTAAGTTACTTAATTATTTCAAGTTATCAAGTTTCACAGCTATTTTGCGAGAGAGAACAAAGAAATAATCAGATTCTGTGTTAGAATTGTAAAAAGTAATGTTTTTTTTTATTAAAATACAAAAAACTATTTCATATATAAACCATTTGTATACACAGCCATTCAGTAGCGCACACAGGAATTTTTCAAGGGGAGGGGGGGAGTCCGGGGTCGAAAGTTCACCATTCTTGTATCATGCTCCTTTTGATTTTGTCGATTTTCGGGATCAAAACACAGTAAAAAACTAACTTTTGAATAAATAATTAGCATTAATTAATAAAATTAATCATTAATAACAAGTAATTAATTAAATTTTACTTACTATATACTTAGAATTATAATCAATCGGGAAAAAATCTAAGTCTTTTGGGGGTCCAGACCCCCAGGACCCCCCCCCCCTGTGAACGCCACTGCACACACAACCATTTTATTTCATTATCACAAAAAAGTACATCCAAAAAACTGCTTTTGTTTTTAGCGTAAAAATCGATTTATCACAAAATCAGGATGCTTATTTTACTTATATGTAATGTGTGTGTTTGTATAATACTACTAGTTATTATACATATAATAAATACTAAGGTGACAATTTTTTTAAAATGAAAAGGAGGACGAAAAATTTAAGAAAAAATTACAACTTTAATATATGAAACTTTTTATTCATTCAAACAAAAATACGCTAAGAAAGCTTACATTCTTTTTAATTATTATCTTAAACAAGTATTTTTTCATTGAATGAATTATTTTTTTTTTTTTGCCAACATTTTACTTTCTAATATATCGGAAAGTTGGGCAAAAAATATCTTTCATACTGAATTTTAGGGTAAGAACGTAGCTAAAATATTAACATTCAATTTTTATTTCTCACTAGTCACTTCACAAAAATCATTATCAACAGAAAAAAAACTTTCAACTGCTGCATTTGTTCCAGGGCAGCACAACGTAAATTCAACAAGAATTACATTTTCCATATGGAATAAGTTCATTTTTAAAATGGTTTAAGTAATTTTACCCATCTTTTACCAATTTCTCAGCATGTTGATTTTCCAATTGTTCTAATTTATTAGAATTTAAATATTCATTCAGTCTTCTTTCTACTTCAGACAAACAACTGTCACCGATTTTAACATCAGGCATTTCTTTAGACAAAAATTCAACTTAATTTTCTATATCTGCCCAATTTACTTCGGACAAAGTCAAAAAATACCATTGAAAACTGTCATTTCCTGTGATATTTGTTTCAGACCATTCTTCGACATTTTGGAAACATGTTTGATTCATCTCTGAATACAGAGATAAACAGATCAGTTTTAAAACATTGAAAAAGAGGACACTTTTCGAGGAAGGACAGAACCTATAAAAGGAGTTCGGTTGGTGACCTTAATAATACACAACATTTTTCCACTTTCAAATTTTATACTGTTTCAAATTGTAGTCTTGAGTAGTTACAGTCAACTTAAAATTAAAGAATATACTTTGTTTGCAATTTTTTTTTTTTAATTTTAAGTAATATCAAAAACAGCAAAAAATTTTATTTTTCTTTAAAATATTGAATAATTGAGTTTCAACCACGATTTGCTTTTATGTAGAATATTTTTTTTTTTTAAAAATTGATAAAGATGCATTCTTTCAAGCACAAACAACAACAACAAAAAAAACATACATTCGTATTAATACGTCATTCTTTTACGTGCATTAACAATAATTGAGGATTCCATAAATTGTTTCATTGTAAAGATGTTTTACAAATAACGTTTGGTTTTATTGATGTTCATATTTGATCAAGTCGTCGTGTGTGTGTGCGCGCTAAACACTCTTTAACTTATAAAAAAAAAAATGTCTATCTGTGAAATACTGGGTAGAATGAAGAAACAAAGGAAAAAATGTAAGATAAATAGCTACGGCCATTCATGGTGCTTATGTAACACAGCAAAATAAATGTGTAACAAGCAAATGTAGCATTATGTAACACAACAAAATAAATTTCGTCGCTGCTAAAACAACAAGATTTTAATATTTATTCAATTGGATCATTTGCATATTATAATTTGATTTCAATTTACTTCGTACTCTCAAGCAGTACAAGGGCTACTGACGACGGACCTCGATATTTTCAACCATGGTCATGTGACAAGTGCAAACTCTTGAGCAGGTACTCCCTCTCCAAACTTCCACACCACGTCAACACTCATGTTTAATTCAATGAATGTCATATGTTGTGTGTTTTTTTACTCTGTCAGTCCTTTATGATCGAAAATGTAAAATCATTTGTGCCGATTTGAATGAAATGCAACAATTACGTTGTTGTTGGATTCAAAATTAAGAAATATCTCTTCGAAACTGTGACCTCACTCCTATTGAGTCACTGGTATAAGTTGAAATCCATCGCCACACAAAAATTCGAACCTCAAAATTCAAAATATTTTTGACACCAGGATTATTTTATTATTTTTTTTTATAAAAGATAAATCAGTTGTGTTCCAGATTTGTTATTAAAAGTAAACAAATGCTAAATTTACACAAGCATAATTTTTTTAAAGAAAATAAAAAAAATTTATAGAATACTGTTAGAACTAGAAAATGAGAAGTCAAACAATTTCACCCTTGCGAACATTAGTTACCTTACTTAAACTTGAAAAGAAAGAAAAAAAAGTTTTATTTTAAGCAGTAGCTTATGAAAATGTTTATCACAGTTATACCCCAAAACTATTTTCTGACGATAAACTGTGATGCAGCATAACAGCGTTTCACTACTTACTTCCTGGGTAGATTCGGGACAAAAACAAGTCGCAACCACAAACCCTCACCCAACGTCAACAAAAATGTTGCATTTGGACATATATATTCTGCAGAAAGGGAGGAAGAGACGCATTCTCTTCATTTCTGCCCCCCCCCCTTTTTTGCAACTGATTTTTATTCATTTCCAGGCAGGACTCCGAAATAGAATGGGTGAGTCATTGTCAAAACTAGCAGTTTTACTCGCTGCTGCTACTATGTCGACGCAATGCGCCCACACTTGAAAGCAAGAAACCTTCATTCTTCTTAAAAGACGTTTTCCCGATTTTGCGACGGTAGGATAAATGATGTGACAAAGCAGAATGCACACACACTTTCAGAGTCAATGACCTTGAGGCAGAATCGGCTCGCGACAGCTGGGATCCAAGCTCCTCCCTCGCAGATAATTTTTACCTCTGCATACATTGTCCTTCTATCAATACAATGCGATAAATCGATGACTAGGTAAGATCCTTGGCATTCGGCAGAACATGTGCAGAGATTGGGAAGAGATATCGCTGATAAAAATCCCAAACTGCATCTGCGAACAGGCGTTTAATGATGACGGGCTCGAAGAAAAAAAAAAAAAAGATTCTAAAAATTGAAGCAAAACATTTTGTTTGAGACATGGTTTAGCAGAGATCAATCTGATTAACTACGCAATGTGTTGAAGTGTCACTTTTGTAGTTGGGAAAAATATTGCTTCCGAAAATACTTAGTGTTTTTAATAGGGTGAACTCAAAACAATATATCAATTTAAGTCAAAAAAATATTTAAGAATTATAAAATAGAATTCCTCTCCCCGAAAAAAAAGTTTTAACCAAGCATTTTTTTAAACAAAAACAATTACTAATATTTTTTTTATTAGTTTTTAAAAGCATTTTATTTTCAGACAATTTAACTCCACGTTTGCTAGATGTTTAGAGCTGATCATTTTCCTGTTGGACCAATAAATTAAAGAAATTAGAATTTTTTTTAATAAAGGATGGTACTGAGAATAAAAATTACATTAAAATTTCCCCACTTCACACGTAATGTGTCTTAACAATTATCTTTCGTAGGAACAATTATCTTCGGCACAAGTGTGGACACTAATTTCAAAATTCCATTAACAGCAGTTGTTAATCGCGATCAAATATTTTTTTAGTGACTCCTTTTTAGTTGTCGTAAAATTGTTGGGCATTTAAAATCACACACACACACACACACACACACATTGAACATATAATATCAAGTGAAGACATTTTTAATTGGAGAAACTGATCCAAACCGGAAATACTTTATTTTGAATTCATTAATATGAAAGAAGCCAATTTAAAGAACTAATTGTCGATTTGAATCCATTCAATTTTTTTACCGGCACAAACATGCACATGGGAAGATGCAAGGGTTGAAAAACACCAAACGAAAGAATATAGATCATTTGTATAAAAAAAAAAAGAATGTTTATTTATATATTCTTAATTTTTAAGACGGCCTCATTATCTCTATAGTTCACGACATGTTTTTTAAGCGTAAGAACACGCGTGCATTAATATTATAGCATTTTCAAATTGCTTCTTTAATTTTAAAAAATATTTCCGGTTTAATTTCTATTTTTTCTAACCCGAGGTAATAAGCACTAAATCCTTATCAATTATTTTGTAAAAGAATATTCAAAATTCACAATTTTTTTTACAGCTGAATTTTATATAAACTTTAATATTATGAATAGATTATTAACGGAAACTTTATCTATTATAATAGATTATGATTATAGGCAGTGGCGCACACAAGGTGGGGGTCCTGAGAGTCCAGACCCCCCCCCAAAGCCCTTGATTTTTTTTTTCCGATTGATTATAATTCTAAGTATATAGTGCGTAAAATTTAATTACTTGTTATTAATGATTAATTTTATTAATTAATGCTAATTATTTATTCAAAAATTAGTTTTTTACTGTGTTTTGTTCCCGAAAATCGACAAAATCAAAATGAGCATGATACAAGAATGGTGAACTTTCGACCCCCTCCCTGAAAAATTCCTGTGTGCGCTACTGATTATAGGTTATTATTATGAATGTAGATATTGTCAAGATACATGAGTATTCTCCCGGGCTTTTGAGTTCAGAGGTTAACAAAAAAAAAAACTTGCATATGAAATGTAAATTTGCCAAAATAAAAATTTCAAAGATAAAGTTTTCAATTCTAATTACTAGCCAGTTAACTATTTATCCGGCAGATTGCCATATTGGTATATATATATATATATATATATATATATATATATATATATATATATATATATATATATATATATATATATATATATAATATATATATATATATAATATATATATGTGGCAGCCAAAGCCGAACAGTCTTCGCGCGCAGGCGCAGCTAAGTGAAACAAAAACAAACTATGAGACTGAACTTTTAAGAAAAAAACAGAAGAGAGAACGAGAGAGGTGCGCGAGCAGGCGTTACCTTCTGCATATCATTGTCAAACTTATCTACCTTTTTAATTAATTTTTGTTAAGTTTTAAAATAAATGTGAAGAAAGACAAACGTCTTGGACCCCTTGTTGTCTCCCACATATATATATATATATTTGGTCGCTCAAGATGAAATGACAAGGTAGATAGGTGAGATAGTATTTCACTTCAGTGTCTTTTACATACCTCGAAACGATGTTTTATTTAACGTGCAATAGTCCTAATAATCCACACAATGAATTCCGAGAAATCGGGGTTTGAATCTGTGACTCACGTTGTACATTCCCGGTCACGAAGCTCGCGACAATGACTACTCGGCTGTCATAACCTACTTACAGCAAGTAGACGAACTTGAATTTTGTTATTTTTTGATTGATTGAAATGATTAATCCGGTTTATATATATCCATTGACTAATTTATTACCGTTAAGCTTTCACTGAAATGGGTATAGTTTTATTACACTAAAACTTAGTTTTTAATCCTTATTCTTAAAAAGCGTTCTTGGTTGTACATTTGATGAATAATAATGACATAGCGTATTCGAAGTCGCCAAATGCCGCGATATGAAGCTAACCTTACTATGCTCGTTCCAACATAACAACGACGACTGGCAATAATTTTTAAATTGGCGACGTCTTTTCATTTGCTTAAATTGGTCGATGGAATAATAAGCAAATACTAGCTATAGAATTCATTGGATTTATTTTACCTTATTTCAAAATTTAATATTTCCCATTGGAGGAAAACTAGCTAACATAATAAAATCACAACATTTAAAGAAAATCAATTCAAATGTCTATCAAACAGTCGACTAGTTTCATCGACATTTAAAATCTCCAAGACAAGTTGATCGACAAAACTTTTACTTTTTTATTGAAAATAAATTTTAGTTTGGTTAATCCAACTAAAAGTGAAAAATTTGACAATTTTTTTATGGTAAGAAATTGCTGACGCATCCTCCCCCTTTTCACATTAAGAACACGTTTGCTGTATTTGTATTAACCATGAGCGTTTTCGCTTTAGGGTTGTAACTTAATATTTTAGCCGAAAAGCTGGAAATGGGAAATCGTTAATCGTGATGATCCTGGTCAGGACAATGAAGAGTGCAATCATTAAACTATTGTATTGTCATCACGCGGTCCTTGACACGTATGCAAAATTTAAAATTAACCCGACCTTTTTAAGTGGGTAAGAATAGAGTTCAAAGTTTCCGTTACATACAGGTGAAGCTAATAAAAGCGTGTTAAAAAAAAGCAGAATTATCGATTGTTATTGTTTTATGCGCAGTTTAAATTACTACAGACGAAAAGTAAATGAGTTCACAGTTCTAACCACAGATTCAAACAAGTGTACTATAAACTTCACTATTCACAAACCTTTCAACCTTTAAAGGGTAAGCAATCAATTTTCTTCAATAAAAAAATTCACGAAACTTTGATTTTTTTAGACAAATATTCTATTTAGATAAATCTTAATATTTTTTTTTTATAAGGCACATTACACCGTGTATCAAAACTTCCTTTCCCGTATAATCATCTAGAGGTGCAATAATACGCCTAGTTCTCGTTCTTAAAATAACTTTCTTGAGGGAGAACTCGCGTAGTTTTTAAGCACGAAACCGGGTGATGATGAGTTAAGACCTCTAAGATATCTTTCAAGATGCAGCATCTCAGTTAACAGTCATCTGACGTTTTAACTTTACACTTTTTATCTTAAAAAAGTTACCTGGATATGAATTTGGCTCATAAAAAACATTTAGTTCCAAGAGTTGATGATTAAGAAAGATCTAGAGGAGACGATGATGCGTAACAGTTTACAAGAGGGATGATTTCAACCGGAAGAGTCTTGATGGTCAAGTTAATGATTTACTTTTTTCATAATATTCTTGTAAACTCGTGGGTTCTTTTCTGATCGTGTTCGCATTGTGAATTGAAAATAATTGCAGACAGGGTTTTGTCCCACTTTTTATTCCACACCTTCTATGGGACATTTCTTAAAATAAAGAATATATTGAGATGTTACAAGATTAAGATACATCGTCCAGCCGTGTCTACTTTTCACGACCCCGGGTTTTTTCTTTGCCACCGCTCTCTCTCCCCCGTTCCCACCTTTTTCTCCTCCGTCGTTGCCAGATCCTTTTCTCTATATCGTCTCTCGTTCGACCTGTTGCCAGGTGCAGGCAGCGGTTCCTTATACGCCCCACCTAAGAGTAAAATTTGCCCCTTGTGGCTGATTTTACCATATCAGACACCAGGAACAGAAAATTCACAAACCGTGACACAGAAAATCCACAAACAGAACACACAATAATTGCAACAGTCAAAAGTCTTGATGATTGTTCTAGTGAAAGTTCCTTAATACAAACACATGAAATAATATTAATAGTTCACCCAATTGAAATAAGTGACTATGTTCCCAGAAAGATCTAAACTGTAATGGGATTGCAAACAGATACATGGAAAACACATTATACAAAAAAAAAAAAAAAAAACACTAAATATATACATTACAGTTTTTATCTTAATCTAGACAATGTTTATTTCATTAACTCATGAATGAATGCTCAATGAGTTCACTAAATCCATATTAAGTCCACAGTAAAAACTTTCCCACGGCTCTAATTTGCCTTTGGCTGGTATGATTTCCGACCCAACCCATCTCACCCATTCTAATACAAAGTTAATTTGTTTTACACGATTTTTCCAAATCTGCATCAGAATGTCTATGTCGACTATTCGAGATACAACAAACTGCTCTAGCATTCTTAAAACCTGAGCCGTTAAATTCCATCCATAAGAAGTGTATTCAATCTTAAACCTCACTTTTTTAGTCATGTAAATGTCAAACGGCATAACGCACGCGGCATACCCCTTCGTGAGAGAACGACAGAAATACCACTTCCACAAATCCAGTACCGTGACCCACGATGCTGCGCTATTCTTTTCTACAAAACCTTCCCTTTTCGACAAAAGATAAATCTCGGTTCTCGAAAATATGTTTAACCAAGCTTCACAGGTTACCTTCGCACTGAGACTAGTCAACGGCACAGCCTCGCCCCATTTAGTGTGCTGATCAACCAGACGTAAAATATATTTATGTCCCTTTAAGCTTGGTGGATCAATTGGACCTATCAGATCCATATTCCCCACCTGAAATGGCAATTCAGGCCTTGCCACAGGTGTACTGGATGATCGGTCTTTAATCCTAACCGATCGAGTGAGCTGAAATTCTTTACATGACTCACAAAATTTCTTCACATCGGCCCTCAAACCCTCCCAAAAGAAAGAATACTTTATTCGTTCAAGCGTCTTCTTGGGACCCATGTGACTACTGAACACGGAAGTATGCGCTAGTTTCAACACCTCAGTTCTTCTGCACTTCGGAATTACCAGCTGCCCAATACTCTCCCCGAGTATTTTATCCCTACGAAATAGATACCCATCTACTTCGTAGTAGTTTCCTTTGCCTTCCTCAACATACTTCCAAGCCAATGCTAACTCGGCACAACACTCCTGTTCGGAATGAAAACTATCAGCCACCATGATTCCTTTATCCATCTCAGCGGTCACCTCCTCATCCTTAGTACCCAATGTTCCCACTTCATTCCGACATGAAGTAATATTCCTTTGAGAATCCTCAATGAGCTCCTGTGCTTTCTCTGGCTTGATTGATTGATTGAATATTAACGTCGCACTGTTCAGCTACACGAGGGCTTTTGGCGACGGACCACGTAATTTTGAACCATGGTCAAGTGACGTGGACGACACCTGAGCTGGCACCCCCCTCTCCTAACTACCACACCACACCAACGGGAGGACGTTTCAGCTCTCGACAGATTTAACGTGCATCGCTGCCCTACACGGCGGGTCTTTAGTGGTACTGGGCTCGATCCTGTGACAAAGCAAGCCACAGTCCGATACCTATACCACTCGGCTACCGCGGCCACGTGCTTTCTCTGGCAGAATACCCGATGAAACCTCGGTTTCATCTACATTTCCTGAGTCAACCCTCAGGTCCTGAGAGCTTTGAGCCAGTGAATTCTCTTCACTCTGGACTCCTCTCAACATATCCAAAACCTCAGGTGGAAGCAACACGTCTTCTACCAAAACTTCTGCTAAAGCACATAACACTTGCTCGTGCACCACATTAACCTGGCCACCGGTAGCAAGACCAATTGGAACATATACTAAAGGACATTTAACCGCTGGACTGAAAATACCTTTCAAATAAATCGTGGAAGCTCCTTCAACCGATATTCCAGGAACTAAGTCTTTCTTGATAACAGTAATTTCCGTACCAGAATCCACTAACGCATGGA
This sequence comes from Trichonephila clavipes, assembly GCA_019973935.1. NCBI lineage: Eukaryota > Metazoa > Arthropoda > Arachnida > Araneae > Nephilidae > Trichonephila > Trichonephila clavipes. The sequence goes on along the minus strand of BMAU01003382.1, from coordinate 285,999 downwards.
CTAATTTCCCATCTACACTGATAGATGTTTTCACTAATTTACTTAATTTGTCTTCACTAGCCCCCCTAGGAATGACTTTACCTAGCAAATCAACTGTAGCAGTGACCGTTCCATCTTCCAATTCTGTCCCTTCCGTTGACACCTTATTTACATTAAGTCTTTTATTATCTACCTCTTTGTTTTTCGGACAATCCCGCTTAAAATGTTTATCTGATCCACAGGTGAAACAAGCGAATTTTTTAATTTCAGTTACTTGACCTTGATCAAAGTTTTTTCTAGAAGAAAAATTATCTGATTTTTTCTCCCCAAATGGCTGTTTACCCCAACTACCATTAAAACTTGTCTTTTCACTATCATTCCATTTGGCTCTCTCAGGTTCATCGTAGGATTTCCCTTTGGAAGCATAAAATATATCACATTGTTTGCCCAAGTCCCTGGGTTTGTACCATTCTTCCCCTTGGAGCACACCAATATGGGTCGCCGTCTCAGAATCCAACATTTCAAACATTTTATCTGCTACGATCAGTTGATTAACTGACTCAAAATCATTCGCACCTCTTAACTTATAGTATAACCACATCGATGTTAAACGGGACGCGAACTGAGAGAAAGTTTCGTCAGAGTTACGTTTGGCCTTTCTAAAATTTTCTAAACATATTTTTGGTGAGGGTTCATACTCCTTGAGCACAACCTGTTTTAAAGATTCGTAATCTTTTAATTCTTCTTCGCCTAGGTTAACTAATAAGTTTGACACTTTGTCTCCTAACATGCATAACAAAACCTTCGGTTTTAACTCGTCGCTAACCATTTCACTAGTGAAAGCCTTTTCAAGACTAGAAAAGAAATAGTCCCACCCGTCTGATTTATTGGGCACCTTTGCAGTTAACAGCCTAACCATTTTAACTATTTCATCTAAAGATTTTACACGTGAGGTTTGACCATTTTGAGTAGCACTCTGATTAGCGTTCCTAGATAATTCTATTTCCAAGCGTAATTTTTCAATTGATAATTGTTCTTGTTGTTCTAGTTTTTGCTGCTGTTCTGTCTCTAACCTTTCAGCTGTAATAACTTCCAATAACTCTTTTGCCTCTTCCTCCTTGTAATATTTACTAGAGATTATTAAATTCCTTAAAACAATTTTAGACATAGACGGATCAGGTGACTCATCTAAGTCCCGCGCTAATTGAATTAAGTCAATTTTCTTACTTCTAATGAGAAATGCCATTTTTAATCAAGCTAAACCTAATGCCAAATTACCTTCTGACAAATTTATATAACTACAAACACTTATATGACCTAGTACTATATATTTAACAAGCAAGAAAAATTCTACTCGTTTTTTCTAAGAGTACTCAAATTCCAGAAACACAATACAAAATATGTTTACAATAAAACTTATATGAGACACAGTTATTTGTTACTAATCAGAACGCAGAACCTTTTTCAAAATAAAAAAAAACACAATTAACAACATACTTTAGCTACATTACCATAGAATCATTTCTCAAATCATAAATCTACTCTTAGTTTCTTTTTTTTTTAATTAAAAGAAGAATCTTATGCAGGAAACAAAAAACCAATATACATATACATCATAAATTACGATCAAAGGAAATAACCTCAGATTGCATTAAACTATCAACTAACTGACAAATTGCAAAACTTTTGCTTAAAATGAAAAACAATCCTTTAATATTAAAAAAAAATGCCACATTCTGAGTCATAAATAACCTACAAAATCTCTTATTTACAACCTTTTAACAGGAAGTCTACTTGAAATACATATACATTTTTTTTAATGGATATTTTTTACCCACTCAAACATACATTTTTCGCAACCATTATTTCAAGATAAATTAATCTAATTCTTTTTTTTTTTTTTAAATTCTGCAAACTGAATTGTTATATGCAAAACACTTTCTATACCCAGATTTTAATTTTTTGAGACAATTTCAAAACAGTAAAGAATGATGATAAAAAGAAATTATAGTTTAACACTAGAACTCTAAATACCATATTTTACAACATTTAAAATGATACCCTATCATTTCCAGGTAAAATAAGTACAAAATTTTCTTATTTCATCTACACAATAATCCAACAACATAGAATATTGCAATAAACCAATGAAATTTTCTTTTTTCAGATATATCTGCTTTTTCTATTTTATTTTTAAAAAAAACAAATTAAATATGACTGCATCCCATTACTTTTTTAAATATTCACACAATATTTTAACTTAGGGGAACAATAGCCACTTACCTCGACATGAACGCTGTTTCTGTACTTGAACACTTTTCAGATCACGACTCCATTCATCAGAAACTGAAGAAAAATACGGCATCTGTTTATTCCATAGCCCAACTCGGCAGGTGATAGCAAATTTCTGTATGAAGATCATGATTTTTCACTTGAAACTGCTGCAAGAGAATTCCCAGGATCCACGTGGTCATCAACTTGAAAATACACCGCAGGATTCCGTTTCCTTCTTAAAAATTTTCTTTCAAACTGAATGTCCACTAGACCTTGTTCACAACTTTGTAGTACGAACACTGATCAATTTGAAATATTTTGTTCCTTTAACTTTTGCTCCATTGCATCCCACTTCTGACACCAGTGTAAACTCGTGGGTTCTTTTCTGATCGTGTTCGCATTGTGAATTGAAAATAATTGCAGACAGGGTTTTGTCCCACTTTTTATTCCACACCTTCTATGGGACATTTCTTAAAATAAAGAATATATTGAGATGTTACAAGATTAAGATACATCGTCCAGCCGTGTCTACTTTTCACGACCCCGGGTTTTTTCTTTGCCACCGCTCTCTCTCTCTCTCCCCCGTTCCCTCCTTTTTCTCCTCCGTCGTTGCCAGATCCTTTTCTCTATATCGTCTCTCGTTCGACCTGTTGCCAGGTGCAGGTAGCAATTACAATTCTGTAAATATTACATGCAATACTATCCGATTTTTTAGATGACTTCTTTTCGTACTCAAGGAATGCTACTTGGTAAAAGTAATTTCAAAAGTCGTTAATTAAAAAAAAACATTTCAGGAACACTAAACATTTATGCTTCTTTTTTTACAAATTGATAATTATTAAATTCAATACATAATATACGATTTCTGACACGTATGCTTAAAAGGCTTTAAAATCATCACAGTAAGCATTGCTAATTCATATAAAAGATTGTTTAACTTTTATTTGGCATATTTGTAAAAATTGCACAATTTTTAACCACCGTTATTGTCAGTGGTGCAACAGAAAATATTAGCCCTCCCCCCGTAAAGACAGGTTCTGTTTTTAATGTTTTATAAATTGGTTAAATACGTACTTGGTGTAGGCTTTGGACCCCTCTAGAATCCAGTCCCCCTCTGCGATGCGGGGGGTGGGTGTACATTATGCCACTGATTGTTTTAGCTGCCAATAAATAAATTCACCCGCTGATCAGGTATTCACAATTCAGTTTTGTTTATGTTACGATTCAAGCGTGCTTTCACCAATAATGAACTTAATTTTGAAAGTATGTATATTATACCAATGAAATTTTTTTAAAAAAAATATTTTACTAATTGAAGTGTATTTTCTTAACGACATAGCCCTCTTTGAGGCTAAAACTATTCGGTGCACAGTATTGCGTGAAAAACTTAAATGTTTTTATAATGTTCAATGCCGTGAAGTGCCCATCAAGTGGCTGAACTCGTCTTTTGATCGTACATTTGGTATTTTGTTTTAATGAAACAAAAAAGCAGCATACAAAATTAATTTTCAGACCTTTAAAATTGTATAGCAGCGACAGTGAATTGGAAGCATTCAATAATTTCTTTGCTGAAAACAATTGACAAAATAAACTACAGGAAAGAGTCAAGACGGGATTACAAAGCAGAATATTACTGAGACATCAAAATTCTTCACATTTCCTTCTCATGTACTCAGCTGTTGAAAAAAATTAATTGGCACTTTCTTTGAAACATCGTACTGTAGAGATAGATATCTATTCACAAAATCAGAACTAATTTGATGTCGATACACTACGGATTTGTGAGCCAAATATTGTAAAATTTCGCCAAGTTGTGACAATACATTAAAAAACGGTAACATTGGACTGGCAACCAAAAATCTATTTGTCGCTAATATCACAAAATCTTTGAGTGTAACTGGTATTTCATTTTAAAATTTCATGGATAAACCTGTACCTGCTTAGGATGCGCTTTAAGACAGACACAGGAATCTCAGTACACAGTTAAACATTTTGTACACATTTGTTAAGGTATCCGACTACGTTCAGAACCGTGATTTTAAAAAAGCGCATAAATGGATAATTTTCATGATATTTAGTGTCACTTATATTAGAATATATGTATAAAATTATTTTAAGGACATTTTGACAAAAAAAATTATTTAAAAACAATATTTCGGCAAAAAATTAACTTAGAATAGCCTTTTTTCAAAATTTTCTTACTCTGCAGAAAAATGCTTCTAAATAATATTTTGCTGATATGAAGTAAAGACTACTCCAGAGAGTCAACTATTCTTTTTTTTAAAATTCACATTATTTTCAGAGTTACAGCCCATTGAAATAATTATCGGCGTTTTTTTCTTAAAATTTGTCTCCTCTGTTGTCGTAAAACATGGATAAACCCACTTCTAAGTTATATATTTCAAAAATTCTAGTTGAGCCTCTGTACAGAGGTCTGAGTTATATACTACACTGGTGTGCAAAAATTAAGGACGAGACGGTTCTTTCAATATAACTTTGTACAAAAGCTTTCCAAATCAACACATTTAATACCGTAAGATTCCCAATACCTAAGGACATGTGTAATGTAAGCAACACTTACTAAAAGAGAAATCAGAGGGATAAAAAGAAGCTTGATTGAAAAAGTAGCATGGAGCGCAATGCGACTGAAGGCCGAAACATCCCAGTGATTGATTGATTGATTGATTTAATATTAACGTCGCACTGTTCAGCTACACGAGGGCCTTTGGCGACGGACCACGTAATTTTGAACCATGGTCAAGTGACGTGGACGACACCTGAGCTGGCACCCCCCTCTCCTAACTACCACACCACACCAACGGGAGGACGTTTCAGCTTTCGACAGATTTAACGTGCATCGCTGCCCTACACGGCGGGTCTTTAGTGGTACTGGGATCGAACTCGTGACCAGGCAAGCCACGATCCGATACCTATACCACTCGGCTACCGCGGCCACAACATCCCTGTGATGGGTGTCCAGCAAGAAATGTCCGGTTTTTAGTAGGGGATATGATCTCCCCTGACTGCTAAGCAGGTTTCACAGCGTCTGCCCATGCTGAGAATGAGGGTGTCAATGAGTTGTTGAGGCATTGCTGCCCATTCGTCTTGCAGCGCCACAATCGAAGCTCCCGAATCGTTACTGGTGGTAAGGTACGAGCTGCCAAGCGTCTGCCTAGAAAATCCCATACATGCTCGATGGGATTGAGATCGTGCCGGCCAATCCATACGTTCAATATCCTGACTCTCTAAGGGCTGTTCGGCAGCTACTGTGCGATGACATGGTGCATTGTCGTCCATGAAAAGGAACTGCAGACCCATAGCGCCTCTAAAAAGACGCACATATGGAAGAAGAATCTCGTTACAATAACGGGTCCCGTTGACTGAACCTGCGTCGAAGATGTGAAGGTCTGTACGACTACCAAGCATAATGCCTTCCCAAACGAGAACACCACGACCTCCATACCTGTCCCTTTCAATGATGTTCGAGGGATGATTGCGGCTTCCCCGCTCTCTCCAGATAAGTATGCGATGAGAATCGCTACTCAAACTGAATCTGCTCTCATCTGTAAAGAGTACTCGTCCCCATTCATTGTCTCTCCAATGGGCAGGCGTTAAAGGTACACACCGTACAGGGCGTCGTGCAAACAGACCACCACCGTGCAGTCTTCTGGCCACGGTAAAACGCGATAGCGGTCATCCAGTCGCCTGTGTCGTGTGTCTAGCGATTTCTCCCGCTGTCTGCCGCCTGTTTCTTCTGGCCTGTAAGACAATGTACCGGTCATCTGCGGGTGTGGTTCCTCGTGGACGACCACTACTGAACCCCCGGATAGCTGTTCCTGTAGTTTGAAATTGTCTCCAAAGTCGTGAAACGATGCTGTGAGCAATTCCGAACTCTGCAGCCACACTTGTCACACTGCGGCCTTCCTCGAACTTCCAATGATTCGACCTCGGGTAAAAGCATCCAGATGTCGTCTAACAGATTGATTATTCGCCATTTCTCACTGAGGCAGCAACTCGGTGTGATTTTAACTGCTATACGGCATGCAATCTCTTTGCCAGAAATACTGATCTTACACCGACAACATGCTTTATACTACTCAGACACTCCCCCATTACGTCTACCTGCATATCTGCGCATGTGCTACCGTACATCACCTTACTTAATCTCCTGATTGGTCTTTCTGTCCGCTCTGCCTCTTCGTTCAGCTGATTTTTCGACTTCGTCCTTAATTTTTGCACACCAGTGTATATTACAGTAGCGCACACAGGAATTTTTCAAGGGGGTCGAAAGTTCACCATTCTTGTATCATGCTCCTTTTCATTTTGTCAATTTTCGGGAAGAAAACACAGTAAAAAACTAATTATTGAATAAATAATTAGCGTAATAACAAGTAATTAATTAAATTTTACGTACTACATACTTAGAATTATAATCAATCGGAAAAAAAATCAAGGGCTTTGGGGGGTCCGGACCCCCAGGACCTCCCCTTGTGTGCGCCACACACTGCTATATTATAATAGAAGCATTTTTCACAAAAGGAGAATTTGAAAATTTTTCCTTCTATGTTCATTTTTTGTCAGAATATTGTACTTAAGAAATTTTTTTATTGTAACACTATTCTTAAAACAATTTTATATACATTTTCTGATCTAAGTGACACTAAAAATATCAATTATCCAATTATATGCTTTTGCAAAATCCTGGTTCCGAACGTAGTCGGATACCTTAAGCTAACTGCATTTGTTAGCAGTTATAATGCGGCAGGAATATCTAATTCAAAATTAATTCACGAGAAAGACTTTAGACTTTGGAGTAAATTAGAAAATAACTTTTTTCCTTGATTACACCCATTCTGAAAGGGCTATTAAATTACTATGCGAACTGAAAACCTGTACATCAGGATATAGTTAACTACATAAATAAATAAATAGAATCATTAATTACATACAATAGTACCCAAATTGAAAGAGATATGCATAAGGAGAATCAAGTTTATGAAAATTTATCGTGTTTACCGGCAAGAGCTATTCCCCACATGAGTCTCCCTTAATGTGAATCATTTGAAGCGAGTTTGCGAACGAAGTAGATAATCATTAGATAGTGAAAATAACTTAAAACTACTTTATTACTTTCCATTAAGAGTTCTCAGGGGTGTTAAATTTCTCTAGAGGTCTGAAAATGTAAACAATTTTCAAACAGGTACAATTCTTTTAAATTTAAATTAATTCGAATCTTTTACACATTTATAAAGGAATGGGGCGTCAGAAAAGTATAAAATGTTTGTAATATAACAGTAATTTTAAAAATTATAAGCATATGAAAATAATAAACTTTTCTATAAGAGATATTTATTAAGTTTTACGTCGCGCATGCTACTTTCTAAAATAGTAGCTTTAATTACTAGCTATAAGTTGATTTATAAAATTAAATGTATTCTTATTACACTGTAGCTATTTTTATATAAATAGAAGAATAACTTACATATTTTAATAAATAAAAAAATACATTTTTAAAAAATATTTAAAAAATTGCAATATTTTGCAAATATTTTGAAATACTAAATATATATAATACTAACATTAGGTAGAGTTTAAAGAGTATGATACATTTTATAATTCTATAAATTTTATACATCAGAGGAGCTACTATTTTAGAATATAGCGTGCGCAACGCAAAAAATACTTAATATTTATTATAGAATTTTCATATGCTTATGATTTTTAAAATTATTATTATATTTTAAACATTTTATAATTTTCTGAAGCTTCATTCTTTTATAAATAATGAGTTTATCATTCAGTTTATCACACATTGAGTTTAAATTTAAAAGAATTATACCTGTTTGAAAATTGTTTATATTTTCAGACCTCTAAAGAAATTTAAAAAAACCCCTGAGACTCCTTAAAATGAAATGAATTTAAGTTTGAATACAAGTTTATTTCAAGTGTTCTTATATATATTATATATATCAATTGCCTTGAGACCGAGGAATTTATTCAGCAACCTACTTGAGTTTATTTCTGAAAACATACCTAAAACCGAATAAAAAATAAACTTGTTGCTTTGCTTTTATCTGGCTTAAGAGCGTAGTTCTGTATTTTCAAGACCAGAAAAGTAAAAGTCTAATTTTATGCGATTTTTTTTTATATAGCGTTTCTGTAGAACATGCTTACAGTATAACCGATATATTCTTATAGTACTAAAATATTCAGAAAGCGATACTCTATACTAAACACTCATCTATTTATACATAAAAAGGAGAGAAAAAAGCGACTCATTCACTCTGAATCACTTATCACGATATTTCCCGAACTATTAGAACCCTACAGACTTTAAATTTTCTAAGCATGTTTCTTTTATTGAGTAGAGATCCGCTAAGAAGGAGTTTTGCAATAATCTACTCCAAAGGGGGTTGAGGCGGCCAGCGTTTTGGATAAAAATTACATTTTTTTGAAACATTAGACCTACTGACTTTAAATTTATGTTTCTTTTGTTGCGTAGAGATTCGTTAAGAATCGGTTTTACGAAATGAACTCAAGGAAGAAGGGGTAGGGGGAAATATAAGAAATTCAGTTTTCGAACTATAAGACCTACAGAAATGAAATTATGCAAGTATGTTTATTTTGTTGAGTAGAGACCCACTAAAAATGATTTTTGTGGATATCGACATCGAGGGAGCATAAAAGATAAATATACTTCAGTTTTAGAGAAATCCAAATCCAGGACTTATTAAATCAAGATACAAGGGGTACAAGAATATTTTTCAATACAATCAACAGATTAATGTGCTAGGACTTAGAGATCAATAAATTATGAACAGTACATAAGACTATACATCATGAAATACCCAGCGGAACGTGTGGGTAACGGCTAGTTAAACAAACATACAGTGCTAGTTTCTTTGTTATGTTAAAGTATTCTGTAACTCACGAGGAAATCCATCAAGACAAAGAATATAGCATTTCTTGCGGAAATAATCAAATAACATTGCTTTTAAAAGATCAATAATAACAAAACTGACATCATACTCCATCTTTTCTCATTTTCGTCGTTTGTTCAGATGATCAATAAAAAGTCTCCTCAATAGTATTAAATCCCAATTTCCTGAAAAGCAAACACATTAAGTTCGAGGACAGTAATAAATTATAAACGGCATCCAAGGGATAATTCGCATGATTATTTTGTGTATTTAAACTCTAGAAAAACCTCAAATTAATACAACATCTAAAATAATCTTGAATTTTGTCGTCTCTAACACACTGCAAATCCTTATAAGTCGATTTGCAAATTTGTATCTAATAATCCATGAAATATTTCAGCTCAATTCGCTGTTATGCAAGTCACCAGCGATTTTAATGTCAATACCGTTGGATTAGTTACGATTAAATTAATAAGTACAGCGATTTTATCTTCCGTATAAAAATAGTCTTTGAAGAATTTACTGCCCACGTGCACACAAATCTTCATTTCCATTTCTTGATTCTCTGAAAAAACGGAAAGTAAATCCGTCCAGTGAGTGAATATTAATGTCTCACTGTTCAACTACTACACGAGGGCATTTGGAGACGGACCACGTAATTTTGAACCATGGTCAAGTGACGAGGACGACACCTGAGCTAACACCCAAGTGAAGAGGTTCAGAAAATACACAAAAGAAAAAATATGATCCGTTTACGAAAATAAATACTTACGTTACCACCACAAAGAAAAATGTATGTTGACATTGATCACTAAATTTGTAATGCACAAAATGAATAAATACATTGACCATGTCATTTTGTGGGAGTGCAAAAGCTCTACCCATTTTAATTACTCATAAGGAATAGCAAGAAAACGCAAAATGAGCATCACCTACGATTGTGCATAATCTCCATTGTCATTAATGACCTCTTGTCATCTTACTGGTAGGAAATTAATCAATCCCAAGGCGGTAAAATTCCGGAGGTTTCGAGTCAAAAAAGTTATGGATGTCAGTTTTCTGAGCATCGAGATTCGAGATTTTCTGGCTCAAGGAATTGTTTAACGCACGAAAAATTAGCGATAGTCAGTTGGTGGCAAATCAGGATAATAGGGAGTTTGGGGTAAAACTTACTAACCAAAGCCCATTAACTTTTGGCGAGTGATGACAGCAGCATGTAGCTCGGCGTTATCGTAATAAAAGATTACGCCGCGACGATTAATGAGACCTAGCCGTTTTGTAGCAAATTTGAATGCAGCCTGTCTAACATTAGATAGTAGAATGCAGTATTGATGGTTTGGTTGAGTGGCTGGACCTCCAGCTGAATTATTCCTTGCACATCTTGTGAAGGTCTCCTCGGACCTCACTTTGAGAACGAGAATAAATAGGATTCAGATAAGAACCAGTAGCCATTTTTATAAACAACTTTCTTTATTTGGTTATCTTATCCAAATAGAATCAAAGACTTATTAACAAATATATCTAACTAGTATTATGAGGTTTTAAAGGTAATATCCTTTAAATTAACTTAATGATCCAATTAATTAACAATTAAATAACGATCACGCAGAGATTACCACGATAAGAGATCCCAGAATTATATTCTATGTTCTTATTGAACATTTAATTTTAATTTCATTCACAATAAGACTAATATTTACCACACTGCAATTCAGCTCAGCTCACCTCAGCTTTTATCTGAGATTAAATCATTCAACAAGAAATCTTCAATTTAACTTCACTATAACTTTCTGCTTCAATCTCTATCTCCTACTGCTCTAACGTTACTATTCCGTTTGACTTAAATACTTTATCTAATCTGCATAACAAGGAATCCTGTCAGATTTTTGGAGTTGATTGGAAATAGGTAGGGAATTAAATTTCCCTAAAAAGGACGACTCAGAAGGTTAGTGATAAAGTTCCGTATCGATTTGTCACAATCTCACCACACACTTAACACCTTGGGATGAAGTTCAGCTTTCGAAGTCGATGCAGGCGGTTCAGAAGGGCGACACACAGCCCTGCGATGCTTTACGTTACGGTACATAACCCATTTCTCGTCTCCTGTCACAATTCAAGTCAAGAATAGTTCATTTTTGTACCAGGAAAGCAAGGAAACACACGTTGCGATTCGGACATCCCGTTGCTTAGCTGTCAGATAATGTGGAACCCAACAATCCATTTCTCTAGAAACCCAAGTGAACCAGCAGTCTCTTGAGAGTTGTCTGAAGTACGCAGAAGGTCTCTTGCATGGTTGGGTTTGGGTTGTTCCTTATGGCTTGGTTATAGTCTTCTCTAACTTGTGATAGCCGTCCTCTCCTAGCCGGGTCTTAGCAGCTTCCGTCTCCTTCCTTAAATTTACGAAACCATCGACGACATGCGTTTAACTCTACTGCATCCTCCCGATAAACTTGACAAACATTGCGACATGCAGCGTCTGCCGTACTTTTTTTTTATCGAATTCGTATAACAAATAATCCCTTCTCGCTTTCTATTTTACACCCTCCGAGATTTTTTTTTAGATGATTAACTGTGCGAGACACAATGCATTTATATGTTAAACATCCACACGTTTGATTTTCCGATGATTTCGGCCATTACAACATCAAGTGTGGCGTTTACTCCATTGCAAATTTGGCTATCCAAAAACGGGTAGAACTTTCGTACTAGCTTGATACTTGCATTTATAATTAATTAAGAAGCACACTACTCTAAATTATGAATCAAACGATTTTTTTATCGGGAATTAAATAATTAAATGTGATTATTTCCTATTTTACTAATACACAACTTGATAACTTTTCCATCGTAATCTTCATTAACAGCTGTATAGCCTTTTTTCATTGGACGAAATTCATGGTCACATAATTGCAATCACGTGTTCTCCCTTAAATTCAAAACTGACATGTTGTTCCATTTGTAAAATTTAGATAAAATTTTCAAGGTTGACGATTGGGTAAAGATGTTGAAATATTAGGATTCTTGATAATTAAATTCAAAATAATCCAAATTAAAATATAAAATTCTTATACTACACATAGCCTTCTAAATCAAATGCATTTTGTTTATCTATGAACATTATTGCTAACAAATGCAGTTTTTAAAAGAAAATTTCTACAAAAAGCAAAAATTGGCTATAATAAATCGCATAAATCGATTGGCCGAAAACATGTAACAGTTATAAGGCTATGACGTCATTTGAATTTATGAACCGATTGGCTAGAAACACGTGATTGTAGTTAGCCCATTACGATTTTTGCAATCTCTTAAATATACGATAACCACAGCTTCTGACAAACAATTTCATAAAACTTAAGTTTATTGCAGTTTTTAAGCACCATCTAATGGCCGTTTCTTTAGTCCTAATAGTGAGAAAATGTTACTCTTTTAAATGCTTTTAAGCCTAAGGGATTAAAAAAACGAATAAGAAACATACAGTTCCTCTCCATTAGAAATTTAATGTCTCAAAATATTGGTAGTTAATCAACTTAAACTAGAATTATTTTCTTCTTATGAAAAATAATATTTCACAGTCGTAAATTTTTGTACATATTGTGTTTTAACAGTAAATCTCTTCAGGAACATATCAAGACTGACAATTTATAAGAATTCTAATAAATTTCAAGAAAAAAAAATTAGCCAAAAAATCAATTTTTTTTATAAGTTTTTATAATTAAAACTTTTTCAAATGAAACAAAAAATATATCGAATTTAACTTTATACTATTCTACGGTAGTAAATAATAAAATATATTTTATTCCAGGAAGACTTAATTAAACAAAAAATAACACTAACTAAATACAAAAAGAGATGCGTCATTTTAAACTTTATCTATTTACCACACAAATTACAGTTAGGAAAAGTCAATCAAGTTCATTCTAGGAGTACAATAGCTGCTTTCACCGGTAAGGCACCCGTCTTATAAGATAGAAATCCTTTTAACAATTAACTAACAAAATTTATTAAAAAAAATGGTAACTCATTGTATCTTTCAGACGTCTAACTTTCCTAGGTTACTGTGTTGTTCATGTAAATAGGAGACAGAGCATGGCGAGTCAAATAGCGTGACAGAAAATTAGTCATCTCGAAGAAAGGAGAAAATGATAAAGAATGAACAAACAAGATACGTAACACGTATTCTGTAGCGAATTCACAACATAAATATTTGGAAGTAAAAAAAGAACTAAACTGATTAGCACAATTTCGTTTATTTAAAAATAGTTTGTTTCGAGGAAAAAACAGCATTTTGTTAAAAACATTTAGCAGCTTTAAAATGCCAGAAACAGTTTCATAACAATGACAATTTCATAACAATTGCAAGAAATTAAGTTCTTCGTCCTACTAATAAACAAGGTTACTATTATGTCAGAGCATGCGCGGAACGTTTTATTATTGGCTGAAAATATAACGGCATTTGGCGACATTTTTTGATTTGGCGAAAACGGACGAAAGGCTAATACGTTAAGTACCAAAATTTCATTTTAACCAAAAATTTATACGGAAAAATATGATCATAGACTTTTTGCTTTAAAATATATATGAAAGAGCAATGCAGAAAATAGAACTGAGAAGTTCTTTCCGTGCAAATAGCATTAATTTCCTGAAATTAATGGCGGTTTATCTAGTTTTTCAATCTTGATTCGTTTCCAGAACTCTCCAGACAATGCAACCAACTCTTATTTCATTCACTAATGTTCTGGTTAACAGCTATAAATTAGATTGTGCTGATTAAATTAAAGTTGCAAAGCATTTATTTTACAGGAAATTGACAACAAATAAGTAATTAGTTCTAAAAAAATTCAGAATACAAAATGAAAGATTTCTTTAGAGATATTTTCATACACATCTTATCTATACGTGAATTTTGTACTAATTAATTTAGATTAAAAATTAATTAATGAGATGTACCCATTTCGAATTAAATAAAAGTAATTAAAAAAGTACAGGTGAGAAAATTCACATATTTATATCTTTCTTATTAATGGATTCCGAAATAACTAATTGCTGAAGCGTTCAAAAATGATCCACAATGACTTAATGAGTAAAAAATGTAAATTAACTGAACCAGAGATTTCGCTACAGAATTTTCTTATAACTTTCTATTTATCATTCATGGTGTGTGTGTTTCAGTTATTTATTACATAAATTTCTTGTCAACAAAGTATTTAATTAGAAAAAATTAAGAATATTTGTGCATTAAAATCTATGGTTTAGGCTCGACAACACTAAAGAAAATCATGAAAACTTCACACTTTAAGAGGAGATACGTTGCGATATAAATCAATTTCCAACTGAGATAATCAGTGTAATATAAAAAAAATTTTAAGTCAATTCCTACTTAGATCAAAGAAAAATTTCCTTTTAGCTACTTTTTATTAAATAGTTACAATTAATATAAATATGTATATACATATGACAGAATCACAACATCAAGTGGTAATTAATTTTTGTTAACTATCATTAAAGTATCGTATTGTCATCCAAAACAATCGTGTACATAAAATTTCAGTTCAACTGAATGTTTTAAAACCTTAAGAAAAAAACTTTTCAAGTTTTGACACAAGTCGCCAACGTGGCTGTATCGTAATTCTTTAAATAATTAGTTTTAATCAATTATTTTTATTAGCTCTAATTAAATTATTGTATTGTCATTTAAAATAATCATGTATATTAAATTTCAGCTCAATTGAGCACTTTAATATGTGATTGAAAATGAAAATTCCACTAAGATAAACAAACAAATAAATAAATATAGAGAGTGATTTAATAGTAGGAACTGAATAAACATTTATAAAAAACTGCTCATAAATAAGTAATAAAATTTGAAGAAATAAATTTAAGAGAATGAAATTGAATGAAAAAATTACAGAGGATCTCTGTGCTGAATTAATTTCAATTTCGATCTTGATCAGAGAGAGAAAAGTTAGAAGTTTTATTAAATAATCAGCAGAACAAAAATATTACGCTGAGTGCAAAAGAAATTAAGTAACTCAACAAGATTGAATCTATCTGCAATATGCACTCCAGCTCAAAAATATATTCTTATCTTTTTCTTCGGGACTTTATCATGTAATAAAAGATAATACTTGGCAAATGTGCAAAGAGGATAGGTTCTATTGAAATCTTATTATAAATGGTCTATAGGTGACAAGTATCAATTTTACTAATGGTGAAAACAAAAACGAGCTGTTTTTTTTTTTTTTAATTTCGCACCAGACCAATGGATTGATTGATTGAATATTAACGTCGCACTGTTCAGCTGCACGAGGGCTTTTGGCGACGGACCACGTAATTTTGAACCATGGTCAAGTGACATGGACGACACCTGAGCTGGCACCCCCCTCTCCTAACTACCACACCACACCAACGAGAGGACGTTTCAGCTTTCGACAGATTTAACGTGCATCGCTGCCCTACACGGCGGGTCTTTAGTGGTACTGGGCTCGAACTCGTGACAAGGCAAGCCACGATCCGATACCTATACCACTCGGCTACCGCGGCCACCAGACCAATGGAAATGAGTGTTGATTGGCTGTGTGATACACTTCCTCATTACAAGGTGCATGTTGTTCAATTCTGAACACAGATTTCAAATTTTCCTCTCATCCTTTTATTAATAACAATAAATTACGTATTTTATATAGAATATAAAATTAAACCCTAACGTAACATGCATCCATCGATTCAATAAGAATGAATCTGAGTAAAAACTATTGTTTCATTATTTCTTCGTTTACTGTTTGAATTTCCCTATCCGATAGAGGAAAAGCGCTTAGAATTCCCTTTCGTATGGATCTGAGGCACGAATTGCCCCAAGCTGACTATGTTAACGTTTCAACTAAAGGAGTACAATGGGCTTAATTCTTGTGACGTCACATAGTCCCATTAAAACGGCAATGAGGTATTTCCAGCCAATCCGTTCATAGATTCATGCGACGTCATTATCACATGATAAATGCAAGCTAGTCTTTCAAGCCAATCAGGCCATGCATTTCGCTGTTGAACTCAGTATGCGCCACCTTGGGCCCTGAGGAGCATGAACAGATGTTCCGGTCAGGTGGTCAGTCTGACGCGTTAACCTTGATATATAAGCCTTGACGTATAACTTATAATTTTTATCTATTAAAGAAACTTAAAATACTTGTAGGCACATCGTTACATAATTATCAAGATTAAAATTTATCTAAATTTTAGAAGAACAGCAATTACAAATCTAATGTCAGTTTTGATTTCAATGGAGAACACGCGATTGTATTTATCATGTGGCCATCATGAATTCAACTCATTAGCTGATCATATATTGCGAAGAATTTCTACCTCAACTATTCAATAAGCTGGACAGAAGTAGCAGAGAATCTCGAACCCAAGGCAATTACACCATTGATTTACAAACAAACTGCCACAAATCCTGTAAATAATACAGCTTGGTTTAGATGACACCCTGATCTATTCAATTATGATTTGATCAAATAATAAAGTTCTACGACTTTACGACTTCATGTACAGCTCAGACTTTATTTTGTGTCGCCAAATGCTTACGCAAAAAATATTTTGTTTCATTTACGGATATATATATAAATGTTCTCAATTTCTCGCACGATTGCCGATTTATGTACCTGTGTACTTCCCTACCACTGTATCAAAATGATCTGAAGGGGAGAAAAAGCCGATTCATCCAAGAGAACATATACTTAAACAAATATTATCTAAAGAAACGTCATAAAAGGATAAGAGGCAACCGTATGTTACGAAAGCTTTGACAACTCTGACATGTATCAGCTGTGTCATTGAAGCGAATATTTTGCACAGGAACATGCGCGGAATTAAACGTGGACACATGAAGTATAACCCCCTTAGCGACAATAAACATTTTTGGCTCCAATTCAGGTAATGACGTAAATGATAACGTTTTTGAAAAGTTCTTACTTAAGGCGATGAGTCGGCGCTTCCTTTTTTCTGGAACAAGTTTTAAAAAAAAAATGCAGTGCATCATCCTCGCTAATTAGAGTAAAATTAGTAATGACAGAGAATCACTTCAAGAGTATTTTTACACATAAAGTTTGTAAATAAACAATAACAGATTACTCTTTCACAAAATAATGCAGTTTCACGTCTTCTTATGATTTTTTGTACCTCAGTTTTTCGGTACTTAGGTACGCTAAGTTTTTTTCACTCCTCCTAAAAAATATTGTATTCAAGATGAAAAATATTGCCAATGGATAGTGGTCGTAATGTTACCCTGTAGTGTAGTGATACTCAGCCTGTTGAGAGCGATTTGCATGTGGTCCTCCAGGCTTTTTTGAATGGCCCGGTCATGGCCCATTGCACTTGGAAATTCAATTATTGGGGAACAATGTACAAAACATTTAACAGGAAATTCTATCAAGCAATCAAATGTATCAATTTTGCTATCATTTGTTTTTTTAATAGTAGAGTGTAAGCAAGAGGCTTGGTCATAGATGAAAGAAATTATCCCATAACTCAGTAAAAATTCATAAAAAATAATCATTTTTGTGTGTGTGCTCGATAGAAAAGTTAATATTGTATTAAAATAAAAGCCAAAAATGAGTTACGATATTTTGATCAATTTTGTTTGTCAATGTTGCTTTGGTCTTATAGTGTGCTTTTTACATTATCCGCATGTTGCGGCTCGCGTGAAATACCTAACATGTGTAGGCGGCCCGGCGGGAAAAAATGTTGAGTACCCCTGCTGTAGTGGATTCAAAGTCATTGCGGGCAATGAGTTAGCTGACATTTTGGCCAAGACTTGCTCTGATCTTCCTCAACCAATCAGTGAGTGTTTATTAACGGCGCATTACAAATTAACACAAGGATTATTGGCGACGGAACTCGAAATCTTCGCCCTTAGTCAATTGACGAGGACCATGCCAATATGAGAATTTTGAGCCTTGATAGATTTAACGTGCATTAACCTATGTATAACTGCGGGTGTTCAGTAGGGCTCGAACTCATGAAACCTTTCCCAACCAGATCCCCTTGTTTGTTATTAGTAGTAAAAGAATCATTAATGCTAGATTTAAGGTTGACATTCGAGAGAAAAATAGGAACTCGGAGAGGAAAAATTTGAAGTTCCTTAATGGAAATTCCCCATCTCTTGTGACCTGCCTAGACTTATCCGTCTTGGTGTCACCTAACTTTTAAAATTAAAACTGGACCCGACTACTTGACGAAACACCAGTACCGTTTCAGTGAAGTAGATTCCCCAATTTGTCGTTTATGTAATGCTACTAACATGTGCGGCGACAATATGATCTCTTGTTCTAGCGACGGCTAATGCTGTTAAAAATCCTTAGAACTTTTATTGTGTTTCTGAACTGTATTGGAATGCCAGTCTTAAGATTGATGGCGGTAATGCCTTGGTCTGGCGTAGGTTGAAACATTGCCAATTCTTTACAGAAAATTATGTAAAAAATAAATAGTCAAATATATACTATTAAAAAATATTTAAAAAACATCTTCATGAGCAACATTTGGCAGAATTTAATTCAACTCCAGATTGAGATTAACTGCTTTATAAATGCCGTATTAAGAAGTAGCAGAAAGGCTATTGGCGAAGGACCTCCCAATTTCGAACCACTGAGAAAATTTTGATTTTTTATTACACGTCACACTCTGAAGCTACACTTGAGGTATTAGCAACAGACTTTGAAATTCTGAACCACGGTCGAGAAACGAGGACGACACCCAAGCTATCACCCCATTCTCACACGCCACGCCAGCGTGAGGTCATTGAGTCAACAGATTTAACGTATATCAGCCCGTCTATATGGTAGGTTTTGAATGGCACAAGGACAAAACCCCACAACTTGACAATGTCGATCACGAGTTCATAACTGTTATCACTTGGCCAAAAGTCAAAATTGAAACACAAAATATTTAAGTTCAAGGTGAAATTAGAGATAAGGATATAGTTCAATACATATTGCTCCATTTAAAAGAAAAAAAAATGTTTTTTAAGATGAAAGATTATGCACAATATTTTTTAACGCACGCGCGCGTTATACGAAAATCTTATAATTTTCTCCACACAAAATTTTCTTTTGCCTGCGCATCATTACCAATCTATAAATAACTTAAACTTAAATTATAAAGCACTAGCTTTCCGTCCGCCTTAAGGTGGGGTGAATGATTTAATATTAACGTCGCACTATTCAGTTATACGAGGGATTTCGGAGGCGGACCTCGTAATTTTGAACCACTCAAGTGACAAGGACGACACTCGAGCTGGCAATCCCCCTCTCAACTATCACACCAGAAGGAAGTTTGAGCCTCGACATATTTATAGTGCATCTGCAACCCCTCTGCACGGCAGGTCTTCAGCTTTACTAGGTTTGAACTCATGACACGCCAGCTACGAGTCCGTTACCTTGACCGCTAGGCTACTGCGGCCACCCCCGCCTAATGGCAGACTAATCTCCATTGAACAAGTTATACAACTTTTCAAACTCGTTGCTCAAATTGTTAAACTGGAATTTATATGTATTATGTAGTTCTAAATTCAATTTTTTACAACACATTTTTACTAAACCTTATGTATAAATGAATTTGTTACGGCATCACGAAAAACTTTTATAGAAAGAAAAAGAATGAATGATATTATCTAAAGTGGCAAAAATTCCATGAGGAAAAAAAAAAAAAAAAAAAAAATCACTGCTACGTATTAAAAAAAGAATTTAAGACATCTGAATTGACATAGGTTAATTTTCCACACCTTCAAATTATTTACTAAGTGTAGCTCAAGAATTTGTTACTTGTTCTTTTTTTTAAGGTACAGCATCTGGACTTTACTGTAACAGAATTATGTCACAAAAAATCTTTTTATTTGTCGAAATCGTAAACAAAAACTCAAGCGCCAGTCTATATGAAGTACGTGCTAAAATATTATTCTACCTAAGCATTTTATCACATTTTGAAAGGTCATGATTGGTAAACAATTTCAACAAGTGTATATATTAAAGTCTTATCTATTCGGAGAACTTCCACTAAATGCTAAGGAAAACAACGCTAAAATTTTTTAAAAGAAGAGAGAATGATTTCTGCTTTTAGTTTAGATCTTAACAACTTAAGATTAGGTTAATTATCTTCTAACTTATGTTGCCAATTTTACGAGTTCAAAAATCTATAAAATAATGCAACATTTTTACGTAAAAATTTGCTACAATTTTCGAGATTCACGAGGAAAAAAAAATTACGAAATTAAAAAAAAATTGCTACAAAAACTGATATATATATTTATTTTTATTTTTTAACTAAGCGCCTTTAAAAGGTTTTTGTAATAAAAATTGTGTAGCCAGAGGACAAAAACCTCTTCCTAATTAAAATACCTTAAATGTGAAAAAAAATTAATTTGTGCAAAGCACTGTAGAAGATGGAATTAAAATGTTTGTTTCTTAATGTCGGACTTCAAAGCAATATAAGGGCTACAGGCGACGGACTTCTCGTCGTTTGATCGAGATTCAAAATTGAGAACGACACCTTAGTTGGCACCCCCACTCTTAATTTTCCCACACTGAGTATCAAACGGGAGAACTTCGAGTCTAAATAGATTTAATGTGCATGAGCCCTTCTATACGCAGATGTTCAGCACCTCGAATCCATTACTATGTAGAAATAACATGATCACTCGGGAAGTTGGGGAATTCTAAATTCAGTTAATGATAAGTGATTTAGGTGTCAGCTACATAAACTACACGAGATAGTTCGAAAAATATTTTCAGAGCAATTCGAAATTTTAAGTTTTTGAGTCACATTTTAAATTTAGAATTTATGAGCAAGATATTTAGAAGTCGAGGGCGTATTTAAAAATCTACGTGTTTTTACAACAACGATTTATTTTATCGTCATTGCTGAAACAGCATCATTTTAAACTATCTAAAAAAAAGCGGCTGACAAAGTACCTGGATTAGAGTATTTAAGAAAATTATTCTTGACCGAAGAGTTATTTTCGAAGAAAAAACTCTTGACCATGACATTTCTTTAAGACCTCGATATCTATAGTACTTTTAAATGAGTTAGTTACACTCAATGAATTTTGAGACATGTTTGTCGTCGCCAATCCCAAGATGTCCAATTCATTTTCCTTGATCAAATTATTAGTACCGGGTTAAAAATGTTATAAAGATTTAAAATATGTTTTAAAATTAATTAATGATTACAATATTTCGATGCAAATTGACATTTTGTTCTCCGAGATGGGACGGTATGAGCAGAAAAAATATTGTGCAAACTTTAAAATTTTTTTAAAAACCACTATGTTGAAACATTTAGAAAAATTACACAGTCAAAACAAATTTATCAAACACCAAGATTTTAAAAGAAAGGAAAAATGAATACTGTCTTTTCCCACTCAGTCTAGATCTACAGATCGAATCGTGTCAGTTTTCAGCCTCAAAAACCAAAAATAAATTTCGAAGATCTCGTCTCACAGCGATTACTCGTTCATTCAAATTTCCATGCGTCATGGCTTTCGTGGAAGGAATACCAATAAACCAGTTAGAAAGTGCTTACTGGATGATTGCAAGCATTTTGAAATGCGTGCAAAGGTCATATGACTTAAGTAGGTATCACAAAGAGATAAATGATTTTAAAAAAGTTCGATCATTTTTTTTTATACTCATTATATAGAATGATTTAACAAAGAAAATGAATGTGTGTTATCATACGAGACGTTTTTTCATGAATCTAGGTAACAAATTAAAAGTTCTCTACACCTAAAAAGAAAATTACTTTTTCCAAGGACAAAACTTTTTTTGTTTTGTTTTAAATTTCTGAACAGAAAATGAAGCACATACGAGATAATGCTAATTAATATCTTTCAGAAGTTACTACATTCGATACTTCTACGTTTCGAGGAGCATGAATGTAAAAATGCAACAAAATAATCGCCGGATGCCAGTAATAATTTATAAATAGTGCTAAATCTACCACAAAAAACACTAACCATTTCCTTCAAAGTTGGAAGCAATTTAAAAAATCCATGCCTCCTCAACAAAATAAAACCATTTTAACATTGAACCCGGAATGGAAATTATCGCCTTATTTTGTGTTTGGTGCTTAATTCGGCAGAAAGAAAAATCAATCGTCGCCAACGGCCACCCAAATCGGATAAGAAAACTGGTTTCGATTTTGGCGGTAAAAATATAATTAGTTTATTTTGATAGATTCGTTTACTTTTTCACAAAAAAACAATGAAAATTGAGCATCTCGGTACTTACATATTCACATCACCGCAGCAAAATTTGCGCCACTTGAACCACGCCACGATACCAAAACAAAAAGATCAAGTGTTTTGTTTGAAAAAGAAGCTGTCATCAGATTTCAGCAGAAAATGACGCGATTCACGTGGCGCAAATTTGGCTGCGGTGACGTTAATACACAAGTACCAATATCTCCAATAGAGGATTAATATTATTTTAACTTTCCACGGAACTATTTTAATATCGGGACGCTACGGATTTTTCTGCCAAATAGTTGTACAATTTTAGACCGTCCATGAAAGATCTATGTAGAGAGAATTTAAAATTACGCCAAAAACGAGTAGCGTACCGATATCAAATTTGTGCTCTATTACATCTATAATACATATTGTTAATAATATTCCGTAATCTCCAATAAGAATCTTATTAAAACAAACGAATATAATTAAAAAACTGAGAGTCCGTTGCAAGTTAAACATAATTTTAGACGGAAAAAGATATTGTTTGAACAAGTTTTAAAGAAACAAGTTATAATAACAGGTACTGTTGATTAAAAAGATGATAGCATATCTATCATGATTCACTCTCATTCAGTTGGTCTTTACAAAAGTATGATTTGGGAGTAATAATAACAACGGAAAGTGAAAGCACGCATTTTTTTTACAGTTTCGTGAAGAAAAATCGAGATGGTGGAAAAGGGTGCATTATTTCTATAAACAGAATTTGAATTTTTCAACAAATTTCGAATTTATATAAAATATTCTCAGCTCACTGAATCGATGCAAAGTTTTTCAAATTTCAAGTTTGTTGTGATGATACAATATTCAATTATGTTACCTGTAACTTTTCACACACACACACAAACAAACAAAATACCTACACGTAAAATAATTTAAATTATAATAAAAATCCAGCGTTGCACCGTGGTTAAACGTTATTTTTGTAAGACATTAAACCACTGCCAATGATAAAAATTGAAAGATTAAATATATTACAATAATTGAAAACAGACAGTAAATATATAGAATTTATATTTCTATATATAACTCAAATTCGTTCAATGAGAAAGAATTCCAAACTTATGAAAAGGCTTAATAAGAAGCACATTTCCCTCTTCTGTGAATTGAATGTTAGGCAAAAATTTTGAATAGAATGAATGTAAAGAATAAGAAAATAATGGTTAAACTTATGCAAAACACATCTTTAGAACTCCAAAAATAGTAATGAATCCGAATTAAAAAGAAATGGTTAAAAAGGTTTAAAGACAGAATAAAATTAAATTAAAATACTTTAAACACGATGTTCCCAGAATAAAATAATTTTCCTAAATAATTTTATTTCATCTGAAGTCAATTCTGTAATTACACATAAATTAAAGTGATTCACCAAACGATTGTTAAAAATTCATTTTAATTTTTTTACGAATCCACTTCTATCGATAACAAATTCAAAGATTAAAGATTACAATAACATTTTTTGAGGATTTAGTTTATTACTGGTAAAAGCAGACATAAGCGAAAACACTGTTAATTTATACACAACACACACACACATTAGATTACTCAAAAAGAAATTTTTCCTAACGTGAACGGTGTGTGTGTCACCATCGTTTGTAATATGAAATTAAATATTTATCTTGTTCTTCGTTTTGTTTTTATCTTTTTTACAGATAAGATTGCTTTATTAAATTTATTCCCGAGTTTAACTGAACTAATAAAAATATCAGGTATGCAATTCTCTTTAGATGAATAATATAAGCTTTGCAAAAAATAAAACACATAAGAAAAAATAAAACACATAAGATATGTATGTCAGAGTTAAAATTATTTTGAATGAGTCTAAATCGCTTGAGAAACATTAATTTTTTCCTTATAAGGATAAAAAGGTCCGTTGTAATTTATATACACTGGACCACAAAAGTGTTCGTACACTTGCACAATTTGTAATAAAATTTAATGTTTTCAACTAATAAAAATTAATATATCGGAATTGTAACTTTTTTTTATGGCATCCGCAACTTGTTCTTAATGAATGACAATCAATTTATTAAAAATAGTATAACTATTATTTTTTAAAATTAATCGAAAAGCTACTAAAAAAATTTCGCCAGAAAAGTCTTCGTACACGTAACAAAAATCTAAACATTGCTTTAAATATTGCCTTTTTTAAAAATTTAGTACTTAATAGGATATTTTTAGTGTCCGAAACTACTAATAAACTGTTACGAATTTAGTCTTATTCTAATTGTTTCTACTCATTTGTGTTCATTTCTACAGTTTAATTTGTCGTATCTAATGTGATTTCAACCCTGTTTACCTGTAATATCATTTCCACTGCATTGCACGGCCCCCATGCTTTAACATTGGTTTAAATGGTAAACTCGCCAAATATTGCAGCTAGCGCCAAGTTGGCGACGGATTTGGCGACTTAATTTTTGGCGCCAAATTTGGCGATATATCGCCAAATGTGGGCGATAAGCTTGGCGACCATGGCAACCCTGCTCCTAATAACCCTGTCTGGCAACCCTATCGCGGTATTGTAACACTATTGTATTGAATGTATTACTGTATTGAGCTTTTCTCGTACGTTCCGGATTTTGCTAGATCTTTCTATTTCTCGATTATTCTGGCAAGTGCAAGAGGTTTCTGAACGGAAGGTATAAAAAGGCCCGGGCCGGCTAGTCAGTTAGTCAGATCTCAGCTTTCAAGCAAGTGATACCTCTCTGTGTTTTAAAAGAGAGAGACGATTGCATAGTGAGTGTGTTATTGCTTTTATTGAGTTATTATTTTTGTGCTGAGTGTTTACTATTGCTTTTGTTAGTGTATTACATCTGTGTTATCAGTATTTTCATCGATTGTACGTGACTTTCTCCAACTGTTCTACAATTTGTGGAGGACTGTTTTGGCCAAGAATAAAATTGTTTTGGATCCCGCTCTTCGGCTTCAATCATTTCGAACCCCCGAAAACGCAACAATTGGTGTCAGAAGTGGGGTTGAATACCAACAACAAGAGCGATGGAGGCCCAGTTCCAGACTCTTCTAGAAAAATTGACTGAAATGAAATCGGACTTGACCAGCATGAATGCCAATATGGGCGAAATGAAATCGGAGTTGACCGCCAGCATGAATGCCAATATGACTGAAATGAAATCGGAGTTGACCACCAATATCGCAGAAGTGAATACCAAGCTTACTAACGTAAACGAGCAGATCAGCGCCAATATGGACGAGTTGAATAACAAACTGACCGCGAACAAGGAAGAGTTGAAAAGTGATCTGAAGGGCATTGGCGACAAATTGACGACTATGGACAAGAAATTTGAAGAAATGGAAGGAAGAATCGAGTCGGTGGAAAATAAATTCGAAAACAAATTTGTGGATATAGAGAACAAATTTGAAAATAAATTCGAAGATATGGAGAGTAAACTAGAGGCGAAAATTTTCGAAAAGGTAGAAGATGTTTCCATCTCGTTCAGGGGTGACCTAGAGAAATTGAAGCAGAAAGTCATGACTGGTCAAGGGGATGAATTTAAGTTTCAAGTTCCTTATTCCAAGCCTTCCATCAAGCTATCTACATATGACGGAAAGTCCTCTTGGCAGGTGTATAAGACCCAATTCTCCATAGTGGCGGATGCAAACCAGTGGGACTCCCGGACCAAGACCTGCCAGTTAGCTGCTTCTCTTCGAGCCGACGCTGCTGACATTTTGCAAACTTTGCCGGAAACACAGCGGCTGGATTTCGACGCTCTCGTTAATGCTCTGGAGTTACGCTTCGGAGAGAAATGTGTGAAGGATTACAGCAGACTCCAGCTGAAGTCACGGCAGCAGAAAGTGTCCGAAACGCTCCAAGAACTGGCGACGGACGTCGAGAGGTTTTCTCACTTGGCGTTTTCTGACTGTCCGACTGAAGTAAGAGAAGTCCTGGCGCTGCAACACTTCATCGACGGGGTGCGTGATCCGGAAATCCAGAAAGCTCTCCGAATGGCGGATCTCAAGGACTTAAAGGAGGCCCTAGTGTTTGCTATGAAATTCGAGGCAGCCCAGCAAGCAACACGAAAGGACAGACACCCCATACGAGCCGTCAACGAATCGGACACGTCGAACTCAAGTGTGGAGCGGTTAGAGCGACAGATGAGAAGCTTCATGAATAGAGTTGAGTCTTTGATGTCCCAGAAAGCAGACGGGAAGAAGACCCTTAAATGCTGGACCTGCGGTCGAGAAGGGCATCTGCAGAGAAGCTGCCGGGCACGCCAAGGCGCTGAAACTAATAGCGCCTCCCAGAAAGGAGGTGTCGGAAAACTAATTAATGGCCATCTCGTGGGGCGGAGGTTGCCAGATTTTGGAAAGCCCCACTTTGAAGTGTGTCAAATTTCGACAAAGAGTACCGGTGAGAATGGAATTTTTATAATGGGACATGTTAACGAGCTTCCCTGCAACATGATCATCGATACAGGAGCCAATGTGTCTATCATTCGGAACGATCTGGCTCAAAAATTAAAAGAGAAACTTATCTGGACCCCGCCCCGCGTGGTGCTACAGACCGTGACGGGGGAAAAGATTGATATTCACGGAAAATTAAAAGTCAAGATCCAGTTTGGAGACACTACCTACCAACATGCTGTGTATGTCGCAGATATTGCAGACCCTTTCATTCTTGGACTGGACTTTCTAAAGGAGCATGGTTTCACTCTAGACTTCAACAAGAACGAATTACGTTCCATACACGAAGAAGTCACTATATTCAAAATTGAACACAGGACAGAATCTATTCGACAGGTAACCGCTAACGAGAATATTACCATTCCCCCAAGGACTGAAATCATAGTACCTGGATACATCGGTAACGATGTGAGTTTCAACTCTGGCCTAATTGGATCAGCGGAAAATAAAGCGAATGGATTGCTAATAGCCTCGACGCTAGTGGACCTTTCCAGAAAAACTATCCCGGTAAGAATTTGCAACGTAACTGAAAAACCTAGAGTGTTCCAGAAAGGTGAAGTGTTGGCAACCTGCAGTCCAGTAACGTGTGTCTGCAAAAGTTCGAGCTTGCTCCTATCCAACTCGCCTCAACAGTTGACTCCCGACCTTCTAGAAAATGCTGAATTGTCCCCCGAACAGAAAAGCTCCGCAGAAAGACTGTTCCAAGAATTTGAAGACGTGTTTTTTCTAGAAACAGTAGCGATATTGGCCATACTACAGTGACACAACACAGAATTGATACAGCAGACCATCCGCCGATTAAACAGCACCCAAGACGCTTGCTAAACAGGAAGAGGTCGGAACACTACTACGAGAGATGCAGGAAAATGACATCATAGAACCGTCTTCGAGTCCGTGGGCATCTCCAATCGTCTTGGTTCGTAAGAAAGATGGCTCCACAAGATTTTGCGTGGACTATCGAAAACTTAACGACGTCACCAAGAAGGACAGCTACCCTCTTCCAAGGATAGATGACACCCTGGATACCCTTTCCGGTCATAAATGGTTCTCGACTTTAGATTTAAAGAGCGGATACTGGCAAGTGGAGATCCATCCCGAAGATAGAGAAAAACAGCATTCACTTCCGGCCAAGGACTATGGCAGTTCAAAGTCATGCCATTCGGGCTCTGCAATGCGCCATCTACTTTCGAGCGCCTGATGGAGACCGTGCTAAAGGGTCTGACTTTTGAAGCTTGCCTTATTTACCTGGATGACGTCATAATAGGAGGGCGTACGTTTGAAGAACATCTTCAAAATATCCGGAAGGTGTTATCAAAATTAAGGGACGCTAACTTGAAGCTAAACCCTTCGAAATGCAAGTTCTTCCAGAAAGAAGTCAATTATCTGGGACACATCATCTCTGCAGAAGGTGTTCGTACGGACCCCGAAAAAGTGTCCGCCGTAAAGAATTGGAAACGCCCTGAAAACCTCCGTGAGCTGCGAAGCTTCCTGGGACTATGTACTTATTACCGAAAGTTTGTGAAAGGGTTCTCTAACATCGCAAGACCCTTGCACAAGCTAACAGAAAGTAAACAAAAGTTTCAGTGGACAAAAGAATGTGAAGATTCCTTCCTCCAGCTTAAAGAAGCTTTGACGTCTTCACCGATCTTAATATATCCACAAACCGGACAAGCCATTTATCTTGGACACTGATGCCAGTAATGAGAGTGTCGGAGCAGTATTATCTCAGGAAATAGATGGCCAGGAACGAGTCGTAGCTTATTGGAGTAAGTGTTTATCGAAACCGGAAAGAAATTATTGTGTCACTCGAAAAGAGCTACTGGCTATTGTGAAAGCCATCGAGCATTTCCATCACTATCTCTATGGCCAAAAATTTCTTCTACGTACCGATCATGCCTCTTTAACCTGGCTAATGAATTTTAGAAACACTGAAGGCCAGGTAGCCAGATGGATACAACGGCTCAACGAGTATTACTTTGACATCAGACATCGTAAAGGCTCCTCGCATGGAAATGCTGATGCCCTTTCAAGAAAACCATGCCCAGAAAATTGTCGTCATTGTTCCAGAGTAGAGACCAAATATGACTAAGCTATACGCCAGATAACAACTTCAACAGCGACGCCACCCGATCCCTGGAGTGACGAGAAAGTTCGAGAAGACCAGATGGCGGATCCTGATATTAAACCCCTTGTAGAGTTTATGGAGTCTTCCAGCAATAAACCAAGTTGGCAGGACATCTCGGCTTATAGTCCTACAACTAAGCAGTATTGGGCCCTCTGGAATTCTCTACATCTCAGGAATGGTGTTCTATACCGAAAATTCGAATCAGAGGATGGAAAGACATTCAGGTGGCAATTAGTACTTCCTCGATCTCGTATCCCAGAGGTACTCAAATAATTGCATGGCAGCCCAACAGGAGGTCATTTCGGCGTCATGAAAACTTTGCACCGAGTTCGAGAGCGATTCTTCTGGGGTAAAGTGAGAGCTGACGTGGAACAGTGGTGCAAGTCCTGTGATGCCTGTTCAGCTAGGAAGGGGCCAAAGATACGTAGCCGAGGGAAGCTGCATCGCTACAATGTTGGAGCACCCTTCGAACGTATCGCTTTCGATATCCTGGGACCTCTGCCAAGGACTGCGTCTGGTAATAAGTACCTACTTGTTGTCATGGACTACTTCACGAAATGGCCCGAAGTGTACCCCATTCCGGATCAGGAAGCCCCCACCGTAGCGGAGGCTGTAGTGCAGCACTGGATATCGAGATATGGGGTACCTCTTCAACTTCATTCCGATCAGGGAAGAAATTTCGTCTCTGCGGTATTGAAGGGGGTCTGTGAACTACTCGGAATTGACAAGACCAAGACCACACCTTTGCACCCACAGTCAGATGGCATGGTGGAGAGGTTTAATCGTACCATCCTGAATAACCTCTCACTGATGGTCTCCAAGAACCAACAAGACTGGGACCAGAAAGTTCCTCTCTTTCTGCTAGCGTACCGCAGCGCCGTTCACGAGACTACCGGATATTCACCATCCCAGATGCTTTTTGGCCGAGATCTTCGTCTCCCTTGTGACCTGCTGTTTGGTCGCCCTCCGGATACACCTTCATCGCCTGAGGAGTACGTGCAGAATCTCCAGGCACGTTTTGAAGATGTACACAATTTGGCTCGAGAACGGATCAACCTGAGGACGGAGAAGATGAAGACTCGGTACGACACAAAAGCCACAGGACATCAATTCAAGGAAGGTGACAAGGTGTGGTTCTACAACCCGACTCGACGCAAAGGACTTTCTCCTAAGCTACAATCGCATTGGGACGGTCCTTATACAATTTTAAAGATAATAAACGACGTCGTAATCCGGATCCGTAAGTCAACGAATTCGAAGCCTAGAGTCGTTCATTACGACAGGCTCGCTCCATATTATGGCCATAATTCTTAGTGTGTCAATAATCGTGTAATTTATTTTGACCATGGTCTTGTATAAATAAGTTAGTGTGTAAATAATCTTGTAAATAATTTTGTTTATTGTTTTGTAAGTGTTTATTTTCTACTATGCATTACGTGTTTATTTTGTACTATGCATTAAGTGTTTATTTTGTACTATGTATTACATGTTTATTATTGCATATTCATTTAGTTATTTTTAATCAATTGCTTTATTATTATGTTAACGTCTGATGAAGGGTTGTACTGCCCGGGACGTGCAGTTCTTGAGAGGGGGGCAATGTTACGAATTTAGTCTTATTCTAATTGTTTCTACTCATTTGTGTTCATTTCTACAGTTTAATTTGTCGTATCTAATGTGATTTCAACCCTGTTTACCTGTAATATCAATTCCACTGCATTGCACGGCCCCCATGCTTTAACATTGGTTTAAATGGTAAACTCGCCAAATATTGCAGCTAGCGCCAAGTTGGCGACGGATTTGGCGACTTAATTTTTGGCGCCAAATTTGGCGATATATCGCCAAATATGGGCGATAAGCTTGGCGACCATGGCAACCCTGCTCCTAATAACCCTGTCTGGCAACCCTATCGCGGTATTGTAACACTATTGTATTGAATGTATTACTGTATTGAGCTTTTCTCGTACGTTCCGGATTTTGCTAGACCTTTCTATTTCTCGATTATTCTGGCAAGTGCAAGAGGTTTCTGACCGAAAGGTATAAAAGGGCCCGGGCCGGCTAGTCAGTTAGTCAGATCTCAGCTTTCAAGCAAGTGATACCTCTCTGTGTTTTAAAAGAGAGAGACGATTGCATAGTGAGTGTGTTATTGCTTTTATTGAGTTATTATTTTTGTGCTGAGTGTTTACTATTGCTTTTGTTAGTGTATTACATCTGTGTTATCAGTATTTTCATCGATTGTACGTGACTTTCTCCAACTGTTCTACAATTTGTGGAGGACTGTTTTGGCCAAGAATAAAATTGTTTTGGATCCCGCTCTTCGGCTTCAATAATTTCGAACCCCCGAAAACGCAACAAAACGTTTTAGTATAAATTTAATCAGTTTTTTGTAATTTCTGCATCGATTTTCCACCATGCTTCTGTGATAATTGTTTTTACTTCACATTATGAGTTTATATGCCATGTTTTCTTTTTTTTTTTCTTAAATAAAATTCTCACCAGATGTTCTGCAGGGCTAAATAAAGCGATTGAGGAGGTATTTTCAGAATTTGGGGTCAGTTATAGAGACATCAGCGGCCTACATTGAGATCAGTGCGCTTATCTTTAAAATA
Organism: Trichonephila clavipes; assembly: GCA_019973935.1. Taxonomy (NCBI): domain Eukaryota; kingdom Metazoa; phylum Arthropoda; class Arachnida; order Araneae; family Nephilidae; genus Trichonephila; species Trichonephila clavipes. Next base: position 254,397 of record BMAU01003382.1, on the reverse strand, counting down.
TTTAAATAGAGTTCATGATTCACAATATTATCAAAAAGTACCAACTTACCTAATCCTGAAGCCGATTTACACCCCCTCGCAAGAACACCCTTGTCTTCATGTTGAAGCCTGGAGGTGGAGGGGTTCTTGTTCCACCATAAATGTAATGTATGAGATTACATTCCTCATTTTTCATTTACAAACTATTATACACCCACGGAACAAAAAATGTTGAATTTTCCGTCATCCCAATCAATTTGCTGTCAATATTGAATTTTCTGAAACTTAATTCCAAGAATCTAGTTGGATCAGTGAACTATGGAGGTGGAAATGTTCTTACGTGGAGGTGTAAATCGGCTTCTGGATTAGGTAATTTTTTACTTTGCTGATATTGTGAATCATGAGCTCTATTTAAATATTTTAAAGAGAAATTTTAAATAATCCACCCAAAAATTTCGATATTGGAGAAGACTTCATTTTTTAACAGGACACTGCTTTCAAAATAGGCCGTTGGTGTCACTATAACTGTTCCCAAATTCGGAAAACACCTCTCCTCAATTGCTTTATTTAGCCCTGTAAAGCATATTTGGTGAGAATTTGACTAAAAAAAGAAAGTATGACGTATAAACTCATAACGTGAAGTAAAAACAATCACAGAAGCATGGAGGAAAATCGATGCAGAAATTACAAAAAACTGAGTAAATCTATACCAAGACCTTTAAAAGTTGTTGTGGATACTAAAAGATAACCTATTAAGAACTAAATTTTAAAAAAAGGCAATATTTAAAGCTATGTTGAGATTTTTGTAAAGTGTACGAAGACTTTTCTGGCGAAATTTTTTAGTGGCTTTGTGATTATTAATTTTTTAAAATAATAGTTATACTATTTTTTTTAAAAAAATTGGTTACGTCACTTCAATAACAACAAGTTGTGGATATAAAAATTACAATTCCGAAATATTAATTTTTATTAGTAGAAAATATGAAATTTCATAGGAAATTGTAAGTGTATGAACACTTTTGTGGTTCACTGTATGTTGTAACTAAAGAACTAAAAAGATAATTTAAAATATTGCCACACAATTTATCTCCCTTCTTTCTAATTAAATTTAGCTTATACACCTTTTAAAAATAGTACCATAAAAACACGAAGCCTCTCAAACTACATCTGTCTGACGCATGATAAATTCATTAAATTCTAATTTTTTTTCCAGGTTCTGATGAAATGTATTAAAATAACTTTATGAAATATGGATATTTCATTCAATAATAAAAGTTTCTTAATGAAGTTTGCATTTCGAAAACCTATTTTGGAAAGGCAAAAAACCAAATAGCGATTTAAAATGCAAAAATAAGAATTGAATTACTCTAAAGCCTACATTGCTATGGAATTAGTAGCAGACTTAAGCAATTAAAAGGCAATTAATTCATGTTTTAAAACAGAATCCAAAACTTTTAACAACCTCAATCATAACCTTTTTCCTGATATATCCCACTTTCTCCACTCCAATCAAGCTTTAATGTACAATTGAATATCGGAACTGGTTGTTTTAATTTAAACTTAACTAATTATTTTTTCACGGTCTAATAATTGGCAGCAAAGCACGCAAGTCTTTCGATACGTTTTTATTTTATTTAGAAGTCAATTAAAGAGAAATTTTTGTGTTTCCCTAATATGACTAAAAATCGTTCACATTAAAAAAAATTGTACTGCATCCACTTATTTACCCATGTATAACTAATGTTTTAACAAATATTTTCCTAATATCACTTGACGAAAAACTCGTAGTTTAAATGCATTTAGTACATTAGATTTACTTACAGTTTCTGTTCCTACATGGAATTCGAAATCAGTTCGATTAGTCAGTTAATCCATTGTCTTAACATTTCAAAAATAACACTTAAAATGTGTCAATGGCTTTAAAAACTCGAATATATATTCAGTAATTTAGTATTTATTAATTCTCTCAAACTGAGAAATAATAACTCAAAGCTATTTTGTTCTCACAAAAAAAACCACTGATGCCATTAGCAATTTTAAGTTCCTAAAATACATCAAAATAAAGATAATTATAGGAAAAGGAACAACACACCTGGCAGTTTCCTAATAAACAAATATCTGGGTTAACTCCATTTACATGCAGAGTTTTCGAGCATGAGTTTGAAATAATGTTTTCTAGGAATAAGAAATTTTTCATTTAAGAGATTCTTTCTACGATATTTGTCAACAGTCAATTTTCGTCAGAGCAAATTATGCAAAATCCATAAGAATGGAACGTTTAAAATCTATTTTGATTTTACATAACATTAACACTATCATATTTGAATTACGTATTTATCTTTTATCATACCAAGCAACAGAATACATTTTTTAAAAAAAGTTTAGCATTGTTTATTATTTAATTTTCACAATTATAATTAAAACTGCTGTTAAACACACACGAATACATACATTTTGCAATTTTAGAAGTTGTAATAAAGCTGATTTTCAATTTTAAAAAAAGCTTTTAAACTCAATAAAAGTTTTGTAAAGGATTTTTAAACATCCAGTATAAGTGAGTGAGTCATATTAACATTGCACTTTTTAAACAGGACGAGAGTCATTTGTGACGGACCTCATAACTTTGAGAACCAGGGTTAATTGACGTGAAGTACACTAGAGCTGGACCTCATTCATCTAACTACCACAGCACGCTAACTGGAAGACATTGAGACTCGAGAGATTTAATGAGCATCAGCCCCCTCTACACGGTGGGTCTTAAACATCCTGTATAAGACCATATTATTGACAAATATTTAAAGAGTTTATTTTCTTATGCATTTAAAAGAGCTGAATCTTTGCAAGAACATGCTCAATATTAAAAAAAAATCATTTAGTCGTGACACAAGCGTAGCTGGCTCTGAGGGAGGCAGTGTATCAAAAATTCCTTCGGGGCCCCTTTTTTTTAGGTATGAGCCCTGTTAGTGGGACTGTAGTTCCACATGTTGGGGTCGCGTATCATTGATACGGCTGATAGGGTGGTAGCAACGCCCCTGAGTCGTGACTAAACAGCAATTAATAAGCAGGGTAATATAATATTAGCAAAAATGTGTGTGTGTTTACTGAACTACTTTCTCAAATAGTTCAGTTTTATGAACATTCACACGATTAAAAAAACAACAAATTTGTCTGATGTATTCTGCGAGATACGAGTCACAAATTGATGTTATACATAATTTGCTTTCCAGAAGAGACAAGGGGGGAGGTAGCAAGCTCTTGTCTTGTTAAAGCAATACACGAGTAAATAACTGGTTGATTTAAATAATTGTTTTAAAAAATTATGTAGCACTTTTCACGCAAGGTTCAAATGAAAACTGCATTAAAAATCTTAACATAGAGAACAATAAAAAATGGTGAATTCTTGTTACAAGTTTTATTTAATAGCTGAAAAAAAATAGAAACTCGCCAACGAATGGGATTGGAGTACGCCAAAATTAACGCCAATAGCAACTCACAAAACTTCCACCCCACAACAAAAAATTTCGTCTTAAAATAATGAAATAAAATTTAACACATTCAGTTTTCCTTATTTCACGATGAAAACTCGATTGCTGTAATCATTTTGCGACGAAATTAAGGATGTTCCAACAATCTAATACGGCATCCAAGTCCGATATTTAAGCATAATAATCTTCTACAGAAAATATTAGAAATAAGAGCAAAACAAATCTTCAATAGAATGGATTATACAATAGAACTTTCAACATGTTAAAAATTAAATTTAGAATACAACTAACAATTTGGTATTTTAAAAAAAGTACCCTTATGAAAAAAATTACAATGAAGATAAGGTTGGATGAAAAAGAGCTTAAGTCAACTTAAAAATTATGTTTTTAAAGAAAAAGAAATGCACTTTACACAATAGAGAGACCTCTCATACTAACATCAAAATTTATGGGATAAAAGTCCGAACTAACAATGCCACTTTCAAATAAATAAAAACGACAGAGAGAATGACCCGTTTCTTATAAAAAGATAACTATTTATACGACTAGGTTACATCCTTTCATAAGGACGTGTTCTCCATTTTCAGGGTGTTGTCCGTAAAATTCATTTTTCTTACAAGGTTCAAACTACTCTTTTCTCTATTTTTGTTTCATTCGATTACAACTGCATGGATATTTTTATGAATCAAGAATAACTAAGTTAACTAGAAGAGAAAAACTAGTTAATATAGTAATCGTTGATTAAAGTGGTAGATTTATTTGAAGTTTTGTTTCTAAGTACGTGGGTTGAGACTGATAAAGGATTATCAAATATGCACTCAATATTATTCAAAGCATGCTCAACTAGAAAAATTTGTCGACGCGAATCTCACCCAATAGATCTTTGGCAGCCAGTTTGTTACCGTAGTGTAAAATTACCGTCCCAACTTGGTGAGATTTTATAACTCAACTCTGTACTTGACAAATTTTAGGCCCCCAAGTTGGCAAACTTTAGAAAAATTGCGCGCCAGTGGCTGAATATTAACGTCGCAATATACAGCTACTCGTGGGCTATTGGCGACGGAACACGTAATTTTGAACCATGGTCAAATGACGAGGACGGCACCTGAGCTGGCACCTCCTTTCCTAACTACCACTTACCACAGCGTAACGCACGGATAGGCACTAAGTCGACCGCAATTGGCCTCCAAGACATTTTGAGGGGACCACCTGCTAAAAGAAATGTATTTGTGGAACACCGACTCCAGCTAGACTCGAGGATTGGCTTTTCACAATCGATGCTACTGTGTTTACTTCAACAAATGACTCGACAAATGTGTAGATGACACATGCACCATCATTGGAAACGCACGATGACGTCTAACACGTTCAATGCCATTGAAGGGGAAAATTGCGATCTCAAGAATTCCAGCCGAAAAATGAATTTTTTAATCACATGCCGACTGAAGGAGAATAAACATTGATGCTCCGCTCTTCTCGCGATAGCACGGGATTGGCTACTGAGACATCATCCCACACCACGCGCTACCATGGGTTTGGGTAGAGGGGAAGACTGTTGCGAATAATTTAAGTACATACGTCGATTTCAGATTCATCGACTCATGGATGTTATCTGCTCGCTGCATTGAATACGTCCACGGTCTAGCAGTCGCTCTCTTATAGTTGTCCAAGTATTCAAATTGACAATTGTGTTTTTGTGGTAAAAATAGTTATCTGTCATATTTTAAAAGAGGGGTAAAAAGTCAAAAACATGAGCTAAAAAAAAAAGAAAACTTTAATATAGAATAGGCACACCTACGCCACTGGGTGGACTGCAACACCTTAGAAATTTTAGAAGTAGCCCGCACACTGGAAACGTCCGCCCACCCCCTGCCGTACCCTACTGTTGACATTTAAATTATTTTGGCATTAATCTGATAACTCAAATGATGAAATCGAAAACAACCGACAAAAAGAAGTAAAGCTAGAAAAAGGATATTTTCTTCTCACCCTAATACATAAAGTATTTATTACAAGCAGAAAGAATGGACATTTTTTACTACATACTTTAGATTTACCAATGATAATGATTAGAAGGAATAAGAATGAATGTTCGAAATAACAAAACAGGAAATATCATTCGTTAGTTATACTTTTACTTCATGACATACTTACAAGTTCCGATTGCATTTTTTAATTCGAGATTAGGAGTAAAATCTTACAGAAAATTTTCGTTTTCCTCTACTACTGGCATATTTTTTTATCAGTGTTACAAAAATTCACTTGAATGAAAAATCCCACGTATGTGCAATAACTAAAAATGGGATTTTAACCACGCCTAAATTTTAAAAAATTGGAAGTTATTTTTTTTTTAAAAAAATAAACTTTTGAGGAATGGTATATTAGTACTCAATAAAACTACCGGCTAAAGTGCAGAATAGGTGGTCCCTTGGATTTGGCGATATTTATCTAGATGCCAGAATGAATTCGGCTTTTCATTACTTTGGCTTCGTTTCATTACTCTCCGAACACCTATCGCTACATAAAGGTAGTTTGGCGACTGATTCTGGTAGCCAAAAAGTTGGCTCCATCAAGGAGTGCATACACTTCAACCCAAACTATCTTGCTCGTATTGTGATAAATTGACTATTATTTAATCAATTAATACAAGATTAAAGTATCTTTCATTAAGATTTAAGTACATTTTTTTTTGGTATTTGCGTATAATACCGTAGACTAATGGCCTAAATTCACGTGACGTCATAGTCACATGATAACTACAATTACGTGTTTCCAAACAATCAGTTCATGCGGTTCACTGTTGCCAACTTTGTGTGTGTGTGTGTGTAGATTCATTTAAAAAGTAAATATTTGCAAATAATACACAAAGGTAAATAAAATGTACTTGATTTAAAAGCATATGTGTAATAGGTTTTTAAAAAAAAATTAAAAAGAATCTTTATATAATAACATCTTAAGCAAAAAATCAAATTTGAAATTTTATCTAGATTTTCTAAGTCCAGCAAACAAGTTCAATGTCAGTTTTAAATTCAACGGAGAACCTGTGATTGTATTTAACATGTGACCGCCTTGAACTTACAAGGGGAGGACACGACTATGAAAATTCATTTGGCGACCAGACTTCGTGTAATAATAGTACTCCTTTAGGGGGATCAACCCCCAATGTAACAGTGCCGAATGACCAGTCAATTCGGAGAAAATAGCCTTCGAAATTCAAGCTTAGCTTTTATACAATTAAATTTTAATTTCCTCAAGCGACTCAATAGCATAGTTGGTACAGTACCTGTATACCACGCGAACGGCAAAGGTTAGAGTCACGCGAACGGCTTTTTTTGTTTTAATTTATAAATTCATTTATAATTATTTTTACAAATTAATTTAAAAAGGTTTATTAAATATTAAATGATATTTTAGATAATTATTTTGTATTTTAAAAAGTAAAATAAATACTGTAATTATACAAATATTTATATTATATTTCATAAATAAAATAATTAACAAATATTATTTATTACAAAAATTATAATAAATATTAAAAGATATTGTATATAAAAATTAGTTACAAATCTTTCTATAATATGAAATAAAATTATAATGCATAATATAATTATTTATAACAAAATTATTGTATGATTAATATAATAAAAATAACATGTTATATATTATTAATTTAATTGTTTTATTAAATATTTTATAGATATCAATCTTTTTTAAATAAATTTATTTAATTGCAAAAATGAACTTTTAAAATAAACCGTTCGTGCGACTCTAACCTTTGCCTTTCGTGGTAAACAAGTACTCTATCAACTATGCCATTGTGTCGCAGGAGGTAATTAAAAATTAATTGTATAAAAGCTAAGCTTGAATTTCGAAGGCTATTTTCTCTGAATTGACTAGCCATTCGGCACTATTACATTGGGGGTTGATCACCCTAAAGGTGGACTACTATTACACGAAGTCTCGTCCCCAAATGAATTTCCTTAGTCGTGCCCTCCCCTTGTTAGCCCATTTCAAAAAACGTCACCAGATGCAACGATATGGAGCCAATAGTGAAAAACAATTCCCGTGCATGTTTCCTTTAAACAAGAGTAACCATGGTAGCATTTGGCGACGTCTCTTTATTTGGCGAAATTGGTCGACAGCATAATATACAAGTATACCGAATGTTTTATACATTTTAAAAAGGGTTGTTGAAACGCATCTATCTCCAAATAAAACGTTATGAAGTTTTTAGAAATGTTTGTAATTTCTATATAAATGGCATTCCTTAGAAGTTTTTGAAGGAAATTCATAAAACAAGTGAAATTACCAAATTTAATAATTTTATGTATAATGTAGATTAAATTGTGAAAACTGGGCCTAAAACTTTTCAAGAGGCGAAATGTGGAAATTAGACGAGATCAGTGGCGCACACAGGAATTTTTCAAGGGGGGGTAGAGGAAAAGTCCACCGTTCCAGTCCAGGGGGTCTAAAGTCCACCGTTCGCATATGCTGCAATACGCCACCCAACATATTCTTTTGTTTTTATCGATTTTCGGGAACAAAAAATAGAAAATTAACTATTGAATAAATAATTAGCATTAATTAATAATATTCATTATTAATAACAAATACGTAACTAAATTTTTGTACCACATACATAGGATTATAATCCATAAAAAAATCAAGGGCTATTAGGAGGGTCCGGACCCAGAGATCCACTTCCTTGCGTGTGTCACTGGATGAGATGCCAACTCAAGGGTCGTCCTCATAGAACAAAATTATTTTCTTTAACAGATCTCGTAATAGCTACCTCTAAATCGACATTAATTCAAATGATTTTTTTTTACATCGCTTTACGAAACTACTCTAGGAGAGCTATAGGCAACGAACCTCGTAATTTTGTACTTCGGTCAAGTGAATAGGACGACATCTAGGCTGCCTCCTCCCACTCTTCAAGCTTGCCCACCACGCCAATGGGAGGACTTTGAGCCACGACAAATTCAACGTATACACGGTGCGTCTTCAATGGTACTAGAGCTCGAACTCGTGGAACCTACCATGAGCCCATGACCAAAGCAAACACGAGAGCTAGTGGCGATGGACCTCACAATTTTCAACCATGATCAAGTGACGAGGGCGATACTCGAGCCGTTACCCCACTCCAAACTTCTGCACCACGCCAAAGTTAAGCCTCGACTAATTAAAATTAGTCCTCCAACAGACGGTCTTGCGTGACATTAGGTCTCGAAACCACGTCTCGGCAGAAGCAATGGCAGTCGTGAGTTCGCGACCATGACCCAGCTACAGCGGCCACGTGAATTCAAATAAAACCAATCGACTGCGGTGTCTTAATACACTGAACCACAGCGAATTAGATTGATCGCGCATGTAAGTTTTTCCATTGTTCTGAATAACGCAATGTGGCTACCAGCATTTCGTCCGGAAAGCGAAAGAAAAGCCTTGATAGCGAACTTACTCTTTCAATGCGTAATGCTTTTTCCGGAAAGCAAAGTTGCATCATTCTGATACTGGGAAAGATAAAACAATTCGTCTTCATCGTTATAGAGGGAAAAAACCAAGTTTAGAAATGCCAAATCAATGGAAGTAAAAAATGCACAGTAGTGCACACAGAAATTTTTCGAGTGAGTGAGTGAGTGAAGATTAACGTCGCACTGTTCAGCTGCACGAGGGCTTTTGGCGACGGACCACGTAATTTTGAACCATGGTCAAGTGACGTGGACGACACCTGAGCTGGCACCCCCTCTCCTAACTACCACACTACACCAACGGGAGGACATTTCAGCTCTCGACAGATTTAGCGTGCATCGCTGCCCTACACGGCGGGTCTTCAGTGGTACTGGGCTCGAACTCGTGACGAAGCCAGCCACGATCCGATGCCTATACCACTCGGCTACCGTGGCCATCAGAAATTTTTTGAGGGGGGAAGAATCGAGAGTGCTAAGTTCACCATTCTCTTATCATACCCCAATACGCCGTCAAATATATTATATAGAATTTATCAATTGTCGGGAATACAACACAGTAAAAAAATTAATTATTGAAAAATTAGTATCAATTAACAAAACAAATTAATAAAATAAATTAGTATACTTTAATTAGTTGATTACTTAAATTAGGTTAATCAATTAGCACCCCTGGATCCTATCCCCTCCTTGTATGAGTCACTAAAAACACGCCACAATTGAATTTTTTTAAAAAATGGTAAAAGGATTGCATATATATTATTTATTAGAGTAAATCAGGGCTATATAGAAGAAAAATTCATTAATCGGAACCTACCTATATGCGGAAAAAGATGTTCCATTGTAGGAAGTTTAGAAAGAAAATAATTTTAAAAAAATAATTCCGAAATTTGATATTGCTTGATACAGGGGTTGAATTTTCGAAAAAAAAATGGAAAAGACTTAAGTCTGATTTTAGACTCAAAATAATATTTTTTCTGCAATATAAATAACCAAAAGTGCTGATAACTGATAAGCGCTGTGGCGTAGCTTACCAGGAGACTAGGGCAGTGTTCCGCGATCCCCGGTCCGCACAAGAAACATTAAATTATTTCTCTTTTATTTACTATGGTATATTTTTCTTAGATTTGGGCTACTTTTTATAAAAATCACTTAATATTCCTTGTTAAATCACTTTATATTCATTTTTGGTGTAGCTATATGTTATTCAGAAGTCCCGATTAAATACAATTAAATTAAAATTATTAAATCAAAACAGTCTAAAATATAAACAATCGACATCCTCCCCCTCAGTGGGCCGCGGTAAAATTAACAAACGTTGACCGGTCCGTGGCGATAAAAAAGGTTGCGGAGCATTGCTCTAAGGGGCTCAAAGCCTGAGCGATGAGAAGTACGTAAATCTTGGCCCAAATCTTGACTTTGCAGGGTCCCTAATATTCTCCATTACGCCACTGAATAAGCGAGTAGTACAGCGTACACACACTGCAATTATTTCACAACCCAATTCTCTACTCCCAGTGTCGCCGATTCAGTCCGATCCAAGGTTTTTTTCGTTTTCCGCTTTTTCATTCACGGTTATTTCTGTACAGTAGGAATATTTAAAAAAAATTCTATAGAGAGAAGTTGTTAAATGCACCTGGCGTTTTTTTTTTTTTCTTCTCCTTGTAACTATTTATCCTCTTATTGCAATAAATGTTAATTACTAAAATACCTGTTTCATTTTAACAAAAATTATACTGACTTTTACCATGAAGAAAACCGAAACATTAAACTTCATTTCTTTTATGGCAGAGAGAGTACTTGCATAAAAATTTTATTTTTTCCCTTCATCAAAAAACCATAGAACAGCGATTAACTTTCAATCCCCCCCCGCCCACTTTATGTATCAGACTGGCATCACAAATCTGAAGATTTTGAACACCCCTCCTTGACTCTCAGCACATGACTGAGTGATTCCTGAATAATCCTAAAAATGCCCCTAAAACTTTCAGACTTTTTTAACATCCCCCTTAAGAAAACATAATTAAAAAATATTACGTATTAGTAGTTATTGGCTATGTAGTTGAAAAAACAAAAGAACTTAATACTCTTGATTGAAATACACATGTTTGAAATGCAATTAGTGATCATAACTGGGATGCACATTTTCCGATTTTCCACTAGGTCTTTCAGAAACTGTAAAAGAAGGAAATCTTAACATTGAATGACACCCCTTCGCGGACCCCCTAGAAAAGCACTGGGAACCCAAGGGGTCCGCAGACTACAGTTTAAGAATCACTGTCATAGAACATCTTTTCTGCATAAGTTTTTAAGTTTTAAAATTCTGAAGGAAAAAGAATTTCGACCACCTTATTGCATATGATAAGTTAATACTGCTTGCTAGTGGCGCGCATTGGAATTTTCCAGTTCAGGATCAGAAGTCCACCATTCTCGTATCATGCACCAATACACCACCCAACATATTCTTGATTTTGTCGATTACCGGGAACTAAAAACAGTTAAATATTTGTTATTAATAAATAATTTTAACCAAATTTTACGTACTATATGCATAGGATTATAATCAACCGAAAAAAATCGAGGGCTATGGGAACTAAAGGGACTTCCTCCCCCCTCCTTTCGTGCGTCTCTACTGCTCGCAAATTGTACAAGTAATCATTTTTTTTTTTTTTTTCCGATATAAATATCAAATGACTAACATACGTTCTGTAAGAGGGAAAGTAAAAACCATTTCTACTGTTTAATATTGGCGGTAAATGTTTCTACAGGATTTACGTGTATTAAGTTTTATGCATTATCGTATTTATTAATGATAAAGTTAAAAGTGTCCAGAGAAAAGCCAAATTCTTTATCAAATGAGTCACTATCTTATGACATTTCATCATATTTGTAAAAACCCGACGTAAAACTGGGAAAGGAACGGAGATAAAGTGTTTTTAAATTTTATCTATTCGAAAGATCGGATTAGATTTCAAATGCGGCTTAAGATTTCTAATACCTTAAAAACAGAAAGAAATATAATTGAAATTATTTAATAGTTCATAGCTTCAAGTTTTTTCACCCACTTAAAAATACTTCTGAATATTAATTATTCAGAAATATTAAACTAAAATGCAATTACTTAAAAAATTGTATAAAAAATGTATTAAGATTATTATAAATAATTTTTGTAATCATTTCTATTATTATTTATAAGGATTAACAGACAAAACTTTATCAGAATTTCAAAAAAATTATTATCAATTAACATTTAAAAGAGTTCGGTTTTTCAAGGTCTTACGATAATTGAGCGATTTACACACTTGACCTAAATAAGAAAATTATAATTTTCACAATTTAAGGAGCAAATGCAAATAATTTTCATTCCGTTTTCATGCTTTTAAAGAAAGTGTCGAAGTAATCAATAAATCATTAAGGTGTAAACACGACGAGTACAAAAGTTTAAAACTGGTTTGTTTCGTATATAGGAATTTTAACCTTGGATGAGTAACTAACCTATTGCAGAAATGAATTGAGTAAATCCAATAATTCGAATGTCGTTTTAGTTATTTAATTACTTTAACGATAACTAAAGATATATCAGTAGCAAAAAGTTCTGTGAAACGAGGTTAGGAAATATTTAGAACATCACAAAATGAAATATTTTTAGGTATACTCGCAAGATTAAGACGAAAATAGTATTTCTTAATGGCAAGACAAAAAATTAAATATTTTGAAGGATAAAATATTCAGCCAGGCATATATCTTGAGAAATGTTTCATTGATGAAAATATTTCACTGATTTTCAATGAAATTATTGGCATTTTTTAGTTATATAGTGCCGGTTATTTTCAATCATGATCATTTTTATACTGTATACACTGCACAGTGAATTAACAACACATCTAAACGAAGAATGTAACAGGTGTAATGTAGAAATAAAATAAATCTTTGTTCAACTTTAAGAATAATTTCAAAGAGATTTTTTTTAATAACTCAGATTTTCCAAGTACTTTTTTTGAAATTATTTAAAAGACTTTATTATACAAGTTGGCAATTTCGTTTAAATCTAGTTGAGTGGTTTTGAATTAAAGTTAGCTGAATCGTTACATAAGCACTTTGGGCGATCGGCTTTGTTATTTTAAAAGATGAGGAGGATGATATCTAAACAGGTAGTCTCTTAACTCCCACATTACACTACGTAAGGACTTAATAGCTCAACGGAATTAAGTACGCACAATTCATTCTGCATATCTACCATGGATCACATTCCTAATGATTTTTTTTATTATATAATTATTAATGGAAGTATCAAATTTCACAAGGTATGAGCAGCACGCCTCATAATACAAAACTATTGATGACAATACATTAAATTGATCAAGACACAAATACGACACTCGACATGGCACTATCTCTTCAATTCCTCATCACGCCTACGTGATGATTTTGATCTTCAGATTTAATGTGCATTGGCCTTGCAACGACAGATCTATTAATGGGATCGGGATTAAGAGCAACCCCTTGACTTAAACAATGCCAATTACAAGCTCGTGACCATAAACACTCTGCTACAGTGAACAGGATCATTGTTCTAATTAGGACACGATTAGTAGATATATCTACTTAGGAAGTTTGCAATCAAAATCGTCGAGGTACCACGGATAATTCAATACCTTATTTACAATGCAAAACTGGACATAACTGGAAAACACAAAGGCAATAGGAACGAGTCATCTGGTCTGATGAATACTCATTCACATTATTTATGACCACTGGACGTGTGTTCCGACTTGCGAACACCAGCAGAAGTTTTCATGTTGACTGCCTAGTTCCAAGCACGAGACATTTAGTGGGTTGTATGAGGGTGTGGGACGATATCTTCCCATGCATTGAGGCCTCTCGTTGTTTTGAGGGGGAGGATTATCATCGAATCATTCTCACAGATCATTTTCACCCTATGCTTCAGACACTCAGGGAGAGAATGGCCTGTGTTCCAAGATGACAACGCCTCTGTTCACACGTCTTGCTGTGTTCAAAACATGGTTACATGAGCATGATAAAGTGAAACGTCAAACGTGGTGTCCTCAGTCATCTGATCTGGACATCATCTAGTGTTTGCGGGTTTTTTAGAGAACAAAGTCCGTGCTCGGTTTCCTCCTCCGCGCACACTATCTGAACTACAGACGGCACAAGGAACTGGAGCGAATTTCAATGAATTTTGTTCCAGACCTATATTTGTCAGTCTCACATCAAATGCAAGCTGTTAAGGCCAAAGATGGTCCAACCTCTTACTGATAAAAAAATTTCATTTTTCCTCATGTGTTCCTATTATTTTGTCCTATTCCTGTATGTTCCTACACAAAAGTTGCGTCAGCAGCATTCGGCGAGATTTTCTGAATTTGCGCCTTTTTCTCATTGCGAGAAATTAGTCGTAGGTGTAAGTACCAAAGAATGTTTATGGAAACCTAAATATTTTGCTTTGAAATATATTTTACTTTGTCTACAAAGGAATAACGAATATCAGGTGTTAAATTCATTTTAATAAATTTATAATTACAAACTTTTTTCAAACAATTTAAAGATTCTTCTGTACTCTACCATGTCAAGTGAATTCATAATAAAATAGAATATGCTTAATTGAGAAATTAAATTTTAAATCAGATGTTATTCCAGTAAAAAAATTTCCCCTTTAAAAATAAATCGAAATTCGCACAACACAAAAAAAAGTCTAAATTAAAAAATTACTTCCTTTGATTCTTCGCTTTAGAAGAGCAAAAATATATTTCGAATTCATGATTTTACCATCTGCATTTTAAACTCTTAAAAAAATACAAGATGTTTTTATTGATTTAGTTAGTATTTTTCCTCTACATAAGTTTTATTCAGCTGAACCTCAATTCTGATGCACTATCTTTTTATTATGTAAGTATATATTTTCATGTGAGGCTGATACATCAAGAGGGACCCCGGCGATGGAAAGTTTGGGAACCGCTGATATAAATCATTTAAAAACTCAAGAGCGCCATTTCATATTTGCACCTTAAGACTAATATTGATATAATATTGACTTCGTATTGATAAGACGGCCAAATCTATAAGCTTGGCT
Source organism: Trichonephila clavipes (assembly GCA_019973935.1). NCBI lineage: Eukaryota > Metazoa > Arthropoda > Arachnida > Araneae > Nephilidae > Trichonephila > Trichonephila clavipes. The sequence continues at coordinate 239,380 of BMAU01003382.1, read as the reverse complement.
AAAAGCTTTTTTTTATCTCAATTTGATTTTTTTTAACGTCGGACTGTATTGTAACACGAGGACTATTACCGACGGACCTTATAATTTTCTTTTTATCTTATAAAGTGATTGAATTCGTAGCTATGATTACATAGCTAATTCTTTTTTTTCCCCTCCGAAGAAATGTCTTATTTTTATAACAGTATTTGGAGGAAAGCGTTGCAAGGTTAATGTATGCTATTAATTTATAAATAAAATGGAAATCGCCTTCCAATAGAATTCTAGAAAACAAAGGCATTATTTAAATTTTAAATAACAGTTACTGAAATTTTCAAATATATCGTACACATTTTGTTAACTGATGTTTGCACACATCTAATTGAATTATACAAACTAGATTTGATTCGACATCTTTTACAACCAGCGTTTATATGTTATCTAAATGCTTAAATGTGAGATTAAGGTTTGATATTGCATTCTATTCTTAGACTTTCCCATTGAATATAAATTATTTTCGATATTTCTGCCAATAAAATAATTTTTTTTTACATAAAAAATGCGACTATGTGTTATTTAAAATCAATGTGGATTTCAAAAATATTTGAAAATGTTTTTTTTATTAATATCAAATTAAAAGCAACAAGAGAGCAGATGTCAATTCGGAGACATAATCGAATGACAAAGACGACACTCCGTAATCTACACTCCACTTGTCACGCCAAGGCATCAGCACCATCTTTATGGCCAGTAGTGAAATCAAGACTCGAACATACGCCTTGAATGGCTACTAGCTGACTGCTATGACCACTTAGCCATCATGGTTTCGTCCCTATGTGCCAAAATATTGGCCACACGAGGGCGCTGCTGTGCGCACCTGTATAAAAAATTGTAAAGATCGTTAAGTGTGTAATTTGTATCGTAGAATGCAAGCCGCATCGCGGCAATTCGTATCTAATTAAACATTACTATGCTTAAAATGTGTCATCGATCGATCATTGACGGCTGTATAACTAATTCGCACGGATACACACTCATTTTGAGTAGATATAATTATGGACATTTGCTTCGTTTATAATTCGTCACACACTATGTTCTTTGTAAAGATCAAATTTTATATAGCACCGATAATCTAGTTCACAAATATTAAAAAAAGGCAAAAACATTTTAAAAATATATATAGTTCTATATAAAGTGGAATCATTCCAAGTTGTTCCTCCACTATTCTCTAAATGCCTTATCACACGCGCAATTTTCGTGCAACCGTTTCGCCCAATTTTTTGAAGCAGCTGAAAGGGAAGGGTTGCCGTAAACAAAACGACATGCTCTGACATAGCCGCGATCTATCTCCACTTTGAAAAATTACTCGTCGCTAGCGCCGTTGCACACTGGCTCATTATTATTATTATTATTATTATTATTATTTAAAATCTTTTTGAAAAATGGGGGGGGGGGTTAGGGATCCCATATATATGGAAATTTTTCAACTCCGTCAATCAAAGCGCTCTCCATTTCATTCCATTTCAATGCGTACATTATTGATACTACGCTTGACGAAGACGAGGCTGCCATCTTGTTTTCGCGTAGGAAAGGAAGAACCCCATTGGCTGAAATTTAGGGCAATTTTAATTTCGAACAATTTTTTCAGCTCATAAGCAAGAAGTTGTTCGAAGCCTTTGCTACGGTTACCGAGTAAAAATTGCTCGAAAGAGTAGTTGGAAGAAAAATTGCTCCAAATACATGTACGCGTGATAAGGTCTTAAGATCCCTCTACACGGCGAGACCTTAGTAGTCAGACTCGAATCCACGACTTAACAGAGACATTACCGGCTACGAGTTCGTGACCATGACCACTAGGCTACTGCATCCACTGGAAGAAACTAACTAGTTTCTATCTTGGTTACAAGTTCGCTATTCTACTAACCCCCCGATCTTTAAAAGTTCTTTAGTGAGTTTGAAATACAAGCAAATCAAATAAGTTTATTTACACTCGATTATAAAGTAAAAAGAATTACATTGTTTGGTACGAAAACGTGATAAGTTCAAGAAGAAAAAATGTGTTCACCCCACATATTTCTGTTCTATACTTGTTGAAATAGGACAAAAATATTCTAAAAATTGCTATATAAAAAAGAAATGTGATTTTAAAAGATCTGTATGAATGCTGAAACTGAGATTTAAATTTTACATAATATACCTAGATCATAAAATGAAAATTATGCATAGTAAATTAATTTTTATAATAAAAGTTATTTAATAAACATTCAATTTAATAAATGAATATATATAATTTTTGTAACATACTTTATATAATATATGAGTATTAATTAAATGTTTAATACTTTAAGCACTTTTGTATATTACTGAATATGGTAATTTTTTTACGATTAACAATATTCATCGCATATATAAAGTAAGCAAATGCCTTTAATGAATGAATATTTTATAAAATTAAAAATGTGCAATTAAGGAACTGCAGTGTAAATGACGATACTAACCGAAATTATAAGCAAAATTTAAAAAAAGACTGTTGAAATATTAAAAATTTAAGCCAAAAAGGAAATTCTAAAACTTAAGGAAAGCTAAGCCATTAACTAAGGTGAGTTTGTCCCATTTGCAGAGGTTCTTTAAAACGTGGAATGTTTTTTCGTAAATTAGTCAATAAGTTGAGAAAATTAAATCAAATAGTCTTTTAATCATGTGACCACATTTATAACTTGTCTACTGCGATGCCACGTAAAAATGACTAATAAAGGATTAGGATAAGATCAATTCAATTCAAAATTTATTAAAAATTCTGACGATGCTTGCGATAAAATATATATATTATTTACATACCTTTCATAAAAGGAAGACAAGTTAAGAGCGATTAGTTTTAATGGTGTATAATTCTCAATGAAAATGCAAGTGGCCATGAAAATTTTGTTTAAATGCGTGCCAAGTTTCAAATAATGGCTGTTCATAGTCCACGAGAAGAGAAAGAAGCATGGAAGCGGGGAGAATGAAATACCTGTTCAGGTTTCGTCCTTGTTACTTGACCTGGATTCAAGATTGCGAGACAGAACAGCAATACCTCTCATATAGCTTTTAAATATCAATTCAAATAATACAAGACAAATAATAGTTTCCAATTTTCTCATCCCACCTCCCTAGAACAACCGATTCCAGTATGTTTTCAGACATTGTATAAATCAAATATTTAATTGTATAAAACAAAAGAGAGAGAAAAAGAATTGTATAAAAATTTATAGTTATATATATATATATAACTAAGAAATTTCTAATAAATAAAAATGTTCCATTTTTTATTATTGCGTCATCATTCAATAAATAGTTCTGAGAGTACAGGTAGATTGATCATAAAAATCGTTTTCAAAAAATTTTTTTTTTCTTCATCAACCTATATTTAGACAACTAAAATCTTGGATGCGAATTTTATTCTTTTCAAAAATACGAGTAATAAACAATAAAACGTATTTAACAATTTAAGAACACTATGCCATTTCTTTTTTATTACAAGGAGAAAAATTTCAGGATTTTTTTTTTTTTTTTATTATTATTTATAAAACTTATTTTTTCCAATCGAAAGAAAGGTGTAGCAACTATCGTTTCAAATTCGAATGAAAAAGTAGCCTTCCTCATTCAATACAAAAATCAATGAAGAAATTTAAAAGGAAAATATTAAGAAGTCAATTTAAATATTATGTATTCGTAAATTCGTACTTATAATTTCAAATTTTGTTCTTCAAATTCGCGTGCCTGAGTTTTGATCAAGTAATATATAATTTAGAACTAATCATGAAAGAGTTACTTTACCTACTTATATCAACCAACTCTAGACTTGTGTGTGTAATAGATTACAAGTATTAGTATTTGATCAAGTTGGATTATAGAGTAATTTTATGGACTTCCAACTTTCTCGCCTTAATATAGGAAAGATAATTTATTTAATATGCATCCTTCTTATCATAGTGTGTTAGGTATTATACACATATTCCTAATTAAAATCGACGTAATTCTTAAATCAGGGTTCACTGTAATTGAAGTCTATAATGTATAAATGTACGTGTATCATATACTACGTAGTTAGAATATTAAGATGACTAATTGGAACAGTGATTTTAAAACAAGCGTATATAATTTATTTATTTTTTTGGTTTTTTTATATTTATGGTCAGTTAAATTAGAACATACATATAAAATTGTCTAATGATTTCTCACTGTATAATTAGAAGAAAAATTATTTAAATTAAATTTTTTGGCAAGCAAAAAAAAAAGACAAAAAAGTGACATTTTTAAAAAAACCTTTTTCTTTTATGAAAAATGCTTGAATAATGACATTTTGCCAATGTATAACTTTGAAATGAAACGGGAGTTTTGAAAAATTCACTGTATTTCAAATATTGATCAAATGAATTAATAACCGGTGTATTTTTATTAAAATTTCTCTACTCCGATGTTTTAAGAAACGAATAAACTAAATTCTGAATAATATATTTTTCCCAAATCCTAGTTCGGAACAAAAGTCTCAGCTGTGTATAGGTAAAATATCATATAGAAGCATTTTTCATGAAAGGATGTCTTAAAAAATGCCTTTTTTCTTCATTTTTTTGCCAAAAAATTGTATTTAAATTTTTTCTTATAAAATTGTTTAACGAATATTATGTATATTCTATTTCAAAATTACGGTTTCGCACAGTCACCCAGTGGAGTAACGTACACTTCCTCAACTCCTGCATCGAGAAGGGTGCATAGAATTCTAGAGGGCTCAAAGCCTGACTGACGCCAAGTACGTATTTAACCAATTAATAAAATATTAAAGGCAAAACCTTACTTTGCAGGGGGGAGGGGGCGCCCTAATATTCTCCATTACACCACTGCAATCACCTTAGAAACCAACTATTTTAAATATAAATTATATTTAATAGATTTCACACCAAAGTTTAAAATTTCTAATGAATTAGTATGAATTTGTTTTAATCAAAATCGATATCTTGTTTTATATAAAAACATAGCATTCGAGAAAATGTCGATTCATAACAGAGGGGAAATTTGTAGTAGGGATTCTTAAACTTTCGATCGCTCCGCCTCCTCCCCTTTATGTATCAGCCTAACATTGTAGACCCGCCAAAATTTTTAACACACTCTCCCTGATTTCTAACACATGAATGAGTGATTTGAAGGCTCCTCAATAATCCGAAGATTGCCTCTGCTACATGTGTAGGATTTTTTACACTTTTCTTTCCACAATTCCTACTATTAGTTCACACTATATATATATTTATATATCTTGTTCAAATTTTCAATTGCTCATAAAATACTTTTTATTCATCCACTCAAGTTCAAATACATTTTTGTAAAAGTTGTGGATGACACTTGATGTTAATACAGTTCCTTCAAATATCAATTCATTAATTAAATTTAAGAGATATATTTCAGTCGATATTATTCTTCTAGATGGCAGCACCAATGAATAAAACTACTTTTGTTAAATTTATGATGAAGATTTAACTTAACCTAAATAATAGTATGCTAGTTAGACGTCAGCATTCCTTTCACACAGGTTTCAAAAGATAAAAAAAATTCTTACCTATTAAATATTCAACTATTATTAAAAAAATGTAATTACAAATTTGATGTGGTTAAAAAGTTTTTAATGTTAATTTAAAAGGTGTTTTGCCACTTAATATTGTGATTCTGTTATATGTATATGCATATTTATATTAAAAGTATTCATTTGATAAAAAAAAACAAAATAAAATTTTCCTTGTTGACCCACACAAGTAGGAATTAACTTTAATTTATACAGTGGGGCCACAAAAGTGTTCGTACATTTGCAATTTCTTATAAAATTTAATGTTTTCGACTAATAAAAATTAATATATTGTAATCGTAATTTTTTTTATGATGTCTGCAACTTTTTCTTAATGGAATGACATAATTTTTTAAAAATAGTACAACTATTTTTAAAAAAAATTAATAATCAAGAAGCTACTAAAAAATTACGCCACAAGTCTTCGTATACTTAACAAAAATCTCAACTTAGCTTTAAATATTGTATTTCTTTCTTAATTTAGTACTTAGTAGGATAGGTTTGAGTGTCTACAACCACTTTTAAGCATCTTGGTATAGATTTGATCAGTTTTTTGTAATTTCTGCATCGATTTTCCTCCATTCTTCTGTGATTGTTTTTACTTCACATTGTGTTTATTGGTCATGTTTTCTTCTTTTTTTTTACATCAAAATCTCACCAAATATGTTCTACCGGGCTAAATAAAGTGATTGAAGAGATGTTTTCATAATTTGGGTACAGTTATAGAGACACCAGTGGCGTACATTGAGAGCAGTGGCACTTGGCGTCATTACCCTGTTAGAAAATGAAGTCATCTCCAATATCCAAATTTCGCGCGGATAATTTAAAATTTCTCTTTAAAATATTTAAATAAAGCTCATGGTTCACAATACCATAAAAAAAATACCAATTTACCTAATTGTGAGTCCAATTTACACCCCCACACCAGAACACAATCACTTCAATGCTGAAGCATGGAGGTGGAGGAGTTCTAGTTCCACATAAATTCATGGGATTAAACTTCTTAATTTTTCATTTACAAGCTATAATAGACCCATTGGAACCAAAAATCTTGAATTATCTGCCATCCCTAATCAATTTGCTGTCAATGTTGAATTTCCTGAAACTTAATCCCAAGAATCTAGTTGGATCAGTGAAATATGGAGGTGTTAATCGGCCACAGAATCAGGTAATTTGGTATTTTTTGTTGATATTGTGAATCACATGAGCTCTATTTAAATATTTTAAAGAAAAATTTTAAATTATCCGCGCGAAATTTGGATATTGGAAACTACTTCATTTTATAACAGGGTAATGATGCCAAACGCACTGCTCTCAATGTACGCCACTGGTGTCTCTATAACTGTCCCCAAATTATGAAAACATCTCCTTCAATCACTTTATTTAGCCCGATAGAACATATTTGATGAAATTTTGATGTAAAAAAAAAAAGAAAACATGACCAATAAACACAATGTGAAGTAAAAACAATCACAGAAGAATGGAGGAAAATCGATGCAAAAATTACAAAAAACTGATCAAATCTATACCAAGATGCTTAAAAGTGGTTGTAGACACTCAAACCTATCCTACTAAGTACTAAATTAAGCAAGAAATACAATATTTAAAGCAAAGTTGAGATTTTTGTTAAGTGTACGAAGACTTTTGTGGCGTAATTTTTTAGTAGCTTTTTGATTATGAACTTTTTTAAAAAATAGTTATACTATTTTTAAAAAATTAATAATGTCATTCCATTAAGAACAAGTTGCAGATATCATAAAAAAATTACAATTACAATATATTAATTTTTATCAGTGGAAAACATTAAATTTTATAAAAAATTGCAAGAGTACGAACACTTGTGGTGGCACACTATATTATTTATTATATATATATATATATATATATATATATATATATATATATATATTACTTGTTTCCTTTAGACAGTAAACATCTAATTAAAAAATATTACACAATATGTAAATACATTATTTTAAATTAACTCTAGTGTAATTAACATTAAATGAATTCTTTATGGACCCCTAAAAATGTGCTGGGGACCCCCGGGGGTATGGGAGCCACAGGTTAAGAACCACTGATTTACAGCTCAATCAGAATATGCCATGGTATCAGTTAATTTTGCTTTTAATAGCAAAACATTGACAGTGATACAAGTAACAAATAGTTCCCCTTTGTTTAAAAAGCAATTATAATCCTTCCCCCTATCAAATATACAAAAATGTTATCATTTTCCCCACTGCTGTTAAGTGATATGAATCAGGAAGTTATTAAATAAGGTAAAGGCTTTATCATTTTGCTGATAAATTTTCTGAATATAGAACGTGAGAACTCATATTAACTCAGAATTTTGAGAAATGAAACATACATTTACTTTTCCTTTTAGACCGAAAAATTCTTGATATAAAAAAAAGATTTAAAAAATAGATTTCGCTTTGAGGAAAAAGTCAGACTGGATTTCGTATAATTCAAAATTAAAACAAATGAAATCGTTTGCTAATATAGAGATTTCAACTTTATTTTTCTCTTCATTATATTTCAAGTTTTAAATATTCGTAAACATTGTGATGTTGATACATATAGTACAAAGTAAGGTACGCATCTCGTGAAGCATTTATACAGTTTATGTATATACAGTTTAACGCGAAAATACTTAAGATGAAATATCGGTTAACACGAAATAACACAACGGGTCCCGAAAAACTATGTATTTTCATGCATTTTTTTTTTTTTTAATCTTAAAATGAAACGAAAATCATTCAACACAAAAAGATTTCCCTTCTGGGAATGAACAAAATACAGAAGACACCAGCTGGATTGGATTGTCCTATTGTATTATCGAAAGAATTCATTGCAGTAGAAAATGTGTGTACAGTAGCAATTATGGCAGACAAAGCCATTTTGGAGTTTGTTCAATGATAAAAAAAAATATTGTTGCAGATTCCGACGCAGAAAATTAAATTAATGATGCAGCTCCTGTGCCCACATCATCGGAAATGAGGAAAGTCATGAAAAGTATGCGCAGTAATTTAGGCGTACAATCCAATGGTGAAAAGAATAACAAAATGGACGATACCGAACAATCTGTTCACAATTAGATTCTAAAAAAAAACAATGGAAAGAAAAATATCAGCTCTTCCAAAACTCTTATTAATGTTTTAATTTTCAAAAAATTTTAAAATTTTGTATTAAATTTTTTTAAAGTTCTTGTGAATGTTTTTGTTTTTATTGATTTTCATTAAATACATGCATATACACATATCTATGCAAAAAAATTCTAATAAACTTAATTTTGATGAATATATGTTTCTTTTTTTGCAATATCCTTTAACACGAAAAGATATTTCAGTCCCTTCAGTTTTGTGTTAAGCTATTTTTCACTGTATAAACAAACACATTAACCCCAACAGCATCGATTTAAAATGAGTAGCATTTCAAGAAAATTAATGGACGAATTTATCGCGCAATGAATAGAGCGATAAAAATTGATTGTATTTAAAGTCATAAACCAGGTTCTAATGTTGTCCAGATTAAATGCTTTTAAATATATTTGTCAATATATATATATTCTTTTTAACTACAAACCAGAGAACAACTATTCTTATATTTGGATTCCAAAAATTTATTTTCCAACAGGAAATTGAAAACTTAATGCTGCCAATATCAAGAAAGGAATCAAACTTGAATTGCAATTACACAGTAGCAAGTAAATACCTACTCCTGTTGCCCGAGTCATCTTTAAAACAACTAAGGTATCCCACTACTTGCGACAACCTTTTTTTAAAAAGTGGAGATATGGAGAGTTTTTTGTGGTTTTTAGATTTAGTACATTTTGAGAAAAAAGGCTAAAATTAAGATGAGAAAAATAGGTAAAAATTGACATAAAATTACATAAACGGGGCCCGCTCTGTACAAATAGTAAATGAACAGATTCGCCATTTTTCAATTTTGATGTATTGCTTTACTATTCCTATTTGAAATTACCTTCAGGATAAGAGATATTTTAATTTTTACAAAAACTAGAGCACCTTACCTTAGATATTATATGAAACTATTTAAAAAAAAAACAGTGATTATATTCCCATAAAGAACTGTAAATTTTGTAATAAAACAGTGACTGATAAATCTGAAAGTCAAAACACTTCTACTGTTATACAGAGCATACACAAAAAATTTCAGCAAATTATTTTAAAAACTTTGAGCAATCGCTGTCTTCGTTTGAGCTTTTCGAAAAATAAATACATTTCGAGTAAAATGCATTTTAAAGTTTGACGTCTTATGTAAAGTTTACCAAAACACACTTGAAGTTTTTGTTCTAGTGAATGGAAAATAAAAAACACACTTGACATTTTTATAAAGCTAATAAGATAGTTAAATAAATAAAATCATAAAAGAAAATTGTCAATTTTTTTAAAGAAAATCATGATTTTAGGGTAGTCGGATACCTTAAAAAAATTCTCAAATTTTGCCTTTATACATAGAAAAAATAAAAATCAAAAAGTATATCACTCTTAGATTTTCTCTCTCTCTCTCATCAAAAGACTTTAAAAGATTCTTAAAACACAGTGTAATCCACTCAAAGTTTGTAGCAGGAATTTTATTCCCAGCACAGCAAACCACATTAAATATAAATACAAAAAATAATACAAAAGCTTTCATTATGCCAATCATTGAAAAACTTCATTAAATTGTATCAAAATTGCACAATACAAGCGTTACTAGTGACAAATCACATAATTTTGAATCGCAGTCAAGAGGGCTATGAATGAATGTTTTGATAACGTTGCACTAGAATATCTCCTGGAATAGATTACTAAAATGGTCCCAATGAAAAAAACTCTACTAGGTAGCATGTACTTCGATCAGTGGCGCACACAGGAATTTTTCAAGGGGGGTTCCGGGGTCGAAAGTTCACCATTATTGTATCACGCTCCTTTTGATTTTGTCGATTTTCGGGAACAAAAACACAGTAAAAAACTAATTATTGAATAAATTATTGAAGAAATTAGCATTAATTAATAAAATTAATCATTAATAACAAATACTTAATTTAATTTTACGTACTATGTACTTAGAATTATAATTAATCGGGAAAAAATCAAGGGCTTTGGGGGCGGGTTCCGGACCCCCAGGACCTAACCCTTGTGTGCGCCACCGACTTCGATTAATATTAAGTAGGATAGGGATGTTCGAAATCTTGAGGGGTCCACGATGTCAGGTTGATACATCAAACGGGCACCGCGACGATCGAAAGTTTAAGAACCACTGCTCTACACGACTGGTCTTCAGTGGCGCTAAGCTCGAATTCATGACACGCCATTCACGAGCTCGTGACCATAATCCCGAGGCTGCCGCGGTCATGACGAGTACAATACCTGAGCTATTATCCTACACCAGGGATGGCGAACCATTGGCACGCGTGCCATTGGTGGCACGCGGCACAATATTTTGGGTACGCCACCGATCCAAACGGTTTGCATTTTACTTCAGAAAATATATTATTGCAAGTAACCCCAAACTTGAAAAACAGTTTCAAAGATAAAAATGTGCATGAGAAACTAAACAAAGATATAGTTATTGAATAATTCATCTTCATAATTGATTCTTCAATCAAGGAGTTTTCAGTGAGATTTTCTCAGTTCAAAGAATTGTAAGAAACGCTCAAGTTTATCATGTACCCTGATGTGACATTATTTGATAAACTAAACTTGTTCCAATTCGATTGGTTGGAAATTGAAGAACTTGAAATGCAACTTATTGATTTCTAGTCTAGTTCAATATGGATTCAAAAATTTATTGAAACAAGGGAAAAGTTGCAATTGATTGAAACAGAAAGATTAACAAGCAATATAAGTAAAAATGCCATTAGCGAAATCTGGAAACAGGGAATTCGATTCCAGACACATTGAACTGTTTTAAGAAGCTAGCTTGTGCTATTTAACCATGTTTTCTATGGTAACCATACTATGCTTGCGAGTGATTATTTTCAGAGATGAATAACATTAAAGACTCGCTAGAAACCGTTTGGCAGATGACTTCCATTCAACATGCATTCTGCTCAAAGTAACATTTTACAATCCTAATATAAGTTATTTGTCATCTATACCTATAATCTGCAACAACAGAAGTCACACTAATGTTACTCAAATTTAATTACACGTATAACTGAAACATTTACTACTATACAGTGCAAACTGTATATTTTCGTAGGAAATAAAGAATTTTGTGATGTGGGTATTTAGTTTTATTACATTAAAATCAAAATTAAGTCAAAATAATTTGGCGGCACGTCTGTACCTCATTAAACGTATCTTAAAGAAAAAATGGCGCGTTGATCCAAAAAGGTTCGCCCTCCCTGTCCTACACCATGCCAGTGTGTAAGTACCGACATTTATTCATCAGCCCCACTCACCGGCGGGTGTTGTGATATCAAGACTCGGTACTCGTGCCTCAACTGCAATAACGCAGTCTATTAGAAAACTTATGCATATTATTGCATAAAAAGATTACGCAGTTTTATCTTAAACCTACCTCAACGTTTTATGTATTTATTATTCTGTAATCGGTTATAAGTACTTATTCAAAAACCGTGCAGTAGTTTATTTTAGTATATTCAAATTTTTTTTTTTTTTTAAATTGCAGATTTAACAAATTTTGAATCCAGTCCCACTTTATATTAAATGTAAAAACTATATCAATGTTTTAAATTATTCCATACTTTTTTTTTAAAAAAAATAATTCGTATATTCCTTATTAAATGAATCTCTTCACTTATTTACTCTTAAAATCGTTTTATTGAAAAAATAAAAAAACGATTTTACTATAATTTATTCAAAAGATATCCATCAAATGCACTGTTACAAAATTCTTTGTATTAGCAATGTATAAATATATCCATAGGGTGTAATTTCAATACTAAAATTTCAAGCCCAATCCTTTAAGAAATTAAAAAGAAAATTTCCATAATAGCCATCAAGTATTAAGTTACACTTCAGTCAGTGGCGCACACATGGGGGTCCGAACCCCCCAAAGCCCTTGATTTTTTTTCCGATTGATTATAATTCTAAGTATATAGTATGTAAAATTTAATTAATTACTTGTTATTAATGATTAATTTTATTAATTAATGCTAATTATTTATTCAAAAATTTGTTTTTTACTATGTTTTGTTCCCAAAAATCGACAAAATCAAAAGGAGCACGATACAAGAATGGTAAACTTTCGATCCCGGACCCCCCTCTTAAAATTCCTGTGTGCGTCACTGACTTTAGATAATAATTAAACTGTACAGTAGGCAAACTCTCAAAATTACTAAAGATATATGCATGAATCCGTAGTAAATAGTAATTTTTTTTCTATTTTGCATGAAATTTCATTCCGGAAAATAAAAATTTACAACCATATGTTTACATTAAAATTATTTCAACAAATGTATTACAATTTATTTCATACGTAATTTTATTTTCAATTATAAACTGACCTAACGAGATTACAAATAAGAAAAAATTCAATATTATTTACTAATAAGAGAGAGAAGGAATGAAATAAATTTCCCCACACTTTCGCCATATATTAGAAATAAACTTCTAAAAGAAAATAAGCAGAATGAAGAAAGTTGTTTAATAATAAATGTGGATTGGGAGCATGGTCAAAATTTCTATACTTGAATTTTTTTTATATATTAACGAAATTTAAATTTAAAAAAAACATGGAAATTTATGAAAGCCAAACTACTTAAGTCATAGAATAAATTCTGCAATAATTCTTAAAATTAACGTAGAATGTCTCAATCTACAGTAAAATTGAAATTAAATATTAACATTTTACTTTCTTCGTAAAATGAGTGTATTTATGAAAACTAACTAAGCTGTAACTTAAATCTTTTAGTCGCCAAATGTGGAAATGGAATCTGGAATTCGTCGCCAGATGCGAGATGGGATCTGAAAATGGAAAACCGTTAGTTCGGATGATCCTAATCAGGACAATGGAACAAAATTATTCAATTATTGTATTGTCATCGGTCCTGGACAAATGAGCAAAATTTCGAATTAATCTGACCTTTTAAAGTGGGTGAAAATTGAATTCAAAGATTCCGTTACATAGAAGTGAAACTTATAAAAGGGTGTTAAGAACATGGTAATTTTTTTTCAAATCATAGGATAAATACAGCAAAAATTCTTAAAATTCATAGAATGTCTCAATCTACAGTAAAATTAAAATGCAGCGAAATTGAACTTAAATATTGTCATTTTATTTTCTTCAGAAAATGAATTTTTCTTATTAAAAGCAGCAAGCACTTTCAGCAGATTAAATATCAATCAACAACAAAAAAAATAAATATTTTGTAACGCCACAAAAAAAATCGAAAAATTAAGGAAAGCTGAAATTGAAGTATAATTTACTAACTTATTTAAATAAATCCAAACCTGATCAAAATAATTTATAGGTCTATGTTTATAAGAAATTATTCCAGTTCTATTATTCATTCTCTCGATTTTGGCTTTCCATTGAATAATACATTACTTTTACATAATGGCGCACACACAAAAATTTTCAAGGGGGTCCAGGGTCGAAAGTCCACCATTCTAGTATATCTCAATACGTCGCCAAACATTCTATTGATTTTGTCGATTGATGTGGGGGGAAAAGCAGTAAAAATTTAATCATTGAATTAATTAGCATTAATTAATAAAATAAAGTGATAATTAAATTTTACGTGCTATATACATAGGATTATCATCAATCGAAAAAAGAAAATAAAGGGTTATGGGGGGTCCCCAGGACATCCCCTTGTGTGCGCCACAGCTTGTACATCTAATCATGACCAAATATGCTCAATTGATAAAGATGATTAACACACTTCTTCAAGAAAACTAAAAAGTAATCTCCATTAAACCTTACTTATTAAATATTTAAAACCCAGAGTTTCTCTAAAATGCATCCATTACCTAATTTCTGCTTAATGTTTTGAAATTTAATAAAATATTTAATAAAAACCAGACTTCATCGTTAACTAATCTCGGGACGTAGATAAATCTTATCGTTCAATAATTTCTACTTGCCGTGGTGGTGAGGTGGTGAGTGTGTTTTCAAAAGTTCCTTAAATGTAACATTCTTTTAAATTATGTGCCGTAAACAAAGAATGAAAAAACAACCAAGCATGAAAAGTTGGTTACATGAATTCCAATTAATAACCATTCTTTTGCCTCAGAAAATTCAATTTTCTTTTTAAAGTTATATGCGATATAAAAACAAAACTAAAAAATAAGTTTTAATAATTTTCACGAAATTTTTCTCACACTTAATACAGGAAACAAGTTACTTTGACCTTATTTGATATTTTTTAATAACATTCTGAATATGTTCAACCTATTCTTCATTAAAAAAGCAAACAAAAAAAATAAAATTACCAAGTATCGAAAAACTGAAAATATAAATATGAAGGATAATTAGCTATCCCTTTGTTTACATAATAAGGTCATTCAGATTTAAATTTCTGTCGAAATAACTGGCCCAATGTTTGAAGAATTATTTTATGTTGGTGATTAATTTGTGAATTAATATTTTGATAACTATGCGCAATCTGACAAAGTATTAAATAAAAATATTTTTAAACTTAAGTATTAATATTTAGTCTTTATTAATTTTAGAGGTCAATTTTATGTGATCAATAAGTTCGAAACCATTACAGTTCTTGTTTATAGACTTGGATGTACTTTAATTAGATTAGATAATCATTCGCTTCCAGTGGCGTAGCTAAGCGATAGAGGACCGGAACCCCCCTCCCCTCAGGATTGCTGTATAATAAGGTGTCCAATTTTTTTTTTTTACAATGAAAAGGAGGTCGAAATTTTTAAAACATGACAACTTCAATATATGAAACGTTTTAATTCAAACAAAAATACGCTAATTACGCTTACATTCTTTTTAATTATTATCTTAAATGAGTATTTTTAAACTTTCAACTGCTGCATTAGTTCCAGGGCAGCACTACGTAAATTCAACAAGAATAATTACATTTTCATATGGAATGTGTTCAGTAGCGCACACAGGAATTTTCCCAGGGGGGGGATCCGGGGTCGAAAGTTCACCATTCTTGTATCATGCTCCTTCTGATTTTGTCGATTTTCGGGAACAAAACACAGTAAAAAACTGATTATTGAATAAATAACTAGCATTAATTAATAAAATTAATAATTAATTAAATTTTACGTACAATGTACTTAGAATTATAATCAATCGGATAAATTTTAAGGGCTGTGGGGGGGTCCGGACCCCCAGGAACCCCCACCCCTTGTGTGCGCCACTGAATGTGTTTATTTTGAAATGGTTTAAGTAATTTCACCCACCTTTTACCAATTTATCAGCATGTTGATTTTCCAATTGTTCTAATTTATTAGAATTTAAATATACATTCAGTCTTCTTTCTACTTCAGACAAACAATTGTCATCGATTTTAACATCAGGCATTTCTTTTGATAAAAACTCAACGTAATTTTCTATATCTGCCCAATTTACTTGCGACAAAGTCAAAAAAATACCATTGAAAACTGTCATTGCCTGTGATATTTGTTTCAGACTATTCTTCGACATTTTGGAAACATGTTTGATTCATCTCTGAATACAAAGATTACCCCAGATCAGTTTTAAAATATTGAAAAGGAGGACACTTTTTGAGGAATGACAGAACCAACAAAAGGAGGGCTGTCCTACCTAAAGGAGGACGGTTGGTCACCTTATGTATAATGACATTTTAAACAAGATCATTTCAAATAAAATGCTTATATTTATCCTTTTTTTTTTTTTGAAAAAATATTCGAAATCCCATGCTCAAAAAAAAATATATTTTTCATCTGAAAAATAATGAAATTTGAAATTAATTTTGAGATAAATTTGAAGTGGGTGGAGCCTCCCCACCCCTCTAAAACACTACTCGCGATGTCCTTGTTAGCTTTTCATTTAAGGGACAAAACTAGAGTTAATCGACAATTTTTGAAACCGATTTTCTAACCAAGTGAAATGTCAAAAGTTAAAGACCAGGGGTGGGCAAATAGCAGCCCACAAAGAGTCTTTGCAGCCCGCCAAATATGTAAGCAAAATGTTCTGCATAATTGAGTCAACATATGTTTGCGAGCGAAGTCTTTCTCGCATGAAGATCAACATGGGTAAATATAGATGCAAGTTAGTTGACATTCACTTGCAGGTTTCAATGAGAATATCAACAAATAATTTCACAACTAATTAAAAAAAAATGTACATTGAATATTAACGTCGCACTGTTCAGCTACACGAGGGCTTTTGGCGACGGACCACGTAATTTTGAACCATGGTCAAGTGACGTGGACGACACCTGAGCTGGCACCCCTCCTCTCCTAACTACCACACCACACCAACGGGAAGACGTTTCAGCTCTCGATAGATTTAACGTGCATCGCTGCCCTACACGGCGGGTCTTTAGTGGTACTGGGCTCGTGACAAGGCAAGCCACGATCCGATACCTATACCACTCGGCTACCACGGCCACAAAAATAAAAATATAGAGAAGTGTTACAGCGTACATTTTTCTCATTAAACTGATTCTAAAATTAAATGTGTGTGTGTGCCAGTTGATATAAAGTTAACACAATTAACAATAAAACTGCCATTGTTTTATTTAACTTGCAATCATTGATTCTTATAAAGGTACAATTTATACCTTTTCTGAAATGCAATCCGAAATTATATATATCCCCATTAAGGCTATTTTCGGCAAAAGTACGAGAGCGTGAACTTGACGCGGAGCACATTTTCGGACTGAAAAAAATGCCTCAATTTTTATAAAAATTTTTGACTTTGTAACTCATGCATTTGTTTATAATAGAGTGTTTTTAAATTTTCAAAATATTTCATAAATAATTAGTTTTTCCTTTTAACATGCGAATGGATAGCTCATTTAACATTACGGTATAGGAAAAAAAAATGCAATACACATATTATAAAAGAAAAAAATGTGTCAACTAGGATAAAAGTGAGTAGTATGATAAAATAAGCGATTCTCTTCAGGAAGCCAGAGTATAAAATATTATTGTTTAAGTACTTTTATATCTGAAAAAAAATATACCGAATTTGGCTCCTATTCTTAAACATTAGCCGAAGATAGCCTTAAAAGTTTTGAGGTTAAACAAAATTACAAACAAATAGTTTGCAACTACTGGGAATTAGTTATATTCAATACCCGATTCTAAAAACCAAAATTATGTTAACAGTCGATTAAAAGTGTAGAAATACATTAAAAAAAAAATAAAAAAACATCACGTTTTGATTCAAGACTAAACCACGCAGAATTAATTGATTTATTGGTAAATGTCGATCTATATTTTGATTTGGTTGAGTAAACAACGCATTCAATGTGAAATCGGTGACAAGGCACTTCAGTTACCGATCACAAATATTCGAAACTTTTACTGAAAAACCGCAACTGAGTTTCGCTGACCTGGACAAAGCGGTCCTCGTCACGTAAAATGCAATGTTAGATAAGCAGTTGCAGAGCTCTCTCTCTCTGATTCAAATCTTGATTACCGTTTCCTTAATTTGTTTCGATCACGAGTCAGTATTTATCACATCGTAAATTATTATTCAGAGTTAACTCATTGATTTCCGCCATAAAAGTTTTAGATATACGAATACAATATCAAAAAAAGGTTTGTTCTTTTGTATATTTTCGAATGTTTTCTTTTGAAGTGGGAATTCACTTAAATATTTTCATGTACTTCATTATAGACTCTGATCTAATCTGCATACAAAATAAATTGCATTATCAAAGATCTTTTTTCTTGCTAGAATAAACTATATATGATTAAATGCAAGCAAATATAGTCGAAGCCATTTAAGTAGTTTTCCAGCATATATCGAAAAAATTTAATAAAATTTTAATTTTTAAATATGAAGACCAATAAAAAGTACGCAAGAAGTTATGTTGACCAGAATGTTGACTATGAATTAATTTGATGACTATTTTATAAGTTATCACTATGCATAAAATATACACATCACAAAAATTGAGCTATGAATAATTCATAAAAATACTTAACTCATATTCTTTATTTACTCTGGATATAATTTATTATTCAGTTTTTATTGAAAATACGAAACGATAAATCATAAATTGCACATAACTACGAAAACCATACAATCAGTATAAAGTATAGTTTTAGTTCAAAAAAACTTTTTCAAAAATGAGAATTTCGATCTTAATCAGTTATCAAGGCCGTAAAAAGTAAATACTATGAAGTCATTTAACAGGATTAATTTCATGTTAGCACGAATCCATATCGATACAACTTTTCTTGAATTGCATTTTGATGTATAACATTTTACTTAACTTTGCAATGATTAATTAAGTACATATTTAAAAATCTACAGCTATTAAAACATCTTTTAATAATAAGTCAATTTTTATTTACTATTTATTATTATTACTATTATAACATACATAAAAAATAGGTCTTTTAAGAAATAGTACTAAAATACGTAATTGAAGCTTGTCAATTTATAAATATCTTATCAAACATCTGCAAAGGAAGAACATTGTACGAAAAATGTTTTCTTATCAAAACAGTTTGACATTTTTCCTGATATCAATCACGTTGCGGTGATCACAATCGATAGGTTATAATCGTTTGTCAATAAAGATCGGTCCAAATTGTTATTGGGGTTTCAAATATAAAGCCATTGCAACTGGATGACAAATAAAACTGGAATGTCGATTTTACAAATTTCAATAACAAGTTGAAATAAAATAAATCAAGTACCTCTAATTCAAAGGGTAGGAGAAAAATATGGCACAGTAAAAAATGTAATGAGATAATATTTATATATAATTAATGAAAACTAATTAAAAATTGCTAGATCAAACAGACGCAAAAATATTTACTCATCAAAGGAGGAAAAAGTAATAAAATGTCTAACCCACTTAGTTTATTACAAAAACAAAACAAAAAAAAACTGCATTTGAACACAAGATATAAATTATACTTATATATGTTCTTAAAGGGACACAGTATGATTCAATCGACAAAAAACGGTCAACAATGCAAATAAAATGTTTTTAGCCTAAATTATTCTTCATATCATTTTCTATTCTTTCATAAAATTTAAAAGATCTAAGTTTAAAAAAAAATTCAGAGCTATGATAGCTTTTATGTTCGTTTTTATTCATATACCAATGGTAAATAAAAACTTTAAACGGATTTATCTCGGAAAGAAAAAAAAATTAGTTTATCTTCACTTAAAATGCTAATTTTTTTTCTATCGTGTGTTCCAAATGTTTTTATATTTTTTTTAACCATTGCCATTAGTACATGTAACTGAAGTTGGTATGCATCTTTGAATCAAAGCAACACTTTAAAAAAAAAGTCAAATTCAGAAATTATACATTTTTTAAGGCATTTTCAATATGTATTCACATAAAAAAAATGTTTTATAAGCATCTTATTCTTATTATCAGAAAACCCATACCAATTTTTGTTATACATATTTTGACGTATTTGAAAATCAAATTTCAAGTGTGTACGTAAATTATTGTAGGAGTAGTATTTTAAAATCTTTCCTTAAAAAAAATTATATGGTTAGAGCTCTATGTACTATTTTTAGCCCAAAAACTTTTTCACGTAATACATATACATAAATTACCCCCAAAAAAAAAAATTCAAAAATCATAAAATCAAAGATTTTGTTTTAAATCGTACTACGTCCCCTTAAATTCTGTAACAGTAAGATTGCTCTATAAATTTAAATAATGGAAACATTAAAAGATGTTATAACACTGTATTAAAAATAAAATTACTTACGAAGCCATATCCTCTGCTTTTTCCAGTTTGTCTATCGGTGATCACCACGGCTTCTTCTATATCACCAAATGCCTCGAAAAACTGCCTCAGGGATTTGTCGGTGGTGTGGTAGGGCAACCCTCCCACAAAAATCTTTGTGTAAGTCGTATCTTTTTGTTGTATATTGTTCGCCGTCACTAGCTGTTGCTCCATAATGTCCGACATCGTCGAGTCCAGGTAATAATCCAGCGATTACAGTAGAAAGAAAACGAAAAACAAAATAAAAAAGCCCCTCGCTCAGCAGTGACTATAATTCACACTCCCTTTCTCGGTTAGAAATATAATCCTTTCTTCAAATACAAAAAAAAAACGAAATAAAATTTAAATATATACGTACAAAAAAAATGAAAACAAAAAAAAAATTAAGAAAATATCACAGATCCTTTGATTATATCACAATGGGAAAAAACGAATAGAATGATGATGCCACAGCGCTTAATAAACTTTCCGAACTTTCTGTGTTTCGAGCGGCGGCGGCTGGATATATTCTTCGTCGTCTGCGAGGAAAACTTTTCTAGAACTGATTACTGCGACCGGCTGGCACAAGATGTGAAGGGGGGACGGACAACACGCGCGAGTCGTACGTAGGACATCCAATGAAAGAGACACAACTCCGGCAAATCTTTCTTTTCGACTAGCTCATGCGCGCTGCATTAACGACAGAACAGCTGTCCGATAGTATATTTTTGTTCACGCAAATGGCAAAACCTTACACGGAGGGGGGGAAGGATGAGGAGCGGTGTCACGCTTGCGCTGTTTCGCCCACGTGGTTTTAAACTGTTCCTATCTCGCTCAGGCTTCCCCCCCCATCTTTGCGGCGAACTTTTCGCCCAACTTCTGTTTGTTCTGTTAGTAAACCAGAAGGGGAAAATAACGCTTCGATCATGTGCGCTGTAGTTGGTTTGGTTATTTTGCATATTGCGCAATAGATGAATTATTGTATCGCTAAAAGCTGGTACCTTCCTATCTTGATGTATACAGACTAGGTTTAAATTATGATGGTTTTTTATTGGGTGCGAACTTGTGTGTGTGACGTTCGTCACAAAATCGATGCTTCTCGTTCTAGGAGTAAACAGCATTTGCTTTTCATTTCATGGCTCTCGTATTTTTCCAATCACAGCACATGTTCATGTGAAATACTAATTAATAAAAAAAATACACATCCGTGACTTTAGGGTACCAGGCAGTGGAGTTTCTAGTTAGGAGTGGGCCCTGTATCAAAATTCTTTTGGGGGCCTGTTTTTGGAAAATAAAAGAAAAAGATCACATTAAAAAAATATGACTTATTTAAAGTCAAAATGCTACCCATGTTGGGGTCCCTATAACTTGGGGAGGGGGTCAGTATCATTGATACGGCGGTAGCTACGCCACTGGTACCAGGACATGCTCGCTAGAGTAAAATGCCAACATTAAGACTCTTTGTTTATGGGACATATATCTTAAAAAAATTTCCAATAGAGCTTAGAATTTTTTTTTTTTTTTTTTTGTGATCTTTATAAAGATATTTTAATCCTTCTGTTGTTTTGCAAAAATAATTTTTTAGTTTAAAAAAAATTGTTTTGTTTAAGTTGGACGTAATTTTTGAGATCTCATAATCAGTGGCGCACACAAGGGGGGGGGGGGGGTCCGGATCCCCCAAGCCTTTGATTTTTTTCCCCGATTGATTATAATTCTAAGTACATTGCACGTAAAATTTAATTAAGTATTTGTTATTAATGATTAATTTTATTAATTAATGCTAATTATTTATTCAATAAATAGTTTTTTACTGTATTTTGTTCCCGAAAATTGACAAAATGAAAAGGAGCATGATACAAGAATGGTGAACTTTCGACCCCGGATCCCCCCCTCCCTTGAAAAATTCTTGTGTGTGCTACCGCTCATAATACATGCTTATGTTTAGGTACCATTTTTTTTTATAAATGTATCTCTTGTAAGTACGTAAAATATTTTTTGCACATTTTTTACTCTTAAATATGTAAAATATGTAAAACAATACGCAAAATATAGTGAAGCTATTTTTTAGTAAAATAAAAAGGTAGTTTCTTTAATAAAATTATGTAACGCAATTTCGGAAATTCCTATTTTTTCCCCCTTTTTCATACATAAAACTATTTTTTTAAAAACTATGTACAACTTCGACTAAAAAAAATAGATTCACTATATACACAAGTATCCTGTATAGAAGTATAAAAAATTTGAAACCACCCACCCCATGTAGTGCAATAGGTTTTTATTAAAAGTGTACCTAAAAGCAAAAAATGATGCTTTGGAGAAAAAGTGAAAAAGCTAAACATTTGTAAGCGTTTGTTTACATTTCTGTCAATTACTTTTTTCATATTTTATCAATGAACATATAAGTTTTATACATTTTTAGATTCAGAAAAATATGCACTACTTTTTAATGCTAAAATTAAAAAATCGTTTTTTTTTAAATGTGTATGATATCCTGATACATTAAGAAGATATTAGTCTCGATTTATCATTGACTTTCGTTTTGTCAAAAATAATTTCTTAAAATTAACTTTCTTTTTCGATGACTAATCTGGAGTGTTTTTTTAAACTGCATTATTTTTGGTTTTTTAAACTCTATTCCTATTAATACTGGTGGAGGGGGGGGAGGGGGTAATTTAAAAAATACAAATAAGTACTTTAAGAATTTAGTCTTGATTTATCATGGACCGTAATTTTATTAAGAATATTTCCTGATAAAATTAATTTTCATTTTCTATTATTATATTTTGGAGTGTTTTTTTTAATTCTACTATTTTAAATTCTATTATTGTTATTACTAAAGAGGGGTAGTTTAAAAAATTCACAACTGTGCCTTAAGAATTTAGACTTGATTTATCATGAACGATTATTTTATCAAGAATATTTCCCGATGAAGTTAACCTTAATTTATTCTATTATTTTTAGTTTTCTTTTTCTTTAATTCTATAATTATTATTATTGTTATATTTTTATTACCGTAAAATCTGGCGTATAACACGCTTCTATACATTCAAGCTGCATTTTTTTTATTTTGAGGTATATTCGCCGTATAACGCACACCCCCTTCTTTACGAAGAAGACTGAAATACACGTGCGCAATGCTCCTATGTTTTTAAGTCATTTATTCGAGGTATTATCTCAAAAGGCTCTTGAAAGATATACAAGAAAGAATAGATCTAGAATTACCATTCTTGAGGTTCATAATGTATGTAATTTCTTTAAAATAAACAGTATTTCGATACATGCAGAAGTCTAATTTTCTTTATGCTCATCACTTTTTTATGTATTTAAAAAGCTATCATTTTTATACCCAGCGCAGTGGCGCACACAAAGGGGGTGGGTGTCCTAGGGGTCCGGACCACCCCCCAAAGCCCTTGATTTTTTTCCCGATTGATTATAATTCTAAGTATATAGTACGTAAAATTTAATTAAGTATTTGTTATTAATGATTAATTTTATTAATTAATGCAAATAATTTATTCAATAATTAGTTTTCAACTGTTTTTTGTTCTCGAAAATCGATAAAATCAAAAGGAACATGATACAAGTATGGTAGATTTTCGACCATCGACACCCCCCTTGAAAAATTCTTGTGTGCGCTACTGACCCAGCGTATAACGCGCCCCTTTAACACAAAAAATAAGACCTAAACTTACGGGTGCACGTTATACGCTGGATTTTACGGGGAGAACGATACAGTCGACATTAGTTTAACAATTGTTTCAACTTTTGTTTTTTGGACTCGGTAGCCTAATGGTTATGGTTACAAACTCGTGGCCGGAGCATCCCAGATTCGAATCGTGGTGCCACTGAAGATCCACCGTGGCAATGCTCAATGTCCTCCGGTTGGTATGGTAATTAGAAGCTAGGATACCTTCTCGGGTATCGTCCTCGTCTGTTAACCGAGGTTCCGAATTACGAGCTCACTTGCCACTATCTCTCATGTTGTTCTCAGGCGTAGCTGGTTGTGAGTGGACTCTGTATCATAACTCCTTCGAGTCCCTATTTTTAGATATGTGAGCCTTGTTATTGGGAATGCAGTTAACCCTTTGGGGTCCCGTATCATTGATGCGGCGGTAGCTACGCCGCTGCTCATGTTGATTTATAAGTGAATATTAACGTCGCACTGTTCAGCTACACGAGGGCTTTTGAGCTCTTGTCAGATTTACGTGCATCGCTCCTCTACCCGGCGGATCTTTAGTGGTACTGGGATCGAACTCGTGATAAGATCAGCCATGATCCGATACCTAGAACGCTCGGCAAGCGCGGCCTAAAGGATAAATAAATTTTTAATGAGTTTATTTTATGTGATTTGCAAATTAAATAAAAAAAACTGTTTGCATATTTTAGCAGAACAAAAAAATCATATTTGCTAAATTTTAAGTCTGTTAGTCAAATAGCCGATGAAAGGGATTTTTTTTTAATAACGCCCCCGTAACTCCCTTGAGGGTTGGTTTTTCAAAACGCTTTCCTAAGCTAATCAGCAAAAGAAACATAGTTACAAATTTTGTGTAATGAATGCTTAAATTAGTGTGAATAATTTATATTTGGCAGTGTAATGCGTTAATATTACT
Organism: Trichonephila clavipes; assembly: GCA_019973935.1. Classification (NCBI taxonomy): domain Eukaryota; kingdom Metazoa; phylum Arthropoda; class Arachnida; order Araneae; family Nephilidae; genus Trichonephila; species Trichonephila clavipes. Next base: position 214,376 of record BMAU01003382.1, on the reverse strand, counting down.
TTCTGCTTTATTTATTTTACGTTATAATTGTAATATTTGCAAACAACGCCGTTTCTTACATTATAATGGCGATTCAATGGAAGCATAGCGAAATGTTGGCGATAGAGCCAAGTTTGCATTGTTTTTGGCGACCCTGTTGGCAAATTGGCGATTGATTGAACCGTGCAGAATTTGATATACTCTAGCGCCACCTGGTGAGGAGCTACAAAAACTACCATTTGCTATTTATACAAACTACTATTATATATACCTTCCACTTTTTGCATACAGGCTACCATTTATACATAAAGATTATTATTATTATTTTAGTTTTTTAAAATTCTATTATTTTTATCATTATTAGGGGGTGGGGACGCAGTCGACACCCGTTTAACCAACCTTGTTTTAACTGTTGAATAAAATGACTCAAATACCTCTTACTGAGACGTTTTCAATTATTTTCTAAATGCTGTCTGATCAGTTGAACAGGAGTATAAAAATAGAACTCATTAAATGAGTATGTATCGGGGTAGACAATTATTTTAGCTCGAGAGCCACATTATGAGAGCGGAGGATACCTTTTTTAAACGTTTGTATTCATTGGTTAACTTTGCATCTCGGAAAAGGCATAAATTGTACCTAAAAAATCAATAAATACATATTAAAATAATGATAGTTTTATTCTATTAAGAGGACTTGGTACCCCTAAAATCACAAACCTATCGTTTTTTTATTTTCATTTAATATCATTCTTTGCATTATTATCTTTCAATTGATATATCACTTGTGCATGCCGGGAAGTTAGAAGTTGAATAAAACTTCATTTGAAAATAAATCAGGCAATTCAGCCACACACCCTTTTTAGAAAAAAAAGCTAAAGAAAGCATTTTGATAAAAAAAAAATCTAATTTATGAAGAGAAATAATAACACTAAAAAGATTGTGCAATATATAAAGCAGAATATTTCCGAGGCAATGCATACAATGATTTTTTTTTCTTTGTGAAATGTGTGCATGTAAAATTTTTAAATTAAGGCATTATATATTAAAAATTTTATAATTTCAGTTCTTATTTCTGATATGTTTTTCATACAAATGTAATACTTTAATATTATAAGAAGAAAAACAGCTAAAATTTCTGTCATGACAGAAAAAAATTTTTTTTAACGTTTTTTTTTTTAATTTTCTTGTGCAATTAGTAATCTCTAAAAGTTGATCATTTATAAAAATGTGTGGGTTGAAAAAATATGAAAATGCAATTATTTTAAAGAAAAACATATAACTAATATCTTAAAGTGGTATTTTGAGTTTAATTAAGCTTATAATAATTATTTTTTCAGAATTGTAAACTTTAAACTGGTTTTTCTCAATTTGTGTTTTTCGAAACCTTAGTGCATTCAAAATGCTACTCCTTCGACAATTATTTACCAATCACTTCCATTTTTTCCCTGCGTGTTAAAAATAAAGCATTTAATAAAATTAGGGATCCGTTTTGCTATAAACTGAATACTTTTTTTTAAAAAAAAATAAAATGTAAGACATGTTGGCTTTTTCGTTGATTTTTAGCCTGTATATCAACATTTTATTTTTTTTTCTCAAAAACGCGCGCGAATGATGTTATTCTAAAATCGATCCCTAAAGAGTTGTTTAGAACATCCATAATATTATAAAAAAAATTTCAGGTCAAAAAATTAACTTTTACAAAAGGGGAGTAGAATTTTAAAATTTTCCCAATTTTCTTCAAAAAATTTAAATTTTTAAAATTGTGTGAATAATATATGAAAATTGTCATCTGGTATCATTTTCTTGAATAGAAACATTGTATAAAATGCTAAAATATAATTTTTAAATACGTAAATAAAGAAATTTACTCAAAGGGTACCAAGTCCTCTTAAATACTGTGCTGATTTTATATAATCTATAGCTGCAAGTACGTCTAATTTTAGAACCGGTGTAATGAGACAAATGTCCCTTATCACACTTTTCTACAATTTGTTTGAAATTAGGAGAGGCCGTGTAGCCTAATGGTCAAGGTCACAGTCAAGGCTGGTGTGATATGAGTTCGAAACTACAGCCACACACACACTAAAGATCCATCGTGTAGAGGGGCTGATGCATGTTAAATCTGTCGGGGCTTCCCGTTGGTGTGGTGTGGAAATTAGGAGAGGAGGTGCCACCTCAGGTGTCAGCCTTGCCATTTGATCACGGTTCAAGATTACGAGATCCGTTACCCAAAGCGCTCGTGTAGCTAAATAGGGCGACGTTAAAATTCACTCGTTCACTCACTTGAAATCAGGAGTGAGATTATTTATTGAAATTCTCTTCACAGAGCCAGCAAGTTTATATCAGCCAACTTGCATCCATATTTACTCTATAGCTCAGTGGTTCCCAAACTTTTTTAACCCATGGACCCCTTTTTAAAGTCAAAATTTTTCCAAGCCCCCCAAGTGAAAAAGCTACATAAATGCGTAGTATAAAAATTACAAATTTGAAAAACGTTTTGTTGAAGAATTGCTTATTGAAATTATAACTATTGTTTAAAATAAAATAAAAAGAATTAAGGATGAGAAGTTGTGTGTAAATCAGTGCTTCTCAAACTTTCAACATTTACGACCCAATTTCCAATCATAATTTTCATCGCGCCCCCTCCATACAATAGCAATGTATTGCATACAATAATAATATACTTTGATTCTAAAGTTGCGATATGACTTTAATTATAAACCGTGCAAACTATCAAGAATGTAATAAAATTTTGTGACAAGCCCATGGTGTCACTAATAAGTATTAGACTTGCTCGTAACTTAAGTATTGAAGAATTAATGGTGAAATACATTAAGCAGTATTGATACATTTATAAGTGTGTTATATCAGTGTAAATATGTATTTTATTTTCTATAATGTCAGATTGTATTTTCTTTTGCTTAATTATCAGTAAATTAATATATTTTTTAAATCCTTTATTCTTTACTTTTGGATATGCTCGCGACCCCTTCTAGGATTATCACGCCCCCTAAGGGGGTGTGCCCCACAGTTTGAGAAACGCTGGTGTAAATCCATTTCAATGTTTGTGAGTAGCAACCGCAAAATCCCCTCGAGCACTAGTTTTTATTCGGCTTCTCTCCCCCCTTTTGTTTTTGTGATGAGGTTCTTTACGACACTGTATTCCCGTTCTACCTAATCGGAAGACGGGATGCTGGAAATAAAATTGGAATCTGTTTTTGTAACCAGAATTTGTGGTATTCTTCTTCAAACATTGGTTTAAATCCCTCATTTGTACATACTTCAATAAGATGTTCCTGTATGCATTCATCTGTGTCTGGGATCGAAGTTAATCCACGCCCAAAAGGGTTTAACTCCCCATTGGGAATATCCAAGTGAATTATTATTTATTTAAACTTCCATTACAATAAAAATGGATCGAATTTTTTTTATTTTATATTGTATCTTGCGCGGATCTCCTGACTTTGTTCAGAGACCGCCAAATCAATTTTAATTTTCCATGGACCCCGTGAATAATATTGAGGACCCCTGGGGTCCGTAATAACCACTTTGGGTACCACTGCTCTAGCTGATCTTCATGCAAGAAAACTTTGCTTTCAGACAGTGGCACACACAAGGGGGATGGGGTCCTGGGAATCCGGACCCTCCCCCCAAGGCCCTTGATTTTTTTCGATTGATTATAATTCTAAGTATATAGTACATAAAATTTAATTATTTGTTGTTAATAATTTATTTTATTAATTAATGCTAATTATTTATTCAATAATTAGTTTTTTACTGTGTTTTGTTCCCGAAATTCGACAAAATCAAAAGGCGCATGATACAAGAATGGTGAACTTTCGACCCCCCTGAAAAATTCCTGTGTGCGCCACTGCCTTCAGATATATGTTTACCCAAATATAGAGAACATTTTTTGTTTATCTGATATTTTGACTGTCTTGGTGGTCGCAAAAAAAATCTTTGCAGGTCGCTGTTTGTCCACCTCGGTGTATATGATTATTTTTATATACTCACTTATTACAATGAAAAGTACATATTTCATACAATTTCAATTTAACTGACAATTTTATTATCCTGTACCAAAATAACCGGTTAAAATAGCTATTGTAGCTAGGGTTGCCAAATGTCCGGTTTTCGACCGGACAGTCCAGTTTTCTTCATGTTAGTCCGGTCAAGAGAATCTGGGTAAACCGGACAGAAGAATGTCCGTTTTAAATACATTTTGCGTAATATCTGGTGCTTTGGGCAGACAACCAACACAACGCGTAGGATTGTAGGTACCTAGGTGTATATCTACATGGTTTGGACACGCGTGTGCATGTGGATAGGATTGCGCAGCCAGAGCCACCTTCGGTTCGGATTCGATTCGGACTCTCGACCTTCCTCTTCCCCTCCAAGCTCCGACGGGGGAGGGGGATGGGGCCGGTAGCGGGGAGTCGCTGTCAGTCCATTATTGTTCTTGTTGTGGGTATATTCGATTCCTATTATTTGTGTCGCTGTCGTGGTCGTGTATGTGTGTGCCAAAATGGAAGACAAGGAAGCATCTAACAGCAAGGGAACTCCAACTAAGAAAGCAAGAAGAGTTTGTCATTATAATGTTGATTGAGAATCGCGTTTTGTTTCGTTAAATAAATGCGATGAAGACAACACAAAAGGCTATTGCAAATTGTGCAAAAATGCGTTCACGGTAGCTTATGACGGCTTAAAAGCAGTTACCCACCACGCTGAGGCAAAGAAGCACAAAGAGTGTGAAAGTGCTGCAGCCGTGTCTCACCGAATGAAGTCTTTCTTTACACCAAAAGGCAGCGCCCAAAGTGAAAAAGTTGGTATTGCCGAATTAACTGAGGCTTACCATAGTATCAAGCACCACATTTCTTATGTTGCTCAAGATTGCTCCTTGAAAGTATTAAAACAAGTGATAAACGATTCAGATATCGTAAAGCAAATGACAGGAGGACGCACTAAATGTACAGCTTTGGTAAACCAAGTTTTGTTTCCGTATTCAATGGAACTTGTGCAGGAAGATTTAAAGAATGATGTTCCCTTTTCGGTAGCGACTGATGCATCAAATAAAGGTAATGGAAAATTTTTTCCAGTTGCTATTCAATATTTTTCACCAAAAAGCGGCATCTGCCATAAAATATTGGATTTTTACGAAGACTCAACATCTATTAAGGAACGTTTATGTGAAGTCATGGATAAATCACGACTCCCATGGAGCAGAGTAACAGCATATGGAGCGGACAACGCGTCTGTTAATTTTGGAGTTAATAATTCCGTTTTTCAAAAATTGAAGTCTGAAGAAAACAACGACATAATTGCAGCTCACTGTAATGACCACATATTTCATAACTGCGCTAACAATGCATTAAAAGTAATGCCTGTTGATGTAGAAAATATAGTGATGAAAGTATTTGCAGAGTTCTCTTGTTCCGCTAAGAAACGAGAAGATTTGAAGGAGTGCTTTGATTTTTTCGAAAGCGAATACAGAGACGTCATTCGTCACGTTCCTACAAGGTGGCTTAGTTTATTTAAAGCTCTTGATAGGATGCTTTCATCATGGGGGCCATTGAAAAGGTACTTCATTGAACGAGGTTCTGATAATTTGCCCTACGGCTCTCTGGGCTATCTTATCAGACCAAGAAAACGAAATATTTCAGGTGAAGCTAATCCTACTTATAATGAACTATATTTGTATTTCACTCATAACTTTATGGCTTCTTTTCAAGAAATTATTCTGTTGGTAGAGAAACATACCACAGCAGCATTTAATCTACATAACATAATGGTGAAATTTCACGACACAATTTCAAAGAAAATAAATGACAAATATTTCGGAATTAAAGTCCATGTGGCATTAAAAAAAGGCCATCTTCCAGACCATGAAGTTGAAAAATTTACTAAAAATGCTACAAATGCGTATCACCGAGCTCTAGTTTACATAGAAAAGTGGTATCCATTTGAAAACCAAAATTATAAAACGTTCAGTTGTTTGAATCTCGAATGTGGAAGATTGCCCACGCTAGATCAACTGCTCGAACTATGGTCAATATCTCCATGGAAGCAGCAAACTCCCCCTGAACAGATTTACGATGAACTGGCTGCACTTCAGTGTTTTTCCTTCACTCAAACTCGAAGGTAACTCAATTGAAATGTGGTGCAAATTTTTCCAAAAAGAAGCACTGAATCTGCTGAAAATTGTGCAGTTTGTGTGCAGTGTTCCTGTATCCAACGCTTTTGTGGAACGTATCTTCAGCGTCATGGGAAACGTATGGACTGACGAAAGAAATCGTCTCGCTGTAAATACAGTAAAAAGTGAATTGTGCATTTTTTTCGATATAAGCTCTGGTTGCACTGAATTCAAAGATGCCATTTCGACCAATAAACCTTTGTTAAAAGCAGTGTCATCAAATGCCAAATATACAAAGAAGTAGATTGTAAGCTTCTTTGTCATTTTCAGCAATATTTATGAGATAATAAAAAAATTGAAAAGTTGTCCGGTTTTTTTTCTCGAACACATCTGGCAACCCTAATTGTAGCAGATAAAATCCCACCTAAACAAGGAGTTTAAATGAAAACTGGTTTGATATACTTACAGAAATAATGCATTAATTTTTTTTCTTTTATCATATCTTGAAAGGAAGTAAACTTATTTGTATATGGGGTTGTAGTTTATAAATATTTATCACATTGCCTTTTAAAATCAGCATAATTGACAAACTAATAGATAAGATTCGACAAAAACAATCCCTGAATCCTACTATTTTAATAAAATGCATTACTTTCAGTAAAGCTTGTTAAGCACGTGACCAAAGGTTATTCTGAAATGCTCCAGTTTTTGCAATTTTTCTCAGTTGTGTTACGAAAAGCCAAAATACAATATGGAGACCACTTAACTATATATATATATATATATGCATGTATGTTAGCGTTAAAGTGTATATAATTCAGTTTTTTTCAAAGAATAATAGGTATTTCATGAAATAACTAGACAAATTAAAGTATAAAGTATATAATAGATGAAAAATTTCATACTTTACCCTAGATATTCTATGAAATAACTAATGACTGTTAAAGCGAAAAATAAACGATTTCAAAGTTGTTTTATAAATTAATTGATCATAATGGTTAAAATCTCTCGAAAAATACATTTTATCCTTACCGCGGATGATTAATTGAAAAATAATAAATTCTATCATTTACTTTTCCTTATTATTGCTCACATTGCTGACATTAGTTAAACATAAAGAAGAAAAAAAAGAATCTACTTTACAGAAATAGTTATACTTAAATATTATAAAAAAATAATAATAAAGTACGGGCTGGAAAGAAAAACTGTTGTTTCATAAACACATTGGGTAAACTTTTTAAAACAAAAATGTTTAAGAGAATATTAATTTATATAAATTTTATGAAATACCTTTATTTTATTTTTCATTTTTTATTAGTGTAAAGATTGTTGTGAGAACGCTGTGAATTGGGGCTCAAAATTAACTAAAAGCAACCAGAAACAGTTCAAAGAACTTACAAGGGCCGTATTTTATACTTTAACGATCAAGTAATCGTTTTTCTATAGAATATCTAGGTATTCTATAGAATTACGATTACTTGATCTTTAAATAATAATGAAATATCTAGTTATTCTATGAAATAATGCATTTCACACTTAAACGGTAACATGTATATATGAGTGAGGTTAAATTTTAATTTCTGGTTATTAAATTATAATCTAAAATAATTTTTCCCACTGAAAATTTTTCAAAAAAATATTTAAAAGTACTATTTAGATAAATCTGTAGTACATACTTTTAGGAATAATAGTAGAACACCTCTTCTACATCTTTTTTTTAAATTTTCTGTCATATTTCTTGATGATTCTTGCCTGGTGTATTCAAGATTTAAAGGGCCGCGGTAGCCGGGTTGTATAGGTATTAAATCGTGGCTAACTTTGTCACGAGTTCGAGCCCAGTACCACTAAAGACCCGCCGTGTAGGGCAGCGATGCACGTTAAATCTGTCGAGAGCTGAAACGTCCTGCCGTTGGTGTGGTGTGGTAGTTAGGAGAGGGGGTGCCAGCTCAAGTGTCGTCCACGTCACTTGACCATGGTTCAAAATTACGTGGTCCGTCGTCAAATGCCCTCGTGTAGCTGAACAGTGCGACGTTTATATTCAATAAAGATTTAAAGAGCCGCAGCAGCCTAGTGGTCAAGGTCACAAACTCGTCGCTGGGATGTCGTGAGTTCGAGCTGAGTGCCACTAAAGACCCACCATGTACAGAGTACTGATGCACGTTGAAAATGTCGAGGCTCAAACGTCCTCCCGTTTATGTGTTGTGGAAGTTAGGAGAGGAGGTACCAGCTCATCTGTCGTCCTCGTTACTTGACCGTGGTTCAGAATTACGAGGTTCGTCGCCAAAAGTCCTCGTACAGTTATACAGCGAAATTTTAATGTAACTGTCTCTCAATTGTTTACTAACCTTTTTTTGCCTTAAATTTTGGAAGATGGTGACAGCTCAAGTGTGATCCTCGTCACTTGATCATGGTCTAAAACTACAATGTCACCAATAGCCCTTGGGATGCTTTACAATGCGACGTAGATCAACCCCTCCTCCCCCATAGCCTTTGATTTTTTTTCGATTGATAACAATTTTATCTACATAAGTATCTACGAAAGAAAGATTTCAAGATTTAATGTTTGGAGGAATTCAGGGAAATGGAACGTGGCGAAGATCAAATTTCGAGCTCTATTGTTAGCTCTATATTGTTAACTTCATCAAAATGCAACGAATTAAATGGGTAGGTCACATTGTCAGAATGGGTGAAGACCGCATCACTAAAAAAGTCTTCAGTGCCCAACCAATTGGTACACGATGAAAGGGCAGACGGATTGATGGCCCAAAAAAAGATCTCCTAGCTTTGAGAACTAAGAATTGGAGGATATTAACAGGAAGAAGGCTGGCATGGAAAAGGTTTCTTGAGAAGGCTAAGCCCCCTGGGCTGTCGAGCCACTGAGGAAGGAAGGACAATCTATCTATATAGTAAGTAAAATTTAATTATTTGTTATTAATAATTAATTTTATTAATTAATGCTAATTATTTGTTCAATATTTAATTTTTTACTGTTTTTTGTTCCCGAAAATCTACAAAATCAAAAGAATATATTGGACGACGTATTGGGGCTTGATACGAGAATGGTAGACTTTCGACTCTGGACCAACCACTCTTGAAAAATTTTTGTATGCTCCACTGTCGTCACTTGATAATGGTTCATGATAACGAGGTCCGCTGCTAAAAGCCCCCGAGTAGCTGAATAGGGCGACGTTAATACTCATTCACTCACGACCAAGAGTTCGTGACTTTAACCACTAGTCTACCACGGCCACCTGATTCTGACCAAAACTAGTTGATTGATCGGATTGATTGCTTATAATGCCAGTCTTTTTATAAGCACAAAGGATATTTGCGACGGACATCATAATTTTGTATGACAAAAAATAGCGAAGTCAACAAATAATCAAACATTCCAATCTCTTAACTTTCCTACCTCACTCAAGGTCTTATCACACGTACACATTTGGCGCAATTCTCCAATAAATTAGGAGCAAATTCTACCTAGTTGCCAAAGCAATGGCTACGAACAGCTTTTTCCCAGTGTTCCAAATAAAAGTTGCTTGAAATTCCAGCCAATGGGGTTCTTCGGTGCTCTACGTCATAAACAAGATGGTGTCTTCGGTTTCGTCAAACGCATCAGCTATGGCGTATAATATTTTAATGGTATATAACATTTCAACGGCGTATAATATTTTAAACAGAATGGTGCTCCATTTCTGTTTACGCCCATCAACAAAAGCACGAGCGAAATAAAAGAAACAAGATTGGATGTTCGTTTTCCGCAGCAGAAAAATCGGCGAGTAATTCTTCAATGGGGAGATAGAGCGCGGCTGACGTCGGAACATGTCGTTTTGTTTACGGCAACCCTTCATCCTCAGCTGGGTGGAAAATTGTCCTAAGAGGATGCTCCAAATATGCGTGTGTGATAAGGCCTTAACGTGAGACCTTTGAGGCTCGATAGATTTAATTTGCATAAGCTATGCTACAAGAGGATCTTTAGTGGCAATACTACTCGAACCCATGTCAGAAACACTGGCCATAGGTTCTCGAACTTGTATTAGCTATCACCGCCACTAAGGACAGTTAACGCGGGTTATTTTAACACGAACAAGTATGTGTTTTAAACTTAAATTGAAATGAATGGATTAAAATAATATAAAGATAAATTAAAAATTATGTACCAAGTAGAAAAAAAAACAATGAGGAGAATCAAGAAGCTTAAAATGATTACTTCTAAAATGAAATGTAGCCACGGTAGCCAAGTGGTTATGGTCATGGACTCGTGGTCGAAGTGGCATTTCGTGCCACTGAAGACCCGCCGTGTAGAGGGGTTGATGCACATTAAATCTGTAAGGGCTCAAAGTCCTCCTGTTGGTGTAATGTGGTAGTTTGGAGAGTGATGCTAGCTCAGGTGTTATACTCGTCACTTAGCAGAGGTTCAGAATCTCGACGTCCGTTGTCAATTGTCCACGTGTTGTTTCATAGCGTGACGTTATAATACAGTCACTCCCTTTAAAATGAAAAAAAAATTAGTTGTTCTAAAAATGATGAGAAAACAATACGTAATATGCGCTAATAATAGAATAATTTAATTCCTCAAGTATTAAATGTTATGACTTAGGAGTTATAACAAGATTCAAAAGAACGCACAAACAGTATTTTTCAAAATAAAATTTAATTCTTGAAAAAGTACATTCTTATTCAAATTATTATTCCGATTAATCCATTTTTATTCGAATCCAATTGTTCATTCGAAAAAGAATGTTAATTCTGCATCAAAGGACAAATAAATAACTCAATATAACGATCTCTAAAAAAACTTAAATAGATCGTGACGTCATATGCGCGAGAACGGTGGCAGACAAGAATTTTTCACGGGGAGGCTCCAGGGTCGAAAGTCCACCTTTCTCGTATCATACCCCAAACACGCCGCCAAACATAATTCTATCGATTGTCGAGAGCAAAAAACAGTAAAAAATAAATTATTGAATAAATAATTAGCATTAATTGATAAAATAAATTATTAACAACAAATAATTAAATTTTATGTACTATATACATGGGATTATAAGCAACCGAAAAAAAAGTCAAGGGTTATGGTGGAGGAGGAGGGGGGGAAGTCAATAGATTTATGGAATAAACGGTTTAAAAATAAAAATTTAAAATTGTCGTCTTTCATAGCATTTTTTCAAAAACTTACTCAAAGTCGGTTGATTATCGACAATTACCCAAAACTACAACAATCTTTAAAAGTTGGAACTGTCGATTAAAGCGAGAACCGCAATTCTGTTCCGTTTCACTAACAAGTCAGAAAGTGTTGCAAAAATATTCAAATAAGTCTTTAACATTGCATAATAATAATAATAAAAAACTAAAAAGAGTTTTAAAAAATGGTTTTGAAGTATACGTCTACAGCCCCCTCAGAATGAGAAATTTCATACCTGGCATTTTCTGTACTTAGGTCACAACTTTCTTCAAACCAGGTACCTCTGAAGACCCACTGTGCAGAAGGGGCTGATGCACGTTAAATATGTCGAGGCTCAAACGTCCTCCCGAAGGTGTGGTGTGGAAGTTAGGAGAGGTGGGGTGCCAGCTCAGGTGTCTTCCTCGTCACTTGACCATGGTTTATAATAACGAGGTCCGTCACCAAGAGCTCTCGTGTAGTTAAATAGTGCAACGGTTTTTTTGTTGTTTTTTTAATAGTCGCTCACTCTCCCAATTTTCTCTATAAACACTCGTTCATTGAGCATTTGATCAAACTTTAGAAAATTACGAACACAATATAAAAAATAATAAATTCATATGCAATCTTAAAAAATAGCGATTAGTTTTAACTCTTAAGATGAGTTAGAAACCTCTATCTTTCTCTTTTCTGACAATGTTAAATTGGCTGTTTTCGATGTACCTTTTCTCAAAATCTGTTTGATGAACATGCTTGAAACTTTTCATACTATTAAAGTACACCTCTCTCATTATACAAAAATGAGCTTTTAGCTAATTTTGAATTTTTTAATAAATTATGAAATATTTTATCAAACATTACGAAATTTGACCCATTTTTTACTTAAAAAATTTGTAAAAATTAAATTTTTGAGTTTTTTACGAAAAGCTCATTTTAGTATATATTAGACATCATTATAAATAATTCATAAAAAATTTACATACCTGTGAACAGTAGTTTCTCAGAAAAGGTGCATCGCACATTAAAATTTACATTTTGAGATAAATTGATTTTAATGTATACAGGGAAACTTCTAATCGACTAGGAAATAAAAAAATAAAAGGGTCAATTTAAAATAAAAGATACATGTTTTGGTTTATATTAGTCGTTACACTTTTAAGCAAAAACAAAGTAATTTGTTTACAATTTTCGACATTAAAATAGGCGTGGCCCAAATTCAATGATTATTTAAAAATACGTTTTAAGGGCTTCTAAATACCCTAGAGGTTAAAGTAAGGTATTTTTAGAAAAATTGAAATCTATACAGTTTGAAAATGTAAAAATCTCAAATTGTCAAAAAAATAAGATTTTACCTTTCCAACACCCCTTAAATGAATTGTGATAATTTTTAATTACTCGTTGTGCTATTTTTGAAGTTATTTTCCTAATCGTGTCATTAGTCTAATCCAAATATAAAGGATTTAAAATATCAAAAACATTATAATCTCAGAGTCAAAATTATTTTAACTTTAAATTTCAGTTTAAGTTTTATATTATGTACCTTTATCACCATTGCATTTTTCCTTGAAGAACGTTTAAATTGGGAAGCCGTTTTTGGCGTACCTTTGCCACCAATACTGACTTCAGTGGCGTAACGTACTCCCCCGCAACCCCTTATTCTACGGGGCCCAAAGCTTGACTGACGTCAAGTACGTATTCAATCAATTTATAAAATATTAAATACAAAACCTGTCTTTGTTGGAGGTCTTTGTCTTTGTATTATTCTCAGTTACGCTACTGACTGACTTTAATTTATAGTCGAGCGGATTTAAAGCCGGACTGCTGGAAGGCCAATCTTTGTGTTTTATGAAGGCCGGCACATTCTCTTTCAACTACCCTCCCAGGTCATCTTTGCCTTGTGGGCCAGAGCAGAGTCCTGTTGAAAAGTCCAATTGTTTCCTTTGAACAGGTTTGAGTTCAGGGTTTCTCTATCGGTTCTATGACAGCACTTTGATAAACCTTTGCCGTGATTTTCAATCCTTTCTGGTACAAATTAATCTCTGATACCAGGGTTGTTTTTAACCTCCCCGGTACTCTAGCTGTCAAACCAGAAACTCTCAAATTGTTACGCCCTCCCACTACTTTCAGAGATCCCCCCTCCTTCTCCTTCAGTTCTTACTTTGACAGTTTTGGTTCGGGAGTGATTTTCTCTTAACTCTCTTACTCTTTTCCCTTCGTCTTAGCTCTCTGGAGAGTCTTTCCATTATTCACCAACTAAAGACCTGCCGTGTCCTGGGTTGGCAACACACACGGTGGACCCCAACAAAGCCGTAAGGTAAGGATAGTGACATGGTTTGGTCACTCTTGGTCATTTCTTGCCTTACGGCATCACGGACCTCCACCCGTTTTTGTAAATTAGTACTGTAAATAATGAAATCGTATGCAATTACAGTATAGAGTGCAAATTATTGAATGAACAGTTTTAAATTACAATCTTTTACTTTTAGCCATCCTCATTTTTTGTTGAGTCATTGTACTTTTACAACAAAGGTTTTCTTCGAACTTTGATAATTTCAAAATCATTAAGGACATCATTGTAATCCAGTGCTTCTCAAACTTTCAATACCCACGACCCAATATTCAATCATCATTTTCATCACGCCCCCCCTCCCCATTGTATTGAATTTAATAATACTATATTTTTACACTAAAGCTACAATGTGTGTGTTTAGTGTGTCTTGTGTTGTGTGTGTGTGTGTTGTGTGTGTGTACGACATTAAACTCTTATATGCTACCGATGTATATAAACGTCTCGCTCAGTCAAAGCATTAATCTTCTGGACGTATACATATGACTTTCCGAAGTATGATCTTCTCTGTGCACTGCTATCCATAAAACTATTCCTAAGGCTTTGGAATACAATAAAAGGACCTTGACAGTCTTTGAAAAGGATTTACTTTATTCAAGAGGATTTTGCTTATTTATTCCTTTTCTCCTCCCCCCCCCTCCAAAAAAAACATCAAAATACTCGCGTCTATGTGGAAAATCGTGGCATTGAGGACCGAACCGCGTAACTTTTAATCGGCAGTTAAGTTAAGGAATTAATTATAAACCGCACAAATCATCAAGATAAGTGTTAATACAAGCCCATGGGGTTACTGGTAATTATCGAACTTGTTCTTAACTTAGTATTGTTACATTAATAATAAAATACATTTTTTGTACGGTAAAGATACTTTTATAAGTGTATTATATTAGTGTAAATGTGTATTTTATATTTTATTAGGTCAGAAAATATTTTGTTTGCTTACTTTCAGTAAATTAATAATGTTTTGAATAATCTTTAGCTTTCGATTTTTCAATATGCTCGCGCCCCCCTTATAGAGTTATCACGCCCCTCAAGGGGGGCGCGCCCCACAGTTTGAGAAACGCTGTTGTAATCAATTTGAGTGCATCCCAACACCAAACTTTTAGCTCATAGTAGATCTCATTTCAGTCTTTTTTCTCTTAAGGGCAGAAATGCTTCTCTCATAACTCACTAGGAGGAGGTACATTCTAGGGTTTCTGTACTTTTTCTATTCCTGGGAATCGATGGTTTGATGAAAAGATGGTTGTTTTTGGATACCAAAACACGCTGGAATAGTTTGTTGGCGTTGCCTGAAAGATTTTTAGAAATAAAGTTAGCAATTTTAAAAGCATTAATTGACATTAAAGAAGCACAAATGACGGCCAATGTAGAGTTTTGAAACTGTGACTACAATTGTAGCAGGCTTAAAGCCAGTAAAAATTGGCTTAGAAAAATTATGCAGTCGAAATGCAACTTTGCTAATTGCAGAAGGTGTATTTTCTTTCGTTATTGGAGAATTGAACGAACAAAATTCAGAATTTGCGAACAATATGAAATATTCTCTAACCCAAAGAATTAATGAGAGACACAACGTTAATTTAATACGATCAGTGGCGCACACAAGGGAAGTCCTGGGGGTCCGGACCCCCCCTAAAGCCCTGGATTTTTTTCCGATTGATTATAATTCTAAGTATATAGTACGAAAATTTTAATTAAGTATTTGTTATTAATGATTAATTTTATTAATTAATGTTAATTATTTATTCATTAATTAGTTTTTTACTGTGTTTTGTTCCCGAAAATCGACAAAATCAAAAGGAGCATGATACAAGAATGGTGAACTTTCGACCCCGGACCCGTTGAAAAATTTTTGTGTGTGCCACTGAATACGATTAATGCAATACCTGAATTTTGGGAGAAAATACGAAGCAGCTGTAGTTACTGTCGATATTTCGCGATTGCCTGGTAAAAATTGTTTGGCTAGAATAGACCAAATGATAGGGACAAAGCCTTTCTCCAAAGAAGAGGAATCAATATCAAACGCTTCGTACTCAGAAGAGAGCATGGAGATTTTGAAAGAAATATCTCTGACATTGGACGAAACTTTAGAAAAAGCAATTTACTCTAAAACAAAAGTTTAATATTGTTCAACCAATTAAAGTACTAGTTTCAGCAAAATCATGAAACAAGAGATGCAGTTTTTCGGCTCGACTGAAAACTCATCACCAAACATTATAAAACTATGAGAGGGTCTAAGAATAATTTCTCCAACGTCAGTTGAAGCCGAGAGAGCATTTTCTGCTGCCGGATTGTTCGTCACAAAGCTTAGAACTAGGCTGAGTGATAAAAGCATAAATTGTGCTTATGCTTTCTGAATTCCTATTTTAAAAATGAATAATCAATTTATTATATATTTTTTGTATTTTTTAGCTCATTATATAAATAAGTCTTAATTTAGGAATTTTTATGTATCCTTATTTTGTATAATTATTATTGATTTTATTTAAAAATAACTTGGTTTTTTAAATTTTTTGAAAGTTTGATGTATTTCCAGGAATCCCGGGAACAACAATTACATTCACGGAATTTCCCGGGAATTCCAGGGATTGGAAAAACCTGGGAAATTAAAAACACTGGTACATTCGCTATAATTAAAATTTTTTCTTTCACCCTCCTATTTTTTGTGCCTCCAAATCTCTTACGCCCTAGGCATGTACATAGCTTGCCTAAGGAGAAAAGCGACTCTGTGTGATACATCCATCTCTGACACCCCACCAAACAATTACAGAAACCGCGGATGATGAGCTCTCTGCAAGCATTTTTTCCCTTCTCGTCAACTGCAGAGGAAATTCTTGCATATACACACTAATTCTGGTGTGGTTGAAAGATTCTTCAATATCAAAAATTTTCTCGTCAGTAAACAGATTTCGTCTGTAGCCGGTATTGGCATACCGCAGCAACTTGCTTTTCGGCTGTGGTCCCCTACCCCCGGGCCGCCCAAGGAACATTAAATAATTATTTCCATTTTATTTTCTGGAGTGTATTGCTCTCGGGTTTGTGTGACTTTCCATGGAAATCACTTTTTATTTCATGTTATAACACTTTATATTCATTATTTGGTCTAAATGTATTTTGTTCTGAAGCCATATTCAAATACAATTAAATTAAAATTATCAAATGAAAACAATCTAAAATATAAACAAATAACCGTCCCCCCCCCTCCGTAGGCCGTGGTAAAATGATCGAATGTTGACCAGTCTACGGCGGTAAAAAGCTTGGAAAGCACTACTTTAAGGTACCTCTGGCGCTTTAATTCCTTTGTAAAATAATGTCCAATAATATTTTTCGATAACTTCTTGGCCTAAGGTGTCCTTCTTCTGAACGACTCATTGCTCGTTTTGACACGTTCACCTGTTTAGCAAGAAGAATTTCCTTTCGACAAAGATTTTGGCCATTTCTCACCGAGTGTGCCTCCATGTGCTAAGGTCTGCAATGGGGTTGGTCTCAGAAAAACTCTTTTTGATTTCCTAAATGAATAACTTTTTAATGTCTAAATGTTTAAAAGCCTTAATTTTAAATCTTTTTGATGCAGAGAAATATCTGCTACACGCTTCTGTACAAAGCGTTAAATCTCTGAAGGTTTTCAAACAACTTGCGTGAAAGACAATAATTATCTGAAAAATATTGCAGACGACCTCTAATAAGGAGATTCAAAATCATCCGCTACACTTGAGTCATACTAGACCAAGGATGGCGAACCAATGGTACGCGACACAATATTTTGGGCACGCCACCAATCAAAACGGTTTGCATTTAAGTTAAAAATAACAACGTTGACTATGAAGTAAAGGGTGTTTTTTTGAGAGGCATAGAACTACTTTAAATTGCAATAAAACAACGATGTATTATTCGATTGACATGAATTTTTTTTATTCGAAAGATAATCTTGTGGCATTACATTTTAAATATGATTTCTGGCTCAGGACTGCCATGGCTGGCTCCGATGTAGTCCAATCTGGACGTCCAATTTTCGATGACTTTTTCCAACATTTGTGGCCGTATATCGGCAATAACACGGCGAATGTTATCTTCCAAATGGTCAAGCGTTTGTGGCTTATCCGCATAGACCAATGACTTTACATGGCCCCACAAAAAATAGTCTAGCGGTGTTAAATCACAAGATCTTGGAGGCCAATTCACAGGTCCAAAACGTGAAATTAGGCGGTCACCAAACGTGTCTTTCAATAAATCGATTGTGGCACGAGCTGTGTGATATGTTGCGCCATCTTGTTGGAACCACAGCTCCTGGACATCATGATTGTTCAATTCAGGAATGAAAAAGTTAGTAATCATGGCTCTATACCGATCACCATTGACTGTAACGTTGTGGCCTTCATCGTTTTTGAAGAAGTACGGACCAATGATTCCACCAGCCCATAAAGCGCACTAAACAGTCAGTTTTTCTGGATGTAACGGTGTTTCGACATGCACTTGTGGATTAGCTTCACTCCAAATGCGGCAGTTTTGTTTGTTGACGTAGCCATTCAACCAGAAGTGCGCTTCATCGCTAAACAAAATTCGCTTATGAAAATCGACCATTATTTTCGAAATAAAATTGCACAATTTGAAAGCGTTGTTCAGGCGTGAGTCTATTCATGATGAATTGCCAAACCAAACTGAGAATAAATCACTTGACAGCTGTTAAATCGGTCGCCATCTTGGAAAGTAATGCCAACTTAAACTTCTATACCTGGAAAAAAACACTCTGTATTACAAACAATCGCGAGTGATCGGTCGCAGGGCGGGGAGCACACTCATTTGTTATTATTGCCTTGCCTAAGTTACGTCGTGGACTTCAATTGCTAATAACGGATAGTTTGTCTACGCATAGCATGCAGCGTTTTAAAACTTTTTGTGTTATATTTATGATTTTATGTGTTATACTTCCATAATCGACACTCGGCTTGTAATATTGATGTATCTTCGAGAAAAGAAATCGGATTTTCGCCTGAAATGGATTCCCCTCTCGAAAGGAAAGCAGCGTTCCTCTTCTGTTCTTTGCTGGGATCATCGTTTGTAATAAAAATCTGTATTCTTCTGTGACTGCGTTGTATGTTTCTGTTCATCTATGTCACTTCTTTTGCATGTATCCCAGTAATAAACACACGACAACAACAACTTCCGTAATCAATTTTTCAATCAAGGAATTTTCAGCAAGTATTTCTCAGTTTCATGAATTCTCGGAACTGTTCACATTTATTTTGTACCTTGATGCGACTTTATTTGATAAACTGAACTTGTCCTAATTCGCTTGGTTGGAAATTGAAGAATTTGAATTGCAACTGATTGATTTCCAGTCTAGTTCAATATGGATTCGGAAATTTATTGAAACAAGGAAAAAGTTTATCTACCTATGCTATTGAGCCATTATTTTTAGAAATAAATAACATAAAAGACTCGCTTAGAAACTGCTTTGGTAGATGACTCCAATCCAGAGCATGCATTTTGCTAAAAGTAACATCTTATAATCCTAATATAAGTAGTCCTTTAATCTACAGCAACAGTTATGCTTATGAAACTTTATATATATATATATATATATAACTTAAAGTGAGATGGCTATTCATATAATTCGAATCTCCTTTATTATTAACATGTAATTCATAAATCCTAATACCCTATTTCGAAACGAACCTCAGGTTATTTTTTTTTCTAAAGCATTAAAAACATTGTGTTTATTTATTACTGATTCTTCAGACCTTGAATTTTTGATAGATTTATTGGCGATTCCAAGAAATACAAGATCATTAATCGTTTTCATGCGTCTTATTAACGAGGATTTAATATTTCCTAAGCAATGATGTCATTTCTATAAACTGCTTATTATTCCCTTCGCTTAAACACGTGACTGTATTTTTTATAATGTGTTTTTCCCTATGTACAAAAACTTGATATTTGAATAATTCCCTCTCTTGTTCTTTGTCTTCACCATGTAGCTATCGCGTCTTTTCTTCTTGCGCTTTATCTTTGTCAAAATATAAAACACACGCGTGTATTTTTGTGCTGTGTGTGTTCTGTTGTAGTGTCCCCGTCGATGGGGACACCCGCTCTCCACCCTTCACGTGACCTATGTCTGTGGGAAGGAACGAAGAACTACTACATTCAGTCATACTAAAATCCGTTTATTAAGATCTTAGTTTAAACACAATACAACGCAATATTAATCTAATAGGAGGAGGATCAAGAATGAGAAGACGCAACACGTATTACTAATCAATAGCGCAATTAACCACTGAATCTATCTTTATAGATTAAATCCTATCTCAATAGTAAACGCCTTATACTTAAAGTTTAATTGATCAAGCTTACCACTATATCCTAGGTAAACAGTTACGGTCCTTAAAACTTCCGTTCCAGCTTTAATCTGGCTGGCTTTTGCTTAGGCTATGCTCCGTTGATCTCGGGCCCACTTTTGATTCGTCTGCACCGGCATGGCTAGGTTAATTCCCAGAATTAAGATTCTTCTTCAAGACTTTATCTCATATCACTTTGCGACTACTTCTCTATTCAGTGACTTCACTTAGCGACCTTACTTAGCAACCCGCGAATGCTAAACTTCCAATATATATATATATATGATTCCTAATTTACATATACACGTTCTCTTCTTGAGATAGTTGGAAAGAATTGCCATTCTGACCCCAAAGAAATCCCAAGAGGATAGTTAATGGAAATCGCGATAAAAGCCCGTCACACTGTTTTCTGTGTCATGTCTTTCCTTCCTTGTATTGTGAATAAATGTGAAATAAAGTGGAATAACAAGATGATGCCTCATCAATCCAAAATCCTCTACATGCACACCTACTCTCGGAGTAGCTTCTAATAAGAATTAACCACCACTCGCCATGATTGCTATATATATATACATTTGAATTTACACGTGTAACTAAAACATTTACTACCGTACAGTGCAAAATGTATTTTTGTAGTAAATAGTTTTGAGTCTTTAGTATTTAATTTAATATTTTCCCAATAATCGCAGGTCAAAATTATTAAACGACACGTCTGTACCTTATGAAACATTTCTTTAGAAAAAATGGCACGTTACTTCATAAAGATTCCATACCCCTGTACAAGACAATCTCCTCAAAATTGGGGTAGAACCGAGCCAAATTGTACCGTTACCTGCATGATGCACTATGCTGCGGTTAACGACAGGCTTAAATCTAGCCCCCTGACATACTAAGGGATTAAAAATTTTAACCTTTGACAAACTAAAAGATTTAATTGTTGCTTATCAAATAAAGTACAAAGAATGAGCAAAAAAGAAAGAAAGAAAGACAGAAAAATTAGTAAGTTAAGTATGTTTCTCCTTATGGAGTAGTAAAAGTATTAGACCACTATAACTGTGTGAAATTCCTTTTAAGAAGAAATAAACTATCTATATGTGATTAAAAAAAACTCAAATTAAACCCTAACATTAGTGAGACAAATGCACAAATCGTCTATCAAACTCCCCGACCTTTTTATCGCCGCGAACCGGTTAACGTTGCTTGTCTATATTTTAGATTGCTTCGATTTAATAATTTTAACTTAGTTATATTTAAATAAGCCTTGAGAATAAAATACAGTTTTACTAAAAAATGAAAATAAAGTGATTTAACATGGACAATAAAGGGATTTCCATAGGCAATTCGCACAAACCCGAAAGTACACCACAGTTAATAACATGGAAATAATTTAATGTTCTTTGGGCGGCCCGGTACCATTTGATGCAAGGACCGGTACCAGTTGACGGCCAGGGGGTTGGAAACCACTGCATCAAAGGACACTCAAACCCAATATCGATATGTTACAAATTTCCCACAAAGAAACTCCTAACAACATCTCAAAAGCATTTTTATCTCAAACCTGACACACTCACAAAGGCCGTTTCACGAAATCAACATAAACCTTATCATCTCCAAAGTCAAGTTAGGACTAATCAACCACAAGAATATACATCATTTGGTCGGAATAAGACTCAAATGTGCTGGGGAAATTCTAGAACCATTTAGTCAGGACAACTGTAAGCATGATAACTTGGTATGAAAAACAAACAGATAGGAAAATAGATAATCTGAAGATTGATAAGGAGAGAAAATTAGACTGTTATTGATTATCCGAGTTATTCTACCAGTAGTTGGAAATGATCCCATAAATCTACCTGTGTTTGTAGCTCAGTATTTAATGTTTTCGTTACCCAATATAGTACTTTTTATTTTTATACGATACAGAGAAAACCTAATAGTGATTAGCCAAAAATACATCACCCTTCTAGGACTATTTTAAATTACTTATTCAATGAGGTTCCTCTGAAGATAAGAAAAGTTGTTAAGATTACAGAACTACTCTCAATTGATTCTAATATTCCATACTGTAAGAGGCACACTCAGGAATTTTTCAAGAGGTGGAAGGGGTAGAGGGTCGAAAGTTCACCACGTTTTCGTATCACACCCCAATACGCCACCAAACATATTCTTTTGATTTTATCGATTGTCGGGAACAAAAAACAGTAAAAAATCAATTATTGGATAAATAATTAAATTACTATAATTAATATAAGAAATGATTTGTATAGATGCTTTATTAAATTATCAGAAAGCACAAGAATTTATGTATTTGCTTTTCTCATAATTCAAAAATGAAAACAGCAAAGAGTAACTTCATCTTTATAGAAGCATCAAATCTTAGAAGAAAAATTTCACTTTACCTTTGCTTGGAATTATTTTACCTACTATTAGAATTACAATCAACAGAAAAAAAATACAGAATGATAAGTAGGGGTTCCAGTCCCCCTGGTCCTTCCCCTAGAGCCGCTTTTCTGCTTAGACACACTAGGCTCGTGCCTAGGGCTCAAAAAGATGGAGAGGGGAAAAAGACAAAAAATTAAAATTACAGCTAACGAGCCACCACCTAGCAAATCATGTATACATTGTGTTTGTGTGTGTATGCACCAAACTATGAGAAACATCTACTAAGAAGAATGGAAAGCTTATCAGTTTGTTGTTGCTATGCACTCAAAATGATATTACAATGTAAATTGATTACAATGATGTCATTACGATTTTGCAATGATTAAACAGACTTGAAGAAAACCTTTATTGTACAAGTACAATGACAGTGACTCAACAATTAATAAGAATGTCTAAAGCGATGATAATTAACAAGTTGATAGCAGTTCATTCAATAATGTATACCAGTGGCTTCAAACTTCTTCAACTTACGGAACCCTTAGAGCCTGAAGGTGCTTTTATGGAACCCCTAGAACTAGAAAGTGTTTTCGTGGAATCCCATTCTATACTACACATACTTCGAAGAATATATCTCAAAAAATATTTTAAAAAGATCAACATGTTATAGGCACTTTATATAAAGGTAATTAAAAAAATATTGCATTTATTATTAACAAATTCAATAATCTAATTTTTTAATATAATTTACTCATTAATAATATTATATTGTGATTCAAGTGTCACCTACGCATTCATTACATTTAGTAACTGGGATATATGCTAGTATTTTTTGCACAAACTGTCGAAGTCTGTCTATTGTGATTAAAAGCAATCGCATTACATATTCCGAGTTTCATTTGTTTTATACTTTGTTTTTATAGCCACTTAATGCTGACAAATATATTCCGCTTAAGCGCAATGTTCTGAATGACAGAATTTTTATAGCTGACTGTGTGAGAAATCCCGTGTATTTTGCATGAGTTTGCAACCTAAAATTTAGAAACAGTTTTTGCTTAAATTTAGATTTTAACATCAACAATAGAATATTCACATTCTAGTAAGAAGCATATATATATATATATATAAGAGATTTTAATATTCCTTTATTTTATTATAATAAAAATTTTAAAAATGTTGCAAAGCAAAGTTATTACATATAAATAAAAGTTTCATTTTTAATTAATAGGGGGAATGAACTTTAGATACTTGCAACTATACAAACTTCACAGAGAACGTGAATCCATTTTGCATACATATTTATTTCGTCTCGATTTTTTTATTGTGAGTCATGGAGCCCCTGGGTATCCCTTGTGGAACCCCAGGGTTCTGTGGAGCACAGTTTGAAGACCACTGATGCGTACTAAGTACTATAATTGCAAACGATTTCATAAACTTACTGTTCTAATTCACATAAGTGAGAGTGATCCATGATGGTGTAAGGTAAGAAATGAAAGCCATGACATTTTCCTTTCCTTATGCTGTCAGTGGCCAGTCCGTGATGCGGAGGGTTCATAGTTGGTGGATAATGGAAAGACTATCCAAAGAGCAAAAACAAAGAAAGGAAAAAGAGTAAGAGAGTTAAGGGAAATGATGTGGGATGTTTTAGATTCGAGCTTCAGAGAGCTGTACAGTCTCCTAAATTACTGGTGTCCATATCTCCATAATGTACATCATCTCAAGATAATCAAGAAACAGAGAGACAAATACTTTTAGAAGATCTTCACATAATCCTTATACTGCCCTGTAACATTAATTATGAAAAGGGATTAAGGTCAGAAAACACGAATATGCATTGCTTAGGAAATTAAATAGAATCACTCAAGAAAATCGGAACCTGTCCCAAGAATCAGTGGCGTAATGGAGAATATTAGGGGCCCGCTGCAAAGTTAGGTTTGAGGCAAAAGGTTTAGACAAAACCATAACCTTTGTGTCCCCTAGAATCCTACCACCTTGATTCAGACGGCTTTGGTTACGCTGCCACCAAGAATACAGACCTTATTGGACCAGTTAACTAAAGCTGGGTGTCGTTCTGCATTAGATTTAAAGTCAGGATATTAGCACATTAAAATTAATAATAGTGACACGCATAGTAAGGAATTACTTTTACAACAAATTTTGGACTTGTTGAGGTCTGGAGAAATGCACTCAATATTTTTCAGAGAACTGTTTGACAAATTTTAAATGAGCTTAATATAGACTAAACTATTTTGATGTAAATATGTATTTCGAGAGTTCGGAACAACGTTTAAGAAAAAACTTCGGTACCTGCGAGAAGGACTCAGGAAAGCCGTGGCTAGCAACACCAAATCTTCAGAGTCAGATGCTCCTTACATTAAAATAAACCGCCAAAAATGGACTGAACATGCCATCCGTAACATTCTAAAAGAAATATTTTCGGCTAGACCATGTAACACTAGAAGAAGAGAACGACCTAGACTTCGATGAATGGATGCAATAGAGGTCCTTAAACAAAGATGTATGCATGTATAGATGATGTATTGATGCAAATTAGTCATCAAAACTAAGAATTGGAAAAGTTTGGCTGCTTATAGAGATGGTTGAAAACGGCTGGTTCAGATAGTCTTGACCCATCATGGGCTGTCGTGACATGGGTGATGATGATGATGATGTGCGAGAAGAACATAAACTTGAAAATAAACCCTCATTGTAAATTTTGAAAAATTTAATTTCTAAGCTATGAAATATCAAAAAGAGAATATTTCCCAAATAATATAAATGTCGAAGTAACCCAAAGCTTGCAAAAAATGTAAAAGATTGATGCTACGAAGATCGGTTTCTTCGTAGCATCTACGTTTATCAGACAATTATACAAGATATAAACTAAATCTAAACAAATTATTTAAAAAAACACTCCATAGGAATTAGTTGAAGAATGTCTCTCTCAAAGGTTTTCCAAAATTTAAAGACCTTAATTTTTCTAACCCAGTTTTATTCCTTTTGAATCCAAATTATAAGTGTCATTTATATGTGGATGCATCGCAGGAAGCTCTGGAAGCTGTTAAAAAACAAGATCAGCACAATGTCCCGTTTCTAAACATTCGAAACAAATGATACCTTATGGACAGAAATTATGATAGAATTCCTTGTAGAATTCACGCCACTTGCAAAAGATTATTTTGTTTCTTCAATGTGTCTATAAATTTTAAGAATTTTTTGTATCAATATATTATGTATCGATCAATGGACTTTTTTTAGCTGTTTAAATTAATTAAGTTCTTCGGAGGAAATGTTTCCTGATTTTTAAAATTATTGGAGCGTCGGTACTAGATAAATATTTTGTAGCTTTCTAAATATTATAAGAAACATTTTTAAACACACTCAATTAATTAAAGTTATCAGAAAATAATTGATATCACTGTATGAAAAATTAACAGCGATTTATACGGAAACAACTGAAATTATATCTGTAAAGTTTTCTTGTATTTTCAAACTGAAAGTACAGTTCAACCACTATTTAGCAAATTCATTGGGATTGAACATTTTATTAATTAATTCGTGATTATTCGTAATATCAAGGTCCATAAAAGCACACTTTTTTGCCCTTACTTTTTAGAAATTCTATAATTTGCTCTTACACAAAAAGTATCCCTAGTTAAAGATTACATACTTCCTATTCAGCAGCTAAAAATACTATTAGCGAATTATTATGCACCAGTTAGTTGGAAGTTTTAAAATACTCACTAATATATAGATTTTTGACAACCTTTTTAACTCTAGACTGAAAGAGTTCTTTTTCGACTTTATGCAGAGAAAAAAAATATTCCATGATTTACATCAGGGGTATTCGACCTTTTTAAATGCTGGGCCGCATACATATGCCAGGTATTTCACGCGGACCACAACAAGAGGATAAAAGGGGGAAATGATTTAAGACCAAAATAACATTAGAAGTTTAAAATAAGGAAAATTGATCAAAATAAAGGGTGTTTTTTTAGAGGTATATAACTTTAAATTGCAATATAAAACAACGATGTATTATTCGATTGACATGAATTTTTTTTATTCGAAAGATAATCTTGGGGCATTACATTTTAAATATGATTTCTGGCATATGACTGCCATGGCTGGCTCGGATGTAGTCCAATCTGGACGTCCAATTTTCGATGACTTTTTCCAACATTTGTGGCCGTATATCGGCAATAACACGGCGAATGTTGTCTTCCAAATGGTCAAGCGTTTGTGGCTTATCCGCATAGACCAATGACTTTACATAGGCCCACAGAAAATAGTCTAGCGGTGTTAAATCACAAGATCTTGGAGGCCAATTCACAGGTCCAAAACGTGAAATTAGGCGGTCACCAAACGTGTCTTTCAATAAATCGATTGTGGCACGAGCTGTGTGACATGTTGCGCCGTCTTGTTGGAACCACAGCTCCTGGACATCATGATTGTTCAATTCAGGAATGAAAAAGTTAGTAATCATGGCTCTATACCGATCACCATTGACTGTAACGTTGTGGCCTTCATCGTTTTTGAAGAAGGATTCCACCAGCCCATAAAGCGCACCAAACGGTCAGTTTTTCTGGATGTAACGGTGTTTCGACATACACTTGTGGATTAGCTTCACTCCAAATGTTGATGTAGCCATTCAACCAGAAGTGCGCTTCATCGCTAAATAAAATTCGCTTATGAAAATCGGGAACAACGGCAATCTCGTTTTGGGCCCATTCGACGAATCTACGCCTTGCTTGATGATCGTTTTGATGAATTGCCTAACCAAACTGAGAATAAATCACTTGACAGCTGTTAAATCGGTCGCCATCTTGGAAAGTAATGCCAACTTAAACTTTTATATCTGGAAAAAAAACACTCTTTATTATAACTCCTGTTTTGCTTCTTTTAATTATTCTTTTTTGATATTTTTTATTTTGTCACTAACACTAAATTAGAAGCATTCCTTCATAATTTTTGCATCAGTAAACGGTTTCATATGATTACCAATAGTATAACAAATTTCATAGGATGTCTTCGTTACCGCTGTGATATTACCACTGAGAAAACACTTTTTTACTGTTGCAAACATTATTCAAGAAAGCCTATTTATCTCCTCTTGAAAGAGATCTTTGAGAAAAAGTGTCATTGACTGATTCTTGTTTATTGATATTTTTTAAATATAGCACTTTCGTAAAAAATCAAACAAATACTGATTCATGTTTGTTTTTCACAACAAAATAGTCAACCTCCCAATCGTCTTGAAACGATATATTTTCTTTTAATATTTTTCGCTTGCAAGATGTGAAAGATAGTTAAAAATTAGTTCCACCCATAAAATTGTCGCTTCTCTACTGTTGCGTGTTATTGCTAACCGTAACCGTTCCAAATAGAAAAAGAATATCAATTCGTACCCGTATGACACCGACAGCAAAAAGCAAAATTGATATATCTGATTTCTTGATAAAGAATTTCCCACCAAATTTTTTATACAATGTTCTTAAATAAGTAAATTTCTCAGAGAGCAATGGGCCATGACCGGGTCACTTAAAAAGGATCGGTGGGTCGCATCTTGAGTATCGCTGGTTTACATCCTGCTGCATGAGGTATGTTTTCCCAGTTTCCACAAACAAAGCATTAGAAAATCAACACAGTTTTGATGGGAGTTTCATTATTAATTTTAGCACCAGAATCGCTGTTCATTGACTCCGACAACTCAAGTACAATATTTCTGTAAAACCATACGTATAATAAACATAACTTCTCTCAAGGAAGGGAGCAAATGGTAAAAACTCTTTAAAATATTCCAGAATGAGATAAGAAAGGAGTTTCCCGTCCTATTGAAAACTCACGTGATAGGTTACACTCAGAATTCATCTATACCTGTAAAGTCTAATAATGGACTAATTCTAGTCTAATTCTTTCTGTCGAAGTTTGCTGCTCACAAGAAAAGTCTTTTTCTGTTCGGGGCAAGAAAGATATGTCATTTGAAAAGAAATCCATTTGTTTTTTTCAAATGTCGAAATTATTCGTTAAATCCGGATTTATTTTTCGATAAACAAGTTGTTTTTTTACTTCATTTTAATCTGGTAAAGCAAAATTCCTTAAATAGAGGCTCAGTAAATCAAGTTCCGACTGCATTACAATTCAATGAATTGAAGAAATAAATGACAATCATAAACTGCTGATTGTAAAAAATGCAACACCATGAAGGAATAATCGGAATTAAATGAAATTTAATGCACAAACGACTTGTATTAGTACAAATAAATGACGAAATATTCAAAGCAAAAAAAAAAAAAAAAAAACATTAAATGTTCGAAATCAGTATTTGGTGTAGCCACCACGCGCTGCAATAAGTCCTTCTGTACGACGTGGCATGGAGTCAAATAGATTTTGAATGTCTGCTTGTGGAAGAGAATTCCATATTACTTGTTCGTCTTTTGAAGTTGCAGGACGCGGATCACGAGCGAGACGCTGACCAACCAAATCCCACACGTGCTTAATAGGCGACATATCCGGTGAATAAGCAGGCCAAGGAAGAAGTTGCATGTGTTGGGTTGAACAGAAGTCTCGAACAGTCTTTGCAACGTGTGGGCGTGCATTATCCTGCTGAAAGATAGCTCCAGGGTTGCCTTGAAGGAAGGGAACGACTTCGAGCTGTAGAGTACTTCACGGACGTACCTGTCACTATTGAGATTACCCTCAACTCGTAGTAAATTGGATCGTCCATGATACAAAATCGCGCCCAAAACCATAACTCCGGGTGTTAGGCCACTATATCGTTGGATAACGCACTCTGGAAGGCAGTGCTCACCGCCATAGCGTCTAACACGAATGCGGCCATCATGGTCTCAGAAATTGAAGCGTAATTCTTCTGAAAAGACAACTTGGTGCCAATCAGCTTCCCAGGCTCTGTGATCATGAGCCCATTGCAGACGCAGTTGTCGATGGTTTGCCGTGAGGGGAATTCTGTATAAAGGCACCCTTGCACGCAAACCACGGTGCAGCAGACGTCAACGAATTGATGAAGCCGACATTAGTACACCTGTAGCAGTAGACCAACGTGCTGCCAACCACCTGGAGGAAGCTGTACGGTTATTCACCGTCATGCGGAGCAGGTGTCGATCGTCACGCGCTGACGTTACCTTGCATCGTCCACTGCCAGTTTTTCGAGTTCTTCGGTGCTCGTCGGTTCACTGCCAAACTCGCATCACTGTGGAACTGTTCCGCTGCACACGAGCTCCTATTGCACTATAGGAAAATCCTCCTTCTCGAAGGCCGATAATCCTTCGCCGTTCAAATTCTGTAAGTTGTTGGAATTTCTCCTTATTTCGTCGTGGAGGCATACTTAGGTCTTACTAAACGTTCGCCACTAACAAATAATCATTTATTTTCAACGTCCCGCGACAGCCCTCTGTTTATACGCTTTCAGCTTAAGTTCAGAGGGCGCTGCGCACACCACGCATGCGAGGTGGCTCTGAAACTTTATTATTTTACGTAACATCCTATAATTGATATTTGCCGCAAGGTTCATTTAATTCTGATGATTCCATCATAGTGTTGTATTTTTTACAAACAGCAGTGTAAAATCGTAAGAATGTAGAGTTCCGATGTATGAAGTTTTGTTTGGATGTATGAACTTTTGTCCCGATGTAAACAATTTTCATCATAATATTTCGTAAACATTTTTTTGATTGGCCATTTTCTTCTTCACTGGCTTAATATTGTTACGTTGATCGGGGCTCGAGGATTTTATGCAAATCAGTCACAAAGAATAAGACAGTCCTTTAAGAGCGATGAGAATTTGTTGTCGAAAAACCATTCCTTGAAATACAGAATTTAACAGCAATATTTGCTGAATAAATCTCAGAAGGACACCTTCAACAGCACTCAGACACAATTATCAGTGTCGAAAATACACGTATGTAAAAGAGTATTCTCAAGCACCGCTCGTCCTACTCAACTGCTAAGCTAATCGCTAATCAACTTTTCATGGTCAAAGCAAGACTACTAATCGCTAGTCAAGACAAGACTAACTAATCGCTAGTCAAGACAAGACTAACTAATCGCTAGTCAAGACAAGACTCACTAATCGCTGGTCAAAACCATACAACTACTCAGTTTTGACGACGCTTTCTTTATTTATAGGTAGCTCATGGATTATTTGAGGAAGATCCACTTGCGTCATAGATCAAGAAATTAGTGAGTTTCTCCACTAATTTCCAGACCATAGGTTCGTGAACTTGCCAAAATGGTCTCCAAAGTCACCCGATTGGTCGCCAAAACGCCAAAACAGATGCCAACTTGGTTCTATCACCAAGATTTCGCCAAGTTCCCATTGTAACGTAAGGGGCGGCGTTGCTTGCGAATATTACACTTTTAACATAAAATAAATATAACTTAGAGTAATATAAATGCATTACACATCCAAATACAGATTATGTATACTATTTTACACAAAATTCGTAACAATATAATTCTACATTTTGTTCTTTCATTTTTATTTCTTTGTTTTTTTAGAAAATGTTCAAATTTTTACCATATAAATTGTCTCAAATCGGTTTTTGTTAAATTATGGCCATGAGTCAATACAAAACGTGATACATTATATCTAAAGAAATCTTAAATTACAGGTGAAAAATTATATAGAAAAACGCAAATGTACAGCATAATCGAAAGTCTATTTTTTCTTTCGATCTTCTGATAAAAGTTTATTCATTAACTTTTATTTCAAAACAGTTAAATCGCAAAACAAACGTGAGTTTTATTTTTCGAAAACAACAGTAATATATAATTAAAATACAGAACAAGGTCGAAAGCATGTTTTTTTTTATCATTAACATAATAACTCTTTATTATATTTTTAAAAATCCGTGCTTAAATATTATTGAGACATCAAAAGTTAAGAAGCACAAATTTCAAATAAATTAAGCATGAAAAAACTAAAATTTTTAACATTAATTGTTCTAAATCAAAACGATAATTTCTTCGTGAGCTTACTTTCTTAAATTGGCCATTTTCTTTACCGTTTTCATCGGTGGAAATGCTGGCAAGGAACAATGAAATGAAATTAATTTTTTTTTAAAGAAAAAGTCTGTAAGAATTTTCAACTGTGTATATATAATGCAGTAAAAATAATTTAAAACCCTTTAATGAAAAATAAACAGAAATTTTTAAAACAAATCTCATAGTAGTATAAGTGTATTTAAAAATTATTCCTTTTGACAATGAGGAAATGTATTTCGCTTACGTGTTAATGTAGTGGCCGCGGTAGCCGACTGGTTAAAGTATCGGATCGTGGCCTGCCTTGTCACGAGTTTGAGCCCAATACCACTAAAGACCCACCGTGCAGGGCAGCGATGCACGTTAAATCTGTCGAGAGCTGAAACGCCCTCTCGTTGGTGTGGTAGTTCGGAAAGTGGGGAGCTCAGGTGTCGTCCACGTCACTTGACCATGGTTCAAAATTACGTGCTCCTTCGCCAAAAGCCCTCGTGTAGCTGAACAGTGAGACATTAATATTCAATCAATCAATCACGTGTTAATGCATATTGTTGGAGAAACTCATTGTTATATCCAGCTGAGTATATCGTTTTTATAGAAAAATACAGTCAGGCCACGATTTAACGAATTCATCAGGACCGGGCATTTTGTTCGTTATATCAAGGTCCAAAAAAGTTACAATTTTTTTTTTGAACTCACCTTTTGAAAATCTTATTATAAGCAACTACACAAAAAATATCCATAGTTAGAAATTTTACCCTTTTTATTCAACAGAGCTAAAAATACTATTAGTTAATTATTACGCGCAGGTAATTCTAAATTTTAAAATACTAACTGATAAATGTTTGAAATTCTCTTTTTGATCTCTGACTCGAAGGAGTTCTTTTTTCGACTTAGCGCCCCACTTATTTACATCCTCTAAGGGAGCCCCCCTCGAGTGCCCTTCTCCAAGAGTATCAGCGTGAGCTAGAGGTGTAGGAACAAATGAAGAACTAGAAAAGCTGCCATGATCTCAATATGACTTTATTAAGATCTTAACTTAAACCTTTAACAGATTAGATGATAATAATATATGTGAGAGAATCTATGGTGGCTAAACACACAATATATATAATACCGAAATAACGTAACCCGGACCACTATCAATAACTAACTCGCCTAAGCTTAATTCCAATGCGATCACAGATCCGAATATTTAAATAGTCACTCCTACCTTTAGTGTCCAACTAAGTATCAATTTATCTAATCCTAGTTGAAGCTGCGGTTCACTGGCGTGCAATGATATGCACTTTGACCTAAGGGCTCTCTGTCACGGATAACTTCTATTGGCTGTCACTTAACCTCTCAAAACCTCTTCACACTTGAAATACGGGCTATCATAACATTCCCCAAATGCCACCTCGCTTAATCTAAACTTCTGATATTTAAAAGCTTCCTAATTTGCATCTTTCCTTCACGCTTTACTTCTTGGGTTATTGGAAAAGAGTTGTCATTCATTCTGGCCCCAAAGAACCCAAAAGGACATGTTAATAAAAAAACGCGTGAGCCCGTCACAATCCTGCTGCATAAGGTACGTTTTCTCAGTTTCCAAACAATGTAAAACATTAGAAAACGTAAAATTTTGTAAAAGAATTTCATTATCAATTTCTGCACCAGAATCGCTATCCATTGGCTCCGACAAATCAACAAATTTCTGAACTTCAACTGCACAGATAAGTAGTCCGTCATCAAATGTAACAAAATCGTTGAAATCTTAAGATATCCCCTACTTCGGTAAGCGGGATGAGATAAGAAAGGAGTTTCCTGTCCTATTCAAAACTCACACGATAAGTAACACTGACGACTCATCTGCACCTCTAAAGTCTAATAACGTTCTGCACCCTTTGCCGCCGAAATGTGCAACTGACAAGAAGAAACTTTTTTTTCTGTTCGGAACAAAATGAACGTCATTTTGAAAATCAAATCCAATTTTTTGTACCGCAAACTAGAAAAAAAGGATAAAGAAAAAAAATTCAGCTGTAAAAAATAATTCATTAATTTGAGGTTTATTATTCGTTAAATTGGAGGGTTTGCCTTCATTTAAATTGGGGAAATAGAAAAAATCGTGAAATCGCGAAATTCGTTAAATAGGGGATCGTTAAATCGGGGTTCGACTGCATGTACATTAAAAGTGTTATTTTCTTGTTCAAAATTTTCATTTTCGTTACATATTGTGGCACTATCACAATGTGCAATTAATTTTACGAAGCTCGTAAAAATTTAAATGTAGCCACCCCCCCAAAAAAATGCTTTCTCAAATTTGTAACAGTTTTTAAAAGTTATATTTGCCATCTAAATCCTTTATACTCATGTGATATAAATAAAGAATATTGGTATAATAGTTGTATATAAAGAATTAGTTTGTGATTTCGATCCGCTATACTCATATTTGGTTCGATTTCGAAATCCCACCAAATAGATTTTTGGCGATCGGTATAACAATATTCAGGGCTTCGAACCATAATTTTTTTCTCGTTCCGGTTTTCATTCTGGTTCAACTAAATATATATATCGGTTCAGTTCCGAATGAGTAATTTTATTTTATGTATACTCTTATCTTAAATCCCCTAAATCATTCATTTAATTGAATTAAATTTGCTTTCTACAAGTAGTTTTGAGCGGAGCTGAATCAGAGAAGTACAAGTAAACATCAAAGAAGGAAATCGATAAGCTATGTACATGCAAAGATGATAATTATATGGTTGACGAAAAAATTAGAAAATATGGATTTGTTGGTTACAATAACAAAATGACTGAAGATTATCGAACCGAAATAAATCGACTCTTTTTCAGTTCAGTTCCGGTCTTCGTTTCGACAAAAATAATGGTTTTTTCCAGTTTTCGGTTCATTGTGAGTTCTAGTTCGAAGCCCTCACTCCAAGTTGGCAAAAAATTACCATTTGGTGAAAAAGTCCGTAGCGTACCAATTTCAAATTAGTTAAAAGTATAATATTGTCTTTTTTCTTTTTAAGTAAAGAAAAAAATGTCTGCTTTAACATTTCATTCTTTTTTCGTAAATATTTTTCTCAGTACTTTTTTTTAAACATATAAATATTCTTGAGTGTTGATAAAAACCCTTTTAAGAAAATATTAGTTAAAGCATTCTAAATGGAAAAAGCACGCTCTAATAACGAGAGAGAGGGTTTATTTTTTAAAAGAAAAACTCTAATGCAACAATAATATTCTATAGAAAAATAAAAACTTATAAAACAAGAAAAATATCAAAGAGAATAAAAATGACTGAAAAAAAAATAAATTAGCATTCAAATATACAAACATGTTTATTTAATGATGTGTGTGTTCTTTTTTTTTTCATTTTCTCTCTAAAATAACATGGATTTGAAATTAATTTTTATGGCATGGTAAAAGCACATTTATTAAATCAATTAAAATGTTTCCCTTTTGAATCATGTTTGAAAAATAAGAATTTCGATATTTTTTTTATGTCAAGGGAAATTTATTTAACCATTTTTTCCCCTTTATACTGAAATAAAATCGGAGAATTGCTAGTTAGATTTCAATAGAGACAGGGATACTCAGGTCTGAATAACTCCACACCATTTGAATGAACGAACTATCTTGCCAGTAGGGTTTTCTTCCATCCATCTAAAGTGGCACTTAAAGCTAGAACCTCGTTTCAATATTAGTTAAATGTGAATGCTATGTAAAGAGTTATAACGAGATAGATGATACACGGGGTGAATTCATGGTACAAATTTTAAGGGTTGGTGCAGGACATTGTAACAATCATTTATTGTATAAGAATGTATAGACACAAGTGACACGGTAAGGTATGAAGGAAAGATTCGATTTGAGTACCTTCTATTCCGAAAACGAGCATCTTAGCCACCACGCCAAAAAGATCGTCCTCGCGTGGAAGCTATTACTGGTTTATAAGTAGAAGTGAATAATTGGCTATATTAAGTAGAAATGAATCTTTTTTAGAAATTAAAAAGTTGAATTTTTTAAATCAGAGAATTTAGAATACAATTTTCATTTGCTTTTGTGTATTTTAATAATAAATTCCTAATAATAAATTCTATGTTTTTATTGTTAGTAACTATAAAGTTCAATAATATTAAATCTCTGAATTTATATTATGTCTATATATTAACGTATTTCGTTAAAAAAATAAATATGTTGTTATTGATTTCATATCATCTGCTGAAAATGCAGTCAAATGGAATGCGTTTTATCTGAAAAACACATACCTCTTCTCGATAGTTTTTAATTTCTTTCACTCAGTTCCCCCTGAAGACACGCAGATAATGTTCCACAGGTGAGTTCTGCGCCGCATATAATTTTGTAATAGTACAAAGGTAAAAAAAAAAAATCCTTACTATCTTAAAAATATTTCTTAGAAGTTCCCCAACTTTACAGCCGGATAAAATGAAAAATATTTCACGATATAGTCCCCCCCCTCCCTCCTTTAGAAAGAAGGGTAATATTAGAAAACTTTTATTGGCTGTTTCATTTTCTACCACTATAACATTGAAATCATAATAAAAAGTAATGCACAGAAGGGTATTAATTTGGAATATTTTATAATCAATATATGTAAATAAATTATGCCAAATATATCCATATAATTACATAATAAATAATTACCAAATTAATGCATACCCTCCTTCCGAAATATTTTTTTCTCACTGGATTGCTGCATTTATAATAAGAGAATCTACAAGGGAAAAATTTGGTTTTAATGACTTGGTATATTTTGATGAAGTTCTGATATCTTGATTTACGTCGATGACCTACCGTAAAATCCGGCGTTTCGCACATAATTTTGAAAAATAATTTATTTTTAGAATCAGAGCCCTTTAATTTTATTAGAAATGTCGTTTCTTTCAAGTTAACAATAGTCCGATCTATGTAGAAGTCTAATTTTTCTTGTGTATCTCTTTTTTTACTTTTGAAACTCTCATTTTTTTATACCCGGCGTATAACGCGCACCCCTAAATTTCGACCTCATTTTTTGTGTTAAAAGTGCGTGTTATGCGACGTATTTTACGGTAAGTATTTACACTTAAAACTGTTAGTTATTTCGTTTTAAAAAAATCCGATACTTGGCTTCATTATATACTATTTAACTGAATCAGCAGTTTGAAGAAGATATAACGTCGGCTCATTAGTAGAACACACCTCGATAATATTTGTTAACATTGACGTACCGGGTAACCAAGATGTCCAGATGGGACATTGTATCTTCCAAAAAAGGCCGGCTATTCTTCTCTCATGCCTGCGGGATAACAGACATGATACCAATTAGGAACACAACTTTGATGTCTCGCCACACCTTTTCTTTCTCCAACATCCAGACGATTTTAGTCTCAGCAATCTAAGAACGTTCCTGTGAATAGTCTCCTCTGTTGGGTCATTCTCGCACACGTGGGCCGCGAACGATTTGAATGAAGAAGAATGCCAGCCTGTCGTGATAAAGACATCCCTCATTGTCAATGTAACAGGGCTATTTATAGCCATCCAGCTGGTGAACTAGATACAGCGTCGGAGTTGTGTTCAGACGCGCCGGCCTATTGCCTCCAAGCACCAATGAAGCTGGACTTAAGTGAGGAGAGCCGTGTGCAGATCTGCTACGCTCGTCAATCAAAGATGATTGGGGGCTTGAAAGTGGTCCACACAGGGAGTTTAAAGGGACGGTTCACAAGTTGACGAGGACCTTCTCGATCTCCTTCAATTATCGGCATTACCTTCTAATTCAGTTTTTTCTTCGAAGACGCTCGATAGAGTTTGCGGAGGCAGCTGCACTTCAAGGACCAAAGGAGATGAACATGACTGACTTTTGAAAGATGGAGTGCCGGAGTCGGCGGAGCAACGGCTGGAATGCCCTGGTTTTGGACTAGAATCTTTCTCCAGCGAAAGGCTGAGGACATTATCAATTTACTAATGAATGTACTATTATGTTTAGTTGTGCTTTCAAATAAAATGCCTTTTTGGCAAATAATCGTGTGAGCTCTCACGGTACCCAGTAAGAAAATAATCTTACTAGGCTCACGTCGTTACAAAGGGGATGGACCCTAAAACTGTTAGGGGGAGAAAATTTTTTTAAAAATCTAGAAACTTTTTTATTTATTATTTTTTTTAACTAAACCTTTGTTTTAGATTCTTATATTAACATTAAGTTATTTTTGTACACCAAAAATGAAGCTATTTCATAAACAAGAAATCAGTTGCAAAAAATAAAATATCTTAAATGCAAGAATTAATATTTTTAACGTGCGTGATCATCACTCCCTCAACAGATAAGTTTTCATGTATTTGTGTGTGTTAATATTTATCTCTTAGTAGCAACATTAGAAAAATAATTGATTCAGGATTGATTAAAAAATAATTGAAAATCGATCTTCAAATACACTCATGTCCATAAATTAAGGATAATTCAGAATCACACAGAAATTGAACTCGAAAATAAAAATTTCACCTGTAGAATCATCACGCACATCTTGAAGAAGAATATGCAAATTACAGGAAACCACGAGATGGCGCGGATAGTACGTCACAATGACAAGAGTGTAAGAGAGGGGTATATAAGGAATGGTGGCAAAGAAGTAAAATTGTTCACAAGCGCTTTAAAAGCATTTCAGTGCAATAACCGCATAGTTATGGCACAAAGGAAGCATTTGGATGACTTTTAACGTGCTAGAATTGTAGGACGACTGGAATGTGAACGTACCCAGCTGGAAGTATCCGAGGAACTTGGAATCATCCAGAGTGTCATCTCCAGGCTTTGGCAACGATTCCAAGATGATGGTAATGTGAGTAGATGTTATAGCACAGGTCGCCCCCGAGTTACAACGCCGAATGAGGACCGGTATTTGGCAGTTTCTGCCAAAAGAAACAGACGGAGCAGAGCATCAGACCTGTTTCGTCAGCTCTCTTCAGCTACCGGTACCTACAGTTTCAAGACAGACCGTGTACAGCACATTGGTCTATATGCTCGTAGACCTGTCAGATGTGTTCCACTTACCGCAACTCACTGTCGCCTGCGATTAACTTGGAGTAGAGAGCATGCATTGTGGACACCACAACAGTGGGCTTGTGGGATGTTTTCCGACGAGTCCAGGTTTAGTTTGCAGTCTAATTCTCGCCGGACTTTAATATGGAGAGCACCAGGTACCTGTTACCACCAACAGAAGACCATTGAACGACACCGTTACTGTGGTGCAGGATGGCTCGTTTGGGGAGGAATTATTCTTGGTTCCAGAACCGACCTGCATGTTCAGAGTGTAACGATGACAGGCCACATCTATCGGGATGTCATTCTGGAACAACATGTACCTTTGCTTCGGGGTGCCATGGGTGCTGAATTTCTGTTTATGGATGACAATGCCCGTCTTCACCGTGCAAACATTGTAGAGGAATGCCTTCAATCGGAGGATATCACCCGTATGGATTGGCCAGCATACTCACCGGACTTGAATCCAATAGAGCATGTGTGGGATATGCTTGGCCGACGAATTGCAGCCTATCAACCCCCTCCCACCTGTCTACCGGAACTTCGGAGGGCATTACTTGATGAGTGGTGTAATATTCCCCAAGATAAGATTGATAATTTGATACTCAACATGCCTAGGCATTGTAAGGCCTGTATTGCATCGTCCGGGAGACATACTTCGTATTAACCATCATACTAACCATGTTATACTGTTTTTTGTAGATAGGTTCTTTTTTGAAATTTTCTCCAGGGAGTAAAAATCGCAATTTTTATTAATTATGTCAAACATATAGCATCTTTTTTGCTCTTTACCTTTTGTTTAATAAATAGACTTTACAAATAAGTCAAATTTGTTTTGTTTCCGTCTCTTTCTTTGTCTGAACTTAATTATCCTTAAATTATGGACATTAGTGTATGAAACTCGGTGAAGCTTTGAAAACAATTCTTAAAACATCAGCTGAAATTGAGACAGCGTTTTTTCTGCGGTAGGGTTATTCATACGAAAGCTAAGAACTAGGCTGGGTAATAAAAGCATACAGATAAATTTTGGAGTTTATATGTATCCTTATTTTATTTAATTTTTATTGACGTCAGTTAAAAATAACTTGTTCTTAAAATTTTTAGAAATTTTGATGTATTTCTGTGTATGGAAAAAACC
The DNA here is from genome assembly GCA_019973935.1 of Trichonephila clavipes. NCBI lineage: Eukaryota > Metazoa > Arthropoda > Arachnida > Araneae > Nephilidae > Trichonephila > Trichonephila clavipes. The sequence continues at coordinate 174,899 of BMAU01003382.1, read as the reverse complement.
GGGAAATTAGAAGCCCTAATGTACATCAAAGACCAAAAACAGCAAATATACTGGCCACAAAAAATTAAGGTGCAGTGTTATGCTATAAATCAAAAACATTAAACAAATCTTCTAGAGTGAAAGTTGAAAGTATGGACCTTCTCCCTTGTTCCAAAGAGCAGAATCATAAATGAAAAAAAAAATGATTTATTTCAAAATAATTGAATGAATAGGTCAATACAATCATCCCAAGATAAGAAAACAGCTATCGTTACATGTCTCCGTTAGTTAAGGATAAAGTCGCTCACGGATGGGTGCCCTTAATTAGGACTCTTAAATTTAAATGGAAAAATAAAATCTTTATATTTTAATCATAATCTTATGTCATTATGTATGATTCTAATTACACTTTAAATTTACTTTATTTTTAAATTTATAAGAGTCGCCCCCACACAAATGAAAGTGGCGCTGCAGTCGGATTGGTAAATGGTTTAATAGTATTAATATAAATTAGTATAGCACAAAGGAAAGAAGTAATATAGACGTAACAGATGGGTTAGACAAAATCACCTTGTTGGTTGACACAAGTGTCCCAGCAGTCCACCAGATGATGGATATCCACGAGAAGAAGCCCCGGGAACTCGTTACCATCGGCAATTCACCATCCCATCAGAATTTTCTTCAGTGTACCGAGGATGTGGTAGTCTCAAGGGGGGAGGTCCGAGCTGTAAGGGGAATGTTCGAGAATCTCTTGTGGCCGCAGTAGCCGAGTGGTATATGTATCGGATCGTGGCTTCCCTTGTCACGAGTTCGAGCCCAGTACCACTAAAGACCCGCCGTGTAGGGCAGCGATGCATGTTAAATCTGTCGAGAGCTGAAACGTCCTCCCGTTGGTGTGGTGTGGTAGTTAGGAGAGGGGGTGCCAGCTCAAGTGTTGTCCACGTCACTTGACCATGGTTCAAAATTACGTGGTCCGTCGCCAAAAGCCCTTGTGTAGCTGAACAGTGCGACGTAAATATTCAATCAATCAATCAATAGAGAATCTCTCAGCTGAATTGCCGTAGCAATGTTTGGCACGCCATAGCCTCATGAGGTTATGTTCTCGAGTAGTGATCCGCCGATTAATTCTCATGAAACGGTCCATATTTGCAACCGCTTCCTTGGTGATAACCACATTCACTTGATCATGTAAAGGGTGTTTTTTTTAGAGGTATAGAACTTTAAATTGCAATAAAACAACGATGTATTATTCGATTGACACGAATTTTTTGTATTCGAAAGATAATCTTGTGACATTACATTTTAAATATGATTTCTGGCATATGACTGCCATGGCTGGCTCGGATGTAGTCCAATCTGGACGTCCAATTTTCGATGACTTTTTCCAACATTTGTGGCCGTATATCGGCAATAACACGGTGAATGTTGTCTTCCAAATGGTCAAGCGTTTCTGGCTTATCCGCATAGACCAATGACTTTACATAGCTCCACAGAAAATAGTCTAGCGGTGTTAAATCACAAGATTTTGGATGCCAATTCACAGGTCCAAAAAGTGAAATTAGGCGGTCACCAAACGTGTCTTTCAATAAATCGATTGTGGCACGAGCTGTGTGACATGTTGCGCCGTCTTGTTGGAACCACAACTCCTGGACATCATGATTGTTCAATTCAGGAATGAAAAAGTTAGTAATCATGGCTCTATACCGATCACCATTGACCGTAACGTTGTGGCCTTCATCGATTTTGAAGAAGTACGGACCAATGATTCTACCAGCCCATAAAGCGCACCAAACAGTCAGTTTTTCTGGATGTAACGGTGTTTCGACAAACACTTGTGGATTAGCTTCACTCCAAATGCGACAATTTTGTTTGTTGACGTAGCCATTCAACCAAAAGTGCGCTTCATCGCTAAACAAAATTCGCTTATGAAAATCGGGAACAACGGCAATCTCGTTTTGGGCCCATTCGACGAATCTACGCCTTGCTTGATGATCGTTTTGATGAATTGCCAAACCAAACTGAGAATAAATCACTTGACAGCTGTTAAATTGGTCGCCATCTTGGAAAGTAATGCCAACTTAAACTTCTATACCTGGAAAAAAAACACTCTTTAGTAAACTGTCATTAGTACTGCTTCTTTTACTGCGAAAATCTCTACACCATCGGAATACCGATCTATAACTCATACACTCCGTGCCATACGCAATTTACGTTCAACACGATGAATTTCACTAGCAATTACATTTTCCGCAGTTAAAAATTGAAAAACCGTGCGTTGACACCATTTAGGGGCCTCCATGATGCGAACAATGCCTTTTAACGTGCCTCCACACGTATTTGGCGGGACTTGATGATATTGCATGCACTCCCAGCACCTTCGTCTTCTATGGGGGCATGCGCAGTCGTCTTTAATACAGCAATGCCACTTTCATTTGTGTGACCCTTACATATAGTAGTAATATCAATACATGCAAGTGATCAACACATAGAATATCATTGTGCAAAAGCTCTTAATCGAGGTAAAATAAACTAAATTCTCTTTCTAGTACTTATTTGTAAGAAACAAAATTTTATTTGATGTTCCTACTAAATTTCCTACGTACTAATAATTATATAATTAATTGATTATTATTTTGGTATTATTTATAATGCGGGAAAAAAGCATATGTTATATTATTATTATTGTCGTCTTTTTTAGTGCACTGAATCGATTTCTTTCGAAATTTTATTTCACCCATGTAAAAGTATATTGTGTATAATCGTATAATGGAAAATATTCGAGAAAAAGTCGGTCTTGTGGTCGCGAACATCTGTTGTTTCTGCATTGTTGTTCGTAAATTCGAGTCTTGGTGCCATTGAGGCATCCGTTAAGAACAAGTTTGAAGCGATTGACTCCTACTGGGGGGTTACGAAAGATACCGTTTTGAGCTTTCTGATTAACAGACTTGAAATTTAGCATGTTTTTTTATGGAGTCGAGTCCACTAAAAAGGGGGTCTACGGAAATCGACTCTTACGGATGCGTAATACTTCCATTTTACAAATTTATGTACTGTCCTATTTAAATCAAAGATGAGAGAATTATAAGAAAGTTTTTAAATATTTACAATCGAGGTCTTAATACTAGCTTTTAATGCTACAAATTTAGATATCAATAACTTAAAAACAATTATAGCCGTATAACATCCTAAAATACTCAGCGAAGCGAGCTGGTAACTTCTAGTTACTTATATATATGATGGGTTCTATCAGCGAGTTTTCTATTAATTCTCTGTGAGAAATTTTCTTTAACTGTGGTTTGAGTTTAAAACCGCTTTCCGTAGAGATAACTTAATTTTATGCTAATTTGAGTGCTATTTAAACACTGGCAATGGGCGTGTTATTCGTTAGTCCTTAGGCTATCATTCAAGAGAGTTGATAGAATTGCCGTTCGGAAAAGGGGAAGTAAAAAAGAGAAGCAATTTTGAAGAGAATTGTAGCAACCTAGGAAAGATCCGACAAGTGACCTAGTTTGTAAAACTTTAATTAATCCTAAATTGATCATTAAAAAATAAAACAATTTTTTATAACAAAATGCCTGTTTCTTCAGTGTCTCAATTGCGACAACGATACAGCTTATTAAAAATATACAGATATACCTCTTAAAGAACATGAAATTCTCAAGCACTGTGAAAACCTTATCAAAAAATGTATAGAGTCCCTTTTTTGCCTCTTCAATATTTGGTGAAAGGAAATACGGAATTGTCGTATCTGTTGATGCATTAATAATTGCTATAATCTATATCTGCATTAATAATTGCTTTTTAAAGTTTGCATATGTTTATGAAATACAAGTGTATAATCTTATCTGTTACCCTTTACCTAACTTCATGGCAAAACTCATATATTATCGGGATTAGATATCGTTCGTTTCGGAGTTTTCTATTTCTATTCATATTACATTCTCAATCAGGTTTATTTTTTCTAGAAATATCTCAAATTTTATAACACTGAGTATCAAGAGATTGATTTGAATTGATATGGTTTTGATACAAATATTAAAACAGCATTCGATTGTTTCAAGCGCATAGTTGACTTAGCATTTTTTATTGTCCTCCGCTATCAGTGAAACCAAAAGTATGATTAAAAAACAGTTTAAATGATTCTTCGCTCTCTCTCTATTTTTTATACGTTGATATACATTTTAAAGTGATTGGCCAAGAAAGCTTGATGATAGAAGGGAATTCTCACTTTAGTGTGAACTACAGCGAAGATACTTGAGTCGCCAGTTTATGTCGAAGTTTATCATTTTGTGAATGATTAAATTAAAAAAAGAGGCAACACACACATCTCTTGTATATCTAATAAAGATTACATAAGTTGTAAACAAACAGTTTTCATCTGAGTCTCGTGATCACGCTCACAAACTCCAAAACTGATTTTTAATTATTTTTTTATGTTCGAAATACAGTTTTTTTTTTTTTAAATCATATGATAATTTAAGGTCAAAATTTTTATTGATAAGATTTAAAATTCAAAGCTTGCGTCTATAAAAAGAAATTGATTCCTATTTTGTTCAAAAATAACATCGATATCTAAAATTAAGGTCACAAACACAAGATATGCGATAACCGGAGAAATATTCAGTTTCTTCAAACTGGCACATAAAAAAAATATATTACATTGAGAGAAAGCATACGGCAACATAGCAATGCAGAAAATAGATGAAATATTAGTTAGCACTTTACCGGGCCATTTTTCAATTCCTACTATTAGCTCACACTCTCTATATATTTATTTATCTTGGTGGAATTTGCAATCGTTAATAAAATATATTCTAAAGCGCTCAATCGTAGGGATTGGGTTCGAATCCCGGAGAAGACATGGATGTTTGTAAATGTATAGTGTTTTTGCGGCATGGGGTACTCTAAATAGCCGTTCAGCCACAAGTCCTCTCGTGTGGGTGGCGAAAGGGGTAGAGAGGTGAGAGTCCCCTGACCACCCCCAGGTGTCCTCCCTCAAAACTGGGGTGGAAACGAGCCAAATCGTATTGTCACCTGTATGGTGCTCAAAGCTACGGCTAACGACAGGCGTCATTTAGCCCTTTGCCATGATGAAAATCGTGGGCTTCGATCTGACCTTTGCCGATCAGGTGGCATCAATAACAACAACAATAAAGCGCTCAATTGAGCTGAAATTTTATATACATGATTATTTTGGATGACAATACAATAATTTAATTATAATTAATAAAAATTAATTGATCAAAATTAATTATTTAAAGAATTACAAATACAGTCACGTTGGCATCATTTTTGGCGACTTGGCGACCCTTTTGGCGACTTGTGTCAAAACTGGAAAAGGTCTTTTTCGCACGATTTAAAGCATTCAGTTGAACTGAAATTTTATATACACGATTGTATACATGTTTTATATACACGATGATTATTTTGGATGATAATATGATACTTTAATGATAATTAATAAAAATTAATTACCACTTAATGTATAGTGATTCTGTCCTATGTATATACATATTTATATTAATTGTAACTACTTAATAAAAAGTAGCTAACGTAAAATTTTTCTTTGTTGATCTAAGTAGGAATTGATTTATTTTTCTACCGATGGTACATTAAAATATTTTAGGGGGACGAGATTGACTTAAGAAAAGGAATTAATTTAGTTCAGTAGGTAAGATTACTTTGATTTTTAAGATTCCTTTTGGGGTTAGTGGGGACATGTTTACCACAATCCTTGTGTCTTATTGAAAGGCATTTATATAAATCTGTTTCCTTTTACCTCTCTCTACATGAAATTTCTCAAATATATTTTGTAAATACTTCAACAGTCAAAAGGAATAGTGATTTAGAAATATTTTATATTCGTAAGTGATGACGATGATGAAAATAAAAATTTCTGCGTACTATTTCCAAGGAAATTTATGAAAACTGAGATCAGTATATAGTAAACACAACTGATTTATGAAATATGTTTGGAAATACTACAATATGTAAAATAAGTAGCAAATCATTCAGATGAAAATGACTAATAAATATATTAGACTGATGAATTTGATGGTAAGTATTGTGGGATACCCTCTCTCCACTATCCACGCGACCTATGTCTGAGGGAACGAAAGATGAACCACTAAATTCAGCCATAATTAAAATCAGTTTATTATGATTTTAAATTATATACAAAACAACAAGAATAGTAGTCTAGGAGGCTAATGATCAGGAGTAAAACGACGCAAAACGTATTACGGATTATGAACGCATGTAAACGTAACGCAAATAAACATGAGTCGCCTCCCTACATGACGTGTCTTCAGCGGTATTATGCTCGAACTCATGACACGTCGGCTATGACTCCGTTACCTTGACCACTGGGCTACCGCGACCACACCCCGGAAGAACCTCTCATAAGCTTCAACTGTATAACGCCGTACGGTGGCTGCCTTATAGGTGTGCAGTGGTATACAACTGCCCAGACAAGAATTCCTCTGCCACCAAATTGGTCGATTTCCTTGGAAAAATGATAACGAGTTCCTCGTTTTTCGCAGTTAAAGACTTACCAAAAATACTCTATTTCGGCTATTCATCAGCCACCGTTTCACAACCTCCTACTTTTTATGTGTCCAAGAATGGTGCGTTAAACTCCACGATAAATGACGGGTGGCTCTCCCAGAAAGCACACTGCCGATGAGCTTCAGTCAATGGCAAGTAGCATTCAGGACGGTGAGTAAATAGGACATCTTTAAGAAAGCGTCTAGGCACAGCAAGCCGGGACAACTGTTGACTGTTTATTGTACTTAGCCGCTGAGTAATGTTGTATGCAGTCTAGTTTTGGTCCCTTTTCTCATGCACGACGATATATCGGTCATCCTTTATCGCTTTCAGGCCGCGGAAGCCTAGAGGTTATGGTCACAAACTCATGGTCAGCGTGTGATAAATTCGAGCCTTGGTGCCACTGAAGATTCGTCGAGTAGAGGGGCTGATGTATGTTAAATCTGTCGAGGCTCAAAGTTCTCCTGTTAGTATGATGTGGTAGTTCAGAAGGGGGGGATGCCAGCTCAAGTGTCATCCTCGTCACTTGGTCAGAATTCAAAATTACGAGATTCATCGCTAATAGCCTCTGAGTTGCCTTTTTGTGCAACGTTAATAAACACTCTCTCATTCCCTCCGTTCCAAACTCTTGGTCAACATTTATTTAACTACTTTCTTCCTCAGATCTACTGATCATTCTTCCACGTGTTAAGGCATCGAAATGTTTTCTTATAGCGATATGGTACGTTCTCACCTTCACTAGCAACGAATGTTTGGATACGCACTTTTTCTGTTTCTTTTTAAGGTATCCGACTACGTTCGGAACTGTGATTTTGCAAAACCGCATAATTTTCATGATATTTAGTGTCACTTAGATAAGAATATATGCTGTTTTGACAAAAAATTTTTTATTTAAATACAATATTTTGGCAAACAATTAACTTAGAATAATCTTTTTTCCAAATGTTCTCTTTTTGTGAAAAATGCTTCCATTATAATAATGTTTTGCCCGTATATAGCTCAGACCTCTCTACAGAGGCTCAACTAGAATTTTTGAAATATGTAACTTAGAAGTGGGTTTATTCATATTTTACGGCAACAGAAGGGAGCAATTTTAAGAAAAAAAACGCCAATAATTATTTCAATTAGTGGTAACTCTGAAAAGAATGTGAATTTTTCAAAAATTCTAGTTGAGCCTCTGTAGAGAGGTCTGAGCTATATACAGGCAAAATATTATTATAATTGAACCATTTTTCACAAAAAGGAGAACATTTGGAAAAAAGATTATTCTAAGCTAATTTTTTGCCAAAATATAATATTTAAATAAATTTTTTTGTCAAAATGTCCGTAAAACAATTTTATGTATGTATTCTAATCTGAGTGACACTAAATATCATGAAAATTATCCATTTATGCGCTTTTTTAAAATCACGATTCCGAACGTAATCTCGAATACCTTAAATATCCTTAAACTTCTTCACGCGCTGACTCCAAGCGTTTTGTGTCCCCTCTGACGTCATACTCCTGATATCTGTATATGTATAGTCTATTTGCTGAATAGACTTTTTCATCGTACTGTTCGTATAACCTCTTTTCTACAGTTTCTTGTCTGATACTGAAAAGTGACTTTATAACTTAAGTTTTGTATACTACAATAGATGACAATAAACCTAAAAGGATTTATCTCTGTTACTATATTATTTGTTCAGAGCATCCTTCTTTTCTAATGTACATTTAGTGCCTTTAAATGATATTTATGAATCCAAAAACCAAAACAACAGAAATAAGAGATCTTGTTTTTAAACAACTTCTTCTCTACCTAAGTTTTAGGAATCTCTTGCTTCTCTCTATCCCTCGACTTTTCAAGCAGTATTTTTCAGTAACAAATAACTGAATCGCTTCTTTAAATGTGCATGATGTTCATTACTCTAGTTTCAAAACATTTTACGTAGAAATGTTTACTAGGTAATTTCTCAAAACATTTTCTCATTAACTTCAAAACACTTCACTGAAAATTGTTGTCTCGAAATTTGTAAACCGTACAAAATTCTAGAATAAAGAAAATAATTCATAAATAGCTATTATAACTAATGAATTTGTACTCCTCTCCCTTTAACTGAAAGAAAGAACGCTTGTAAAATAAATTCACTATTAACAAATATAGATTTTTTTCAATATGTGCAGACATTTTCAGCTAATGAGAAAATATTCGATAAAATTATGCATTTAGGTCCTTTTTTGCAATTCTAAAACGAAAAAACTAAAATTTTCAAACTGATATTTCCAATAGAAATTTCGTTGAATATTTCCACTTAAAAATGATATTTACATTAAAAGTAAATATACCCTAGGAACGATTAGGAAGCACGAAGCACCTTATCAAAAGTACCAAAAGTTCGATAAATTTTTCATATTTTAGGAAACCCCCTCTTAGAAAAAACATTTCAGTTAATGACCATTTAAGCATTCGATTTATTTTATCTCATGTTTATTTTGCAACAGAAAAAAAGTTCAATTTTGCTATTTAAAATTTTGCTCCACCCCCCTATTTTTTCAATTCCTATTATTAGTTCACCCTCTCCCTATATATATATCTAGATATATATTATAAATGCGAAAGTTTGTGAAGATGTTTGGCCGTCTTTCACGCAAAAACAACTGAATGGATTTTAATGAAACTTTACAGTAATATAGCTTATACATCAGAATAACACATAGGCTATAATTTATAAAGATATTGTGGGAAGTGTCCAAAATGTAACGATATTTGTCAAGTAAGTAGGAAAAAATTCTGCCATCAACAAGCAATTCTGGCGTGCGCTGCAAAAAAGCCCGCGACAGCATATATATATCTTTTTTTGTGTGAAAAAAAACCCCTTTTTGTTTTGGCTACGCAAGGCACTCGCTGCTAATTAATTCCTGTTATCAGCATTATCCCTAATTTTTTTTATTTCAGAATAAAACTAAGTTTTGAAGGGAGAGGTTGTTATAAATCTCTCTTCATTTGAATGTTTTTTTAATGATTTTATTTTCATATTTGGAAGTAAGAAATTGATCTTTTTTCAAAATAAATGCTTCTATCGGTTCTGGTACTTAAAATAAACTTTCTCTTTCTCACTACATCATTTGGACAAATTTTCAAAATTTGTTTGTGCTTAGTAATTAATTATAACGCTATAATTTTAATTGAATAGGCAGATATTGCATTTTTATGTATAAAAATAATTATAACTACTGTACTGTATTTTTTTGGAGTGAGTGAGTGAGTGAATATTAACGCCTCACTGTTCAGCTACACGAGGGCTTTTGGCAACGGACCACGTATATATATATATATATGATTTTGAACCATGATTAAGTGAAGTGGATGACACCTGAGCTGGCACCCCTTTCTCTTAACTACCGCACCACGCCAACTTAGAAGGAATATCCTACCAATACTTAGCAGGAATATTCTTTGAAATCCACTCTTCCAAGATATATGGCAGCACGGGTCTTATGATGAGTATTTTAGCAGGGAAGGCGAACAGTTTTGCAGCAGTTATGCGTTTTCAGCTGACGGCGTTTTCAGCAGATATTGCAAAGATTATTATTTTTGTCCCGAAAAAATAGTTTATGTCAAAATTTACGTGTCTTATGTTTTTATATGTTAATGAAGATCTTAGAAAGCGATTTGACTATTTATTTTAAGTGAACGGTGAATATAATTAATTTTACAGTGGAAAATCTTTAATTATTTAATTAGCTCTAAAGAATTAAATTTCCCAAAGTTGAGTATTTTGTTTATGTATATCCCTTAATGTGTTCAATAAAGTGATAAAAAAAATACTGCATGAAAAAAAACTGCAGTGAATCATAATGCGGTAGATAAAGAGTTAACATGCCTCGCTCCCCTACATGGCAGCTCTTTCAGAGCTTTAATAAAGCTCGAGCTATGAAAGTAGCTAGACGTTTGCCAAATTGACTCTATCGTCAACATTTTGCTATGTTTTTCATTGAATCGCCATCATAATTTAAGAAACAGCGTTGCTTGTCAATATTACAATTTTAACATAAAATAAATACAACAGAAAGTAATATTAATGTTTTAAACTTTCAGATATAAATTATTTACACTACTTTAAGCGTTCATTACACAAAACTTTTAACAATGTGTTACTTTTGCTGAGCAGAGATCATCTTAGGGAGGTATTTTCAAAAATCGACCCCCAAGAGTGTTACGGCAAGTTATAAATAAAAAAAATCCCTCTTATCAGCTATTAGATCTACATACTTAAAATTTAACAAAGGTTTTTTTTTTTTTTTTCTGTTTAGCTGAGATATGCAAAAAGCTTTTTTTGTTTAATTTGAAATTCACGTAAAATTAACTCATTAAAAACTTCTTTATCCTTCAATCTGTGTTGTTTAATTTTTCAGTTCACCCGTGCGAAGAACGGGTATACCAGCTAGTATATATATATATATATATATATATATATATATATATATATATATATATATATATATATATATATATATATATATATATATATATATATATGTCATGATTTTTAAGACAGAATCAGATTAAAGTTAGAAAAGTGAAAAAAGACGACCTTTATTCTTTCAATTTGTACATCTGTTCTGACACCGAGATCAGGGAGGAAAAAGCACGCCATGGTGGTGGTTTCAAGTGGATAACACTTGAAAAACATATGGTAAGTATCGCTGCTCTGAAGAGGTTGCTTGCAAGTTAATGCTGACATATGTTGACTATTAAATCTAACGATCTGGAATTAGACATGTTTATTGGCTAGGCCATATGTTCGGAAGAAATAAATGGGTGATTAGTTTGATACTTGAAGATGAGAACTGAGAAAGATGAGTCAAGTGCTAGATAGGGAATTTAATTTTTAATCTAATTTAATTATCCTTACACACACACACACACACACACACACACACACACACACACACACACACACACACATATATATATATATATATATATATATATATATATATATATATATATATATATAATGTATATCGTGTTCAAATTTTGAATCGTTAATAAAGTATATACTTTTTATATTCATCCACTCAAGTTCAAATATATTTTTTTCAAACTTGTAGTGGTCACTTGATGTTAATGCAGTTCAAGTATTAATTTATTAATTAAATTTAATTAACTAAAATAAGATTTTTCTTTTTTGACTTAAGTAGGAATTTATTTTTTTTTATATTACTTGTTTTTGAATATTTCAAGACCTTTAATTGCTCGTTTTCTCTATTTCAATTTATACAAACTATATGCCACAAATTCTTGTTAATCCTTACTTTAGGGAATTTTAAGCACATTTTCAATATCCCATGGGGAAATTCAATCATTTAAAAGGGAAATAATTATTTCGTTTGCGACACAGTGGCAACGAAAATTTTTCTATCGATTTATTTTTATTCAATCGATTACTGTATGTAATGTTATCGTCTGATTTTATATTTGTTGTTCTAATAATTGTTCAATATGTTGTGTAGTTTGGTTCATTAATAAAGTGATGGTAGAACATTTTGCGATGTCTGTTTGGAATGGAACAACATGGACCTCGGAATAAAGAATTATATTATACTATCATTTCATGCTCAGCTAGATAAATAAAACCCAATCGAAAATACTTATAACTTTCGCTTAATTCTGTATTGAGTTTTGTGTTAAGCTTCTACGAAGGGGATAGGTACTTAGATGAAAGACAAACAGTTATATTTTGCAAATAACTAATCTTCATTATAATTTAACAGGATTTATTCTTTAAATTATCTTATCTGTAAGCAAAATTTTAAAACAGTCTTATTTTACTAAATGGTTCACTTATACACATTTAAAATAAAGACAATCAAATGATATTCAAAAGTAGTCTAATTAATTTCAATAAAAAAATTAACCAAACTTGTGACGGGCTCACGCGTCTTTTCATTATCATATCCTTTTGGGTTCTTTGGAGCCAGAATGAATGGCAACTCTTTTCCAACCAACCGAAGAAGTAAAGCGGGAAGGAAAGATGCAAATTAGGAAGCTTTTAAATATCAGAAGTTTAGATTAAGCGAGGTGGCATTTGGGGAATGTTATGATAGCCCGTATTTCAAGTGTGAAGAGGTTTTGAGAGGTTAAGTGACAGCCAATAGAAGTTATCCGTGACAGAGAGCCCTTAGGTCAAAGTGCATACCATTGCATGCCAGTGAACCACAGCTTCAACTAGGATTAGATAAATTGATACTTCGTTGGACAATAAAGGTAGGAGTAACTAGTTATATATTCGGATCTGTGATCGCATAGGAATCAAGCTTAGGCGAGTTAGTTATTGATAGTGGTCCGAGTTACGTTATTTCGATATTATATATTGCGTGTTTAGCTACCGTAGATTCTCTCATATATCATATTATTATCTAATCTGTTAAAGGTTTAATTTAAGATCTTAATAAAGTTATATTGAGATCATGGCAGCTTCTAGTTCTTCATTTGTTCCTACACCTCTAGCTCACGCTGATACTCTAGGAGAAGGGCATCCGAGGGGGAGCCCTTACAAACTTAACTAAACTCAGTGGCGCAACAGCTCATGAGAGCCAAGGCTTACTGTGCCTGTACATTTTTCGTGACCTTGGGCGCTGAAGTGCACGAGAAGATCCGGTCAGTCTCTGACGTAAAACTCCCAGTGTTTAGTTCCCAAGCAAGCTTGGTACTCATTTTTCAAACCACTGAAGGGTTCAGGCTGAGTCAACTTTGCCCATCCCGAGCTTTGAACCCCCGACCTGTGGCGTGAAAGCGCTATACACTACCACTCAGGCACGGAGCTTCTTCAAAATAAAATTATAATGATAATTTCAGAGAAGTCATCGAAAGATATTTGAAATAAATAACAAAGTGTTATGGCAATAAGCATCGTGGAAATATTCCGAATTGCATTCTATTTGAAAAATCAAAAGACTATTCATGTGGGGTTCTAATTTATTACTGTTTATCTCCGAAATAATGTGAAATTCCCATTATGAACGTAGATAAGATAAATGTTATCAAAAATTAGCTTCATAGTTTTAGAACAAATATCTGATTCACTAAAAATGATAAGAATGATTTAGGATATTTAACGGAATTCCTAGAAGTGGCCGTTGTCTTTCGAATTTAGTTTTATGACTGGTCATAGAGAAAAATATGAACGTTGCCAATCCTTCTTGAATATTAGAGAAAAAAACTTTGTTTCGCATATTCCAATAGTTATAAAACTATTAATGTTCCTTATCTCACGAAAAGTAACTGCACTTTTGAGAATGTACTGTTGTGGAATTTAATTAATATAAATACAATATTATAACAACTACATTTAAACCCTGCCTTCCCTTGATGATTAGTGGCAGCCAGGGGGCACCACCTGTTCTTTAGAGAAGCGGGAGCTCGTTCCCCTCGCTCTTCTGCCCTGGATCGCTACCGGGAAAAGAGGTGTACACGTGGAGTCAGGGAAAGCCTGTTTCCCTCCTTTTAGTCCTTAAGCCATTTTCTGTAACGATAATGGATGTGTATTGTTTTGTTGTTTTATTTAAGTGACCCCTTGTGTTGTGGAACGTAAGAACATTAAATAGTATTTGTTCCAGTAATGAAAAGGCTTCTTCATTTCAACACAATGAATACACGACATGGGGGATTGTCATAGTGGCACCCAACGTTCTAACCGGACCAGGAAACCGAGATGCTGATCAACGCTTCTTTGAGCGTACATGTTGTTTTTCTTCGACCAACTGACCATGTGTATGGAAATTTTAGTGTGTGTCGCCCCGACAGTCAAAGTTAAAGTGCTTGATTGTATGTGGAAATCATCGGTTTTAGTAACATCCTGATACTAACGTAAAAGTGCTCATCTTTTAGAAAATTATCTGTTTTAGTATCACCTTGATACTAACGTGAAAGTGCTCGTCTTTTAGAAAATAATCAGTTTTAGTATCATCCCGATGCTAAGTTGAAAGTGCTCGTCTTTTAGTTGGAAAATAATCGGTTTAGTATCATCCGGATACTAAGGTGAAAGTGCTCGAAAAGTGAGGAAATAATCCGAAGTGAAATTGTGTTGCTTTATGTGTTATGTTTTGAAGTGCGCTAGTGGTGCTTACAAGATATCTGCTATTTTGAAGAAAAACAATCTCTTCCCGAGATTATGTGTTACTGAAATCTTCACCTGTACTTGAACAAGAAAACGGAAATTAAATCTGTGAGTAGATGTAACAAATCTTTTGTACAATAATATTGAGGAATATGATCATTTATCTTTTTTTGAGATATTAGTATTTGTATATTTTGCTTCTATAATGCAATTTTTTTAATTATAATTATTTCAATCTACTGTTGAAAATAATTGTGAAATTCAAATAGTGAAAGATCATTTCTGCTTTCAGGAAGAAGTAACTGATATAACATTGTTGATAAATATGTATTGGTGCATTTTAAAATAATTGCTATATAATAATTTGCTGTGAATAATTGCTATATTGAGTAAATGGTGAAATTCTTGGTTATTATTATCTTGGTTATTAAGGATCTGTTGAATATATATATATATTTTCTTTCTTAAAGTTAAATATTGAAATAAAAGGTAATTTCTGCTATCAAGCTGAGGGGGAGAAACCTCATTTAATTATCAAACCTTGATATATGTAATGTTTTCAGATTTTAATATTTTTACTGTTTATTTTTTTCATGAATTGATATATTTATAGCTTTCAAAAAGTTCTATTTGGTGATTTTAAATTTTATGTTTCTTGAGAATAGATTTGTTGTTTAATTTGCATGAGTCACATCCTGTGATAGAGGAGTAATTGTTTAGTTTGTGTATTTTATTCATTGCATTTCCGGTGTGTTTTTTAGAATTACGTAAGGAAGGTTTCATAAAATATATAAGTATTTCACAAGAAATATTTCTTTTAAAAAAAATGAATATTAAATAATCTTATATTCCTAATTGAGTCACAGTGTGATACATTTAGCTTTAAATGTTTTGTACTTACTAAGTATATATATATATATATATATATATATATATATATATATATATATATATATATATATTTCATAACATAACATGTAATCACGTTTTTTCAATATGCTATTGTGACTCATGATTAATTTTATATTTCATATACAGCTGAATTTATGGTATTTTATTTAGATTTTCTGAAGATCTTTGTAAAAAATGTTTTGTTTATTCCCTTTATATTGAATTTTTCTCTTTATATGTTTTCTCTGCAGGGAAGGTAGTTGTTTAATGATTAGTTAATACGTATCCATTGATATTAGGAAAACCAGTTCAATTTATAACTTCCTGTATACTTTAAAACCTGAATCTAGTTTTAGTTTAAAAGACAAATATGGCTTTTCTCTCAAAAGGCAAGAAAATAGACCTCTATAATTTAGCAAGTGAGCTACGAGTCTCTGTGACTTTAGAGGATAAAATAATTGACTTTCGCGAAAAAATCACTTCATGTACATTCTTTCAGAATAATGAGCAGGTTGTGAAAGAGATGCTCGATAACATTGTTGATGAACGTAAATCGCTTGAAATTGAAGCCTTAAAGAAAATAGAACGGGAGGATGCCTTAAAGAAAATAGAACGGGAGGATAAGTGCCTTGCTGATCAGAGAGCATTTGAGCTTGAAAAGCTTAAATTACAAGCGCAAAATCCTCCAGCTTCCGTAGGTAATTCTTCTCAAATGGATTCTAACCCCATGAGGCTGGATTTAAACAGTCTTGCCCACATTCATCCCTGATAAAGATGACATATCATTGTTTTTAACAATGTTCGAATGACAAATGAAGCTCCTAAATGTACCTGCCGATTTTTGGGTATCACACTTAATTGGAGTCCTGCCAAGTGATATTGGCAGGTTAATTGCAAGAGAACCGGAAGAGATGTTTAGGAATTATGCTCACATTCACAATATTTTATTACAAAGGTTCAAACTGACAGCTGACCGTTTCAGAGTCCTTTTTTGCCGACACCAGAAACAGGATCATTCCACGTGGAAAGATTTCTTTTTTGAGCTAAGAACCTTTTTCGAAGGTTGGCTAAAAGAATTAGAAATAGATTCATTTGAAACCTTGAAAGATCTTATCATAGCAGATCAAATAAAAAAAGGTGCCCACCAGATTACAAGAATCATTTCCTAGACACTTGGGAAATACTGAATGATCCTGTTATGTTAGCTGAAAAGCTGGACTCATACGAAAATGTTAAACCCTTTTCGCAACAATTAACAAAACTAAGCAACTCTCGTTTTTCTAGGAACACAGGCAATCCGGAGTTTAGAAAGTTTCACTCATTCAAAGTTGAAAAGAATGTTTCGGGTAACCACAATAGTGCTTTTGCTAACCCTAGCTATATGCCAGCTCGGAATACCAACACCGGTTTTCATCCACCTATTTCTTGCTATGGTTGTGGCAACCCTGGATTTATAAAATCGAAATGTCCAAAATGCTCACAAAAAAAGAGAGTGCCTCTGTCAACGCCATACACATGTTTACTTGTCTTACCTCCCCAGTAGCTCTACTTGACATCGAAGTCTATGAGGCTACAGGCACAGTTTGTGCTGATACAGGAGCCAGCCAGTCAGTCGGGGGAGAATTAATGTTTAAATTCTTGAAAAATCGTGGACAAAAATTCTCAGAATTTCATCTTGCTATGTGCCTAGCTGATGGTCAACAATCCACATCCCTTGTTCAAAAAGCTACAGTACCAATCACCGTAGGTGGACGAACTTTCCAAATCAATTTAATTTTTTTGCCACATGCAAAAGGTAACCACACTCTTCTAGGTGTTGACTTTTTAAAGACATCAGGAATCGTAATGGACATGCGTAACAATTTTTGGTATTTTGGTGACAAACCAAGCTTCAGGATACCTTTTTCAAAAGATGTTCCTTTGCCTGTAGACGACAGTCCTGTCAAAATAAATAGTAGTTCTTGTCCCACAAATTCGATTCCCAGTGAAATTCCATTACATAGCAACACTGTTGATGAAGAAATTTGCGAATTAAAAACTATAATTATTGATTTCCCGACGAGAACTGCTAATGAGCTAAGAACAGAACAATTGAAGGACCTTGAGCTAAAAAAGATAATTGATTGTTTTGAAAATCCCAACAAGGGAGTTGACTTTGCCAATTGAACTGGGAGAGGGTACGTGATGAATCAGGGAGTACTGTACCGGTACTCACCTCATGCTGAAGTTGAAGAAGCTCAACTGGTTGTCCCTATTCATGAGAGAGAGAAGATATTAAAATTGCACCATGATGCTCCCACCGCTGCACATTACGGTGCTGATGGTACCTTTTCCAGAATTTCCTCGAAATATTACTGGACTGGTATGAGGAAATTTATTGCTGATTATGTGAAGAGCTGTTCAGAATGCATTAGATACAAAGCCACTAATCAGAAACCTGCAGGTCTTCTGCAGACCCCTGTTCCAGCTCAACGATTTGAGAGCATAGCTATTGATCTTTTTGGTCCCTTACCAGAAACGACCGAAGGTATTATGGATTTTCATAGTGGAGGATTACACAACAAAATGGGTAGAGTTATTCCCATTAAAGCAAGCTACTGCTAAAGAATGTGCCATGACACTTCTAAATGAAGTCTTCTTAAGATACGGAGTGCCCCGTAGACTAATAAGTGGCAATGGGACTCAATTCGTGAGTGCGGTGATGCAACAGTTATGTTTTGTCTTGGATATCAATCAAAGTCTTATTCCCGTATATCACCCACAGGCAAATCCAGTCGAAAGGAAAAATAGGGATTTGAAACCTCGTTTGGCAATGATGGTAGGTAACAACCATACATTATGGATTGAAAAGCTACCAGCTATTAGGTTTGCACTGAATACTTCAAAATGCGAGTCAACAGATCACACGGCAGCATACCTAACCTTCGCCAGAGAACTACGAACTTTGGACCAAGTAAATACTGATCTACGGTCCGTCATCCATAACGATAATTTTGTGCCTGAATTTACACCCTATTTAAAACGTTTTGAAGGATACATGTCACAAATTAAAGAAAACATTGAGATGAGTCAAGATCGTCAAAAAACATATGCAGATAAATCACGCAGACCAAGTCCTAACTATAAAGTTAATGATCTGGTATGGGTAAAACTTCACCCAATAAGTAAAGCGCGAGTCAGAACAGGAGTGCAAAACTCATGCCTAGGAGAGACGGGCCGTACATTGTGCTATCCCAGAGATCTCCCACTACCTTTGTAGTAGCCAGTTGTGACAAACCTGACGAACCTTTAGGTGTCTACCATACATCAGCTTTAACACCCTTTCTGAATGGCACAGAGACCCAGTCTCCTGTAGTACCTCTCAAGAAAAGAGGAAGGCCACGCAAACAGCCATTGGTTCCTAGAGGGACTGCCGGAGAGAGAATGCCATAATGTCTGCTAGTACACCCCCTCGCCGAGACGGTCTTCGGCGGTGTAGGGGAAGAATGTAACAACTACATTTAAACCCTGCCTTCCCTTGATGATTAGTGGCAGCCAGGGGGCACCACCTGTTCTTTAGAGAAGCGGGAGCTCGTTCCCCTCGCTCTTCTGCCCTGGATCGCTACCGGGAAAAAAGGTGTACACGTGGAGTCAGGGAAAGCCTGTTTCCCTCCTTTTAGTCCTTAAACCATTTTCTGTAACGATAATGGATGTGTGTTGTTTTGTTGTTTTATTTAAGTGTCCCCTTGTGTTGTGGAACGTAAGAACATTAAATAGTATTTGTTCCAGTAATGAAAAGGGGCTTCTTCATTTCAACACAATGAATACACGACATGGGGGATTGTCATAATATCATGATGATTTTTCGGAAGAAAATGGCTATGTTTAAATTTTGTAAAAATATTGGGAAATATTTTAATTGTTACTATGGGAAAGAACCATTGAAAGTTAGAGAACTCCTACTGAAAACCAATAAAAATATGAAAATTAGTATCTTAATAAATTTGATAAAATGAACAAACGATTTTCATTCAGATGAAAGTATTCAGTGATAGCTTCAACTTCAGATCGAGAGATGGATGGTGAACTAGATAAGAAGCAGAGAATGAGACTATAGAAAAAGAAAACTTCGATAAAGTTCTTAAGGTATCCGACTACGTTCGGAACCGTGATTTTTAAAAAGCGCCTAAATGGATAATTTTCATGATATTTAGTGTCCCTCAGATTAGAATACATGCATAAAATTGTTTTAAGGACATTTTGACAAAAAATATTTATTTAAATATAATATTTTGGCAAAAAATTAACTTAGAATAATCTTCTTTCCAAATGTTCTCCTTTTGTGAAAAATGGTTCTATTATAATAATATTTTGCCTGTATATAACTCAGACCTCTCTATAGAGGCTTAACTAGAAGTTTTGAAAAATTCACATTATTTTCAGAGTTACCACTAATTGAAATAATTATTGGCGTTTTTTTCTTAAAATTGCTCCCCTCTGTTGTCATAAAATATGAATAAACTCACTTCTAAGTTATATATTTCCAAAATTCTACTTGAGCCTCTGAACAGAGGTCTGAGTTATATACAGGCAAAATATTATTCTAATAGAAGCATTTTTCACAAAAGGAGAACATTATGAAAAAAGATTATTCTAAGTTAATTTTTTGCCAAAATATTGTATTTAAATAAATTTTTTTTTGTCAAAATGTCCTTAAAACAATTTTATGCATACATTCCAATCTAAGTGACACTAAATATCATGAAAATTATCCATTTATGCACTTTTGAAAATCACGGTTCCGAACGTAGTCGGATATCTTAACAAATTTGATAAAATGAGCAAACGATTTTCATTCAGATGAAAGAATTCAGTGATAGCTTCAACTTCAGATAGATGGTGCACTAGATAAGAAGAAGAGAATGAGACTATAGAAAGAGAAAACTTCGATAAAGTTCTTAAGAAAAACCTGTGAAATAAAAAAATGATAACGTTATATTGTTTGTAGAATGGATTTTATTCTACTACATGGATGTTATAGGATAAACTTGATTCGGCATAATCAAATCTTTTATTCTTATTTATAAATTTCCGAGCCCCACACCAAAGCAAGAATCCTGTATCTCCCGCCTCTAAGAAAGTTGATTTATAATGCTGATATAAACTCTGATTATTTTATTTGGGATAAATTGCAATCTTAAATTGAAAAACTGAGTTAATAAATACAGGCTGGGGTCCCGAATTCATAGTACAAACTTTATGAGTAGGCACAGGACATTGTAACAATCATTTATTGTATAGGAATGTATGGGCGCAAGAGAGAGAGTGACGCGGTGAGGGACAAACACAAAAAATAAAGAGACGAAAGGAAAGACAAAGTGTTTATTGAAAGTATCGTTGAAAAGTGTAATGTTTATAGTAACTGTTCAGCACTTCGGCTATGAAGTCCAGCTGCAGCGCGTGTTGCTGTACCACCCACTGGCAGTCGGAAAAGATAGACTGCCAGATTCAAAACTCATTATTCCCAATGGAATAAAATTATAAAATTATTGTATTGTCAGCGGTTCTTCACAGGTGTCCAAAATTTCGAATTAATCCGACCTTTTAAAGTGGGTAATAATCGAATTCAAGATTCCGTTACATACACGTGAAACTTAATAAAAGCGTGTTAATTAAAAAGGAAGCAATTTCATAAGCAGATAAAAACGGAAACATAGCAGCGGTCGTTGAAAATTTGACACGGATGACACAAATATATATCGACGGCGAAAATAAAATGATAAAATTTTTGCTTGTAAATGTACAACAGTCTTTAATAATTGTTTTAGATTCTTTTTTAAAAATTCGCCTAAAAAAGGCTCTGTATGACACGGAAGACAGCACTCTGTTAGAAATTGGCAGCGCAGGCACAAATTCCGAAGTCAGCTGTGGCAATAGGAGTGACGAATCATTTTCGAAACATGATACTGAGGGTTAAAGTAATTATAGATCCATGTATGCATTTAAAAGTCTTAAATACTGGTAAAATAAATTACTTATTATATAACTTAATACTTCTCATTAAATTTTTCTTTAAATTTCTGAAATTATTGGATATTGATGAATGAATCTTTTGCACAATTTTCTTATTTTTTTCTCAAAAAACGTGTAGAGAATTGGGGGGCTTGAATTCGAGTAAATACAGTATTACAATTAATTGGGTGCTGGCCACCTATCAATTTCTCATCAGCCCCATCCCCACAAGTGTCTGAATTTCGTACAGCCTTATTAATTTCTTCAGACTTCAGGGATCAATATTATCCGTGTTTAGAATCAATGGTTTATCAATGATGCCTTATTTAATAATTAGAGTTAATGATTAAGCATTGATTCCCAATCAAAGGATTTGAATCCAGCTTTTTCGATTCCTAATATTAGCTCACACTCTCTGTATATTTATTTATCTTCGTGGAATTTTCAATCGTTAATAAAATACATTTTAAAGCGCTCAATTGAGCTGAAATTTTATGTACATGATTATTTTCGACGACAATACAATAATTTACTTATAATTAATACACACTGATTAAAACTAGTTATTTAAAAATTATAAATACAGCCACGTTGGCATCATTTTTGGCGACCCTTTTGGCGACTTGTGTCAAAACTTGAAAAGGGTTTTTTTCTCACGTTTGAAAGCATTCAGTTGAGCTGAAATTTTATAGGCACGATTGTTTTGGATGACAATACGATACTTTAATGATAATGAATAAAAATTAATTACCACTTAATGTTGTGATTCTGTCATATGTATATACATATTTATATTAATTGTAACTATTGAATAAAAAGTAGCTAAAGTAAACTTTTTCTTTGTTGATCTAATTAGGAATTGACTTAACTTTTTTTTTATATTACTTTTTTGTTTTTTTAATTATTTCAGTGAGTACCATATCTGTTTAAATCACGCAAGAAGGAAAATTATCTTTCTATGGGTCGGGAAGAGAAAAAAGGATTGTATTACATTATGATTATATTATTTAATAGTTATACACAATACATTAGAAAGGGATTCTTCTTGCGTGACCCAGTTTTGAAAAATCCACGCAACGGTACTGGTTTTTGCTGCGATATTAAGGATCTTCTAAATAGCATTTATTGCCTTCACATAAAAACGAATACTTTTACTGCTCTCAAATGTTTTTGTGTTCTCTTCTTTTGATTTAGAGTTTAAATATGCTATTAAAATATCAAAGAACTCTTTTGATGTTCTGTCTGGAAAAGTTAATGAATCATACTTTAAAAGGAATAACCTTTCATTTTCTTCACCTGTAATTTGTGTGTGCTGTTTTTCTTTTTGAAAACGCATTGCATTCAGTTAATTTTTTTTTCCGCAATAATTTTTGTCTAACAGTCACAGCTTGATCATATTATACACGCAAGTAAAGAAGAATGTGTGTTGCTAACCGCGCAGATTTGCCAATGTAACAAATTTAGATTTCTAAATACCACCGACAAAATGCATTCGGAGGTTTCAATTACCAGGATTCTCTGCCAACATTTTCACTTTGAATGATTGTTTCCCAGATTTAAAATCCTGATTTAAAGGATGTGAAGAAGTTGGGGAAGAGTATTTTAGAAGAGGAAGTTAACATTTTATTTGGCTTTTCGATATTTTAAAACAGGAAACTTCTTATTTGCGGGAATGGGGGAGGGGATAAGTACTTTCAAATAGAAAGTGTTATTTTAAACGACTTTAAGAGAATTCATTTATCTATAACTAACTAGCGGCCCGACAGACGTTGTCCTGTACACACGTCTTAAATCCGAAAATTTCAAACCCTTTTTTAATAAGTTGTACCAATCTGGACCGTTTTGATGAAACTTTTTATAAAAATTTATTATACAATACCTGACGACATCACATGCACAGTTATCACAATTCCACATACCGATTGCGTATGAGTAAGTGTATACTATGAACTAAGTTGAATATAGTAGAAGCTATTTTTAATCGAAACTTAAACTTGTTTCAATAAAATGATAAAAAAAAGATAAAACTCGAGCTATATATATATATTAATAACAGGTATATTTTTTAATGCACAATAAATAAATTTATCGTAATGCCATTGAATGCACAGTATTTTTGATTAATCCTTGAGGGGTATAAACAAACAAATGCGATGGTTTGCCAACCCTCAGACACGCTACATGTAATTGGCCGTGCGAAAAACAAAATTTTTCGGTCTTATTTCTTTTTTTTCTTGACGCGCATTAGCGGAATAAACAACACACAGGGATAAAACAATTATGTGTTTTAAGATTTTTAATTAATATCTTTTTAACTAATTGCTATATCGGATCGAATTGTGAATCTAAACCATTCTCTCGAATCCATTTGAACCCATACAAAAAATGTCACCAAATAGGTCAGCCGTTTAGGAAGAGTTTAGTCACATACACACGCACAGAAGAATTATATACAGTGGGTGATTGGTTAACGAACACTTTCACGAAAGATTTTTGTGTTCGGATAACGAACACATATCCAGATAACGAACACTTTCAAGAAAGATTTTTTTGTGTTTGGACAACGAACACATATTCGGAGGTGATCAGGGATACGCCCCTGAAATTATGGATGAAATTTTGACAACTGCTAGAGATCTGGAATTGGAGGTGAACGAGGATGACATAGAAGAGCTCATAATGGGACATGAAAATGAA
Source organism: Trichonephila clavipes (assembly GCA_019973935.1). Classification (NCBI taxonomy): domain Eukaryota; kingdom Metazoa; phylum Arthropoda; class Arachnida; order Araneae; family Nephilidae; genus Trichonephila; species Trichonephila clavipes. The sequence goes on along the minus strand of BMAU01003382.1, from coordinate 150,693 downwards.
CTGACGACAGAAGAGCTCCAAGAAATTTTGAATGAAGGACACCAAGAAACACATTGAAATGTGTCTCCTTCTGAACAAGAGGAAGACGAAAGAGAGGGAAGAATGCCAACATCTGCCATTAAAGATCTTTTGAAAAAGTGGGCGGATGTCAGAGCAATGCTCTTAGAATGGTATCCAAACCAAGCTGATGTCAGTAGGGTTGGGGATCTTTACAACAATATTGCTATTAATTACTTCTGGAAAATCCTGAAAAAGAGAGAAAAGCAATCGACATTGGACGTGTTCTTCAACGCCCCATAAGCAAAAAATGAAAAGGACTGATTAATATGCAAGACTATATGTATGTATTATTTTTTTAAAAAAAACTTACTAAGAAATTATGCATTTTTTAAAATTTAATTTTTAGGGTCTCCAGAATGAATTAATCAATTTCACATAGAAGTATATGGTGAATCGATGATCGGTTAACGAATGATTCGGATAGCGAACATAGTCTTGGAACGGATTATGTTCGTTAACCGATCACCCACTGTATATAAAGATTTCCGTAAAATCCGGCGTATAACGCGCACCGGTGTATATAACACGCACCGGTGTATATAACACGCACCCATACTTCCAAGCTATATTTTTAATTTTTAGGTACATTCGCCAAAAACGCGCACCTCTTTTTTTTACTAAGAAATCTGAAATACTTGTGTGTATTGCTTTTATGTTTTAGTCATTTATTCCAGGTATTATCCCAGACTTGAAAAAATAGTGTACTTCTAGAACTGCAACTTTTAGCAACAGGTGTTGATGGATGAAGGAAGGAAGTTGAGCTTGGGTATGTTATTGTTCTTTCAACGAAAACTTCGTTGGGAGTCGCGTATTTAGTTCTATTTCTCAGAGAAATAATTCATGTCTATATTTTCAAGTTCAGATTAGTAGTCTTTCATCCTGTTGTATCTGGCAATGAAAAAAGAATACCATATGATGGCTTTAATGAGTTGCCTTAGAACTGTAGAACCAGCTAGGAAAATAAAAATACAATAACGGAGTGAGTGGAATGAGGATATTGAATATTTTCACCTTATGAAATGAATGTAAACTCAATTCATTTTTAATACGTTTTAACCCGTGGTCACTCGCGCCTGTTTTTGCTACCGTCGTTACTCGCGGGGTGTAGAGAACACCCCAAACTTTTAACACGTGTATTTAGTTATGAAAATAAAATTAAGCCATTATGATGCATATTTATAAAGTACAAGATGTTTTTGTATTATACAAATAAAATTATTAAATTTATTGCATACAAATGAGACTAACATTAATTTAAACTAAACATACAAAATTTTCATTTTAAAACACATAATTTTATATTTTTTCATAAACTAGTAAAACGTATACATACCAGTAATAAATATTCTTTATAATTAATGAAAAATTGATCGTAGAAAGTAGAAAAATAATATTTTAATCATTTTCCAAATATTCAGAGCAGACTGTATACATATGCTCGACTTCTCGCGGGAGTTCTCAGCCCCCCTCAGATAAACTTTTAAAGGTCATTACATTCCAATCGTTCGAGAAAGAAGGATTGCATCAGCCCTGAAGTTTCAATGACCTAAAATGTGCAGCTACAGAAAAAATTGTGGTTCTACGCATTCTTTTTAGTATCTTGGGAGGATTTTCTTCTTGCTGGGGTGTACAGAACACCCCACGCGAGTGTGATCGCGGGTTAATCATTGTGCAACAATTAGCACCATAAACTCTTTTTAGTTCGTATGGCAAGTCGTTTCTTTTAAATAAACAGTGTTTCGATACATGTAGAAGTAATTTTTTTTTATGTGCACATCTCTTTTGTTATTTTTAAAGCTATCGTTTTTATGCCCGGCGTATAACGCGCACCCTTAAATTTCCATCTTATTTTTGGTGTTCCCAAGTGCGCGTTATACACCGGATTTTTCTGTTATAAAATTATACTTTCTTAAATGTTTATCCATAATCGGAGAGGTTCAGATGAAATCGCTTGTTTGAGTCCTGATTTCAGTGACTCGTCGAGTAAAATAGTAGCAGTTGCTGCCCTTTTCAAAGATCTCAACCTTAAAATATCATGTGATAATCCTTCGACGAAGCTCAGTGGACGAGTGGTAGCTTATCACGCTTCCGTGTCACAGATCCGTGGTTCAAACCCCAGACTGGTCATAGTCGACTCAGCCTTACAGCAGTGAGTCGATAAATGAGTACCAAGCTTTTTTGGGGACTAAACACTAGGGGGCTTCACGTCAAACCGACCACCTGACCGGAGCATCTGCTCCTGCACCTTGTAACGTAGCAACTCCCAACAGCAGTCGGCATCTTTGGTGGACCCGACACCCCCACACGTGCATCTTACAGCTGCAGCGCAACCCTTTTTTGACCCCCGAGGAATCGAACCCCGTCGACCGGAAGATGAGAGAGGAGAGATGCTTTGAACTTACACGGGAGTGGTAGCCAACGGTTCCTCCTCTCACAAAATTATTGGACTCTAACAATCTTTAATTAACTTTAATCACTTCAATGTACAATTCAGTAAATAATATTCCATAGTTGTGGCGTAAATCAATTCAATATTTTAATTAACCAAGAATACGCTACCGTTATTCTTTCAAACGCTATAACCTCAGCACCCAAGGTCACGAAAACTGAGCTGAGCACAGTCGACTTTGCCCCTCCAATGGGCTGTTGCGCCGCTGTGAAAAGAAAGAAAAGAAATATTTCCTCTTGCGACACTGTAGGAGTCGATTTCCACAAAACCCATTCTTAGCGGTTCTCTACAATTCAAAGGAAAGATGCCAACCAAATTTTCAAATCTGTAGGTCTAACAGTTCAGCGATCTCGTGCTGAGTGAGTGAGTCCTTTTTCTCCGATATACATACATATGGCGTTTTATACCTTGAGGACTTAATTAAAAAACAATGCGAGTAACTTGTTTTTGAATATAAACAGATTAAGAGATCTCATATTATAGCAGCAACAGTAATTACAAATATCTTTTTATTGTGATATAACATATACCAGTAGCACACACAGGAATTTTTCAAGGGGTGGGGGTCCGGGATCGAAAGCTCCCCATTCTTGTATCATGCTCCTTTTGATTTTGTCGATTTTCGGGAACAAAACACAGTAAAAAACTAGCTATTGAATAAATAGTTACCATTAATTAATAAAATTAATCATTAATAACACATACTAAATTAAATTTTACGTACTATATACTTAAAACAATAATCAATCGGAAAAAATATCAAGTGCTTGGGGGTGTCCGGACCCCCAGGACCCCCCCTTGTGTGCGCCACTGACATATACACATAACATATGTGATATAACATAACATATTGTGATATAACATATTTAACAAGGAATAGAAGAAGATTTTTCTGAAATTTGGATCCTGACAGACAGCCGATCCTCCATTCAACATTTATCGAATTGGACATCTATCGGTGACAGCACCAGCAGGAGTATTCTACACCTTTTTCAACAGCTTTCAGATCGGCACCCTTACCATCTACAGTGGGTCCCTTCTCATGTAGGCCTGCCCGGGAACGAAGTAGCGGAAGATCTTGCGAAGGCGGCTACCAGCAATCCTGTGGATCCGGAAGACCACATGGTCCTTACATCGACTGAGATCTATTCCATGGCTATAGAATTAATACGTAGAACCTGGGTAGTCCCTCCTGTTTACCCATGGTACTTTCAAAGACACCCTGGATCCACCATACCATTCAAGGGTTCCAGATCGTATCAGACGGCATTCTCGTGATTTTCTACTGTCACCTGAGATGCATGAATTTTGAAGAAGGCAAAAGAAGCTTCCCAATTTGCATCAAATGTAACATTAGTCCTTTTTCTCCTCAGCACATTCTGCAGTGTCTGTGAGGAGGCTGTTGCTTCCCCCTTACTGTTCCTAGACTTTGTACAGATTTATGTGGGCTCATGGATCTGGTCTAGTGAAACTCTAGACCAGATTGGGATTAGTCCCATCACCACCACAGGAATAGAAGATGAACTAAGTCAACTTATACTGGGAAAGATAATTATTTCAGCAAAATATTTATGCATATCTCTGATTTTTCATGACTAATTTTTGAAATAATAACCTTAGACGCCTAATTGTTGGAATATCAGTTCGTTTTTTATTCACTATATGGTGTGATCTCTGTCTCATTAACAGTATGAGAGCAAGTTACGTCGTTTGTATAGCTATATAAGGTGATAAGATGTATAGCTATGTAATACATCTCTTATTAGACGAGCTATACAGAGTTATGACGTAGGGTCTGGTGAGTGAAAGAGGAACTATGGGGTAAAGTGGGGGTATATTGAAAAACATGTTTTTTCTCTTTTTATATAAATAAAGATATTTAATTATTTCCTTTTTTAGAGACATATATTGAGATTGTAGTAAATTTTTGTTTTTCATTTTAGTTTCTGATGTTGATAACAAGTTTGATGTTTATTAAGTTTCTTGATATGCTGATTGCAAATGGTATGTTAGTTTAGGCTGCTGATGAACTTTCTTCTGAATTCAATATTTATTGGCAAAAACTATTAATTTTAGTCCAGACTTATTGAGTAATGTCTAAGGAACAGATCTACAAAAAAAGGTAAGGATAAATTTTATAATTCTTTTTATCATGAGTTCTTTTCTCAGGTGGGTTAATTTGGGGGTATGGTTAGGCTTAGTTAAGTTTTCTATGATAGGAACATTTTTTACCTCTATGCTAACTTTAGCAAGTGTCTAATGCTCTATATTTTTTGATAAAATGACTAAAACAATTAATTTACTTAGTATTTATTCACTAGGTAGTAATTTTAATACTGAAAAACATTTTTTTAAAAAAAATTTACTTCCTAAATTAGTTTAGGAAGAGAGGAATGATAGAGAAAACACTTAATGTTATTAGTGGTACTACAAACACTTTAAATTACTATTAATATTCATTTTTACATTGTTTTTTTAGTTCAAAAATGCCAAGAAATTATATTAAAAAAATCAGCATGCAGTGAATGGATTTAAAGGATAAGGACTTTATCGTCTGAACAGAAAGGCCATCCAACACCGTATTCTCATTACAGAAAAGGGAAAAAACCGAGATCATGAGTCTTCTGAAGCAATGTGTCTCTCAACTCACCTTTAAAATATTTAAAGAAAGCAATAATACAAACTCTCTCTTCCACTCCATCTTTAAATACAATTTTAGCCATAAAGTCAAAGAGAAAACGAAAAAAAGTACAGAGCAAGACTGGTGAGATTTTAACCAACGAAATGTTTTGGAAAGGTTGGATGCTGAAGAAAGCGACCGTAAGAACAAATTCAATCAAATAAAAAATATAAAGAAGGATGTGTAAAAGATACAGAAAATTTTATAGAAGTAAACGAAGAACCATGGGTAGAGATTGAGTACCGGTCAAAAAGTCAATATCTAAATTCATTGGACAAGTGATAGAAATTATATATAATGAGTTTTATCGCATAAAATATCTGACCAAGTCACCATTGGAGGACTAATACACTTTTCCTACTATTGATGATAAAGATTGTGTAGTGTTCAGTAATATATGCTGCATACTACGTGAACCTACTGTTGATAGCCATGGACATTATTTCTTTAATTAAATAATATGTAAAAAAAACTTTTTTTCCCCATTTGTACAAATTAAATATAATCAAGACACATTTATTTCAGTGTATTCTTATTTCAAAAAGAATATCTATATATTTTTATTTAAATATACACCAATTTTAGAGCCCCTTCCCCCCCATGAAGTAAACTGGAGGGGGGGGTCAAAACATGCTCTTTCGAATCTATCACTGTGAGAAAACAATCTGACCAAATTGAATGGCTTTGTTTCATGTTTAATCCATGGAAATCCAATGCATATAAAATGCATCATAAGTTTCATTGGAATCAATTTAATAGTTTGATTTTAGGACCTTCTCTAAAAAAAGCTTGATTTTACCCCCACCTGACCCTATCACATTTTGATCAATGTTGTTCTAATTTGCGCGTCAGCTTACATTAAACTCGAGTGCAAAAAATTTTTTCGTTACTATTTCTTCTTTCCGCCATTCAAAATATCTCATTTTTTATGTTTATAAACATAATTTTGGACACAGTGTAAAGCCAACAAAACAAAAAGTTCTCAAGTATTCTGCGTGATAACAGATTTCATCACTTTAAAATTGATTTAACTGTGTGGATTTGGTAGAATAAATGGAAATTCGTCCAATGATGTCCCGCTCGTGCTCTATTGGAGAAAAGTCTGGTGATATAGCAGGCCAAAACGTTGACACTCTGTAGATCTTATTGGGTTACAACAGCGATATGAGAGTGCACATTACCCTGTTTGAAATCTCCTTTAAATGTTGTTCATAAATGGCAGGGCAACAGATTAAACCACCAGACTAACGAACAAGTTTTTAGTCAGGGTATGTGAAATAACTATGAGAGTGCTGCTGCTGTCTTGAGATATTGCTCTCCAGACTATAACTCCAGATGTAGATCCAATGTACATTGACCACAAACTGGCTTATATTGCCTGGCCTTCTTCTAACCAACACACGACCGTCACTGGCATCAAGGTAGAGTATATTTTCATCAGAAAACACAACAGTTCTCCACTCCATTCTCTAGCTTGACACCACTGACTTCGAAAACCGCAGTGGTTTGGAGTCAGTGGAATGCATGCTGCTAGGCGTCTGGTTTAAAACCGTTCTTGAAGTAACCAATTAGTGTTGTTGTTATCAGTAGGTCATCATCCCATCTCATCCAACGATTTGTAACAGTTCAATGTGTCACTGTGCTGCCAACTGCAGCTCGAATTTCTGCTGCCACAGTCATTCGCCAAACACGACGGTTCTCCCTCTCAGTATTGTCACTGTGCTGCCAACTGCAGTTCGAATTTCTGCTGCAGACGCAGTACAATACACCCCAGTCATTCACCGACCACGACGGTCCTCCCTCTCAATAGTGTCATTGTTCTGTCAACTGCAGTTCGAATTTCTGCTGCAGACGCAGTACAATACACCCCAGTCATTCGCCGAACACGACGGTTCTCCCTCTCAGTAGTGTCACTATGCTGCCAACTGCAGCTCAAATTTCTGCTGCAAACGCAGTACAATACACCCCAGTCATTGGCCGAACACGATGATCCTCCCTCTCGGTATTGTCACTGTGCTGCCAACTGCAGCTCGAATTTCTGCTGTAGACGCAGTACAATTCACCCCAGTCATTCGCCGAACACGACGATCCTCCCTCTCGGTATTGTCACTGTGCTGCCAACTTGTGACGGGCTCACGCGTCTTTTATTTAACATGTCCTTTGGGTTCTTTGGTCCAGAATTAATGGCAACTCTTTTCCAACCAAATTCAAGAAGTGAAGTGTGAATGAAAGATGTAAATGAACAAACTTTTTAATATAGGAACTTAGATTAAGCGGTATGGCAATGTAAGGTAATGTTTGACAATTGATGTTAATTTGTGGCAGCTGATGGTTATTATAGTTCGTGGTTCAAGTCTGAATGAGTTTTGCGTGACGTGAATACAAGTTATTAGTGATCGAATATATGAAGGTAAAGTTGCACACCAGTGCATACAAAGACAAGATTAAGCATAGAACAAGATTGATCGTTTCTCCAAGCAGTAATAAGGTAGGATTGATTATTTAATATAAGAATTGGGGATTAGGCGGTTCACTTATTGATATTGGTCTGAATTAGATTAAGTCTTATATATATATATATATATATATATATATATATATATATATATATATATATATATATATATATATATATATATTGTGTGTTGCTTTTTTTGCCATCGTAGATTCTCTCATATTTATTATAGTTTAATTTGTTAAAGGCTTAAGTTGAATATCTTAATTAAGTCATATTAAGATAATGTTTGATTCTAGTTCTTTCGTTAATCCTACGCCTCTAGTTCACGCTGATACTTCGAGAGATGTTCTTCCAAGGGGAGGAACATCACAAACTGCAGCTCAAATTTCTACTGCAGACGCAGTACATTACGTCCCAGTCATTCGCCGAACACGACGGTCCTCCCTCTCAATAGTGTCATTGTTCTGTCAACTGCAGCTCGAATTTCTGCTGCAGACGTAGTACAATACACCCCAGTCATTCGCCGAACACGATGGTCCTCTCTCTCGGTATTGTCACTGTTCTGCCAACTGCAGCTCGAATTTCTGCTGCAGACGCAGTACAATACACCCCAGTCATTCGCCGAACACAACGGTCCTCCTTCTTAGTAATGCCACTGTGACCACCAGGAACCCGATCTCCTTGAGGTAGTAACTTCCCTCAAAAACTGTTGCCAACAATGATACACAGGGGACACAATTAAATTAACTCTTTCTGTAATATCGCGAAAATAAAGAACACAGCGAGCTGTTAACAACGGTTTCTTCATTTTCTTAAAAGCGAGTACCATCTACTCACTGCGCCATATCTCAAATGATAAACAATGCTCAAGAACTTTACAGGGTGCATTCAAAGCAAACATGATGTGCATGATTATAGTAGCGCTACTAGCGCCATACTTATGCTCTTAGCATGAAAATTGAATTAACGTCTTCTCTTAAATCAGCCTTTCTCAAACTATGGGGCGCGCCCCCCTTGGAGGGGCGTGACAAATCTACGAGGGGGGCGCGAGCATAATAAAAAGTCAGAAACACAAACGATTTTAAAATATTATTAATTTACTGAATGTGTGAACAAACAAAATACACACAATCTGACATAATAAAAAAATAAAATACACATTTACACAGATATTACACTTATAAATGTATCAATGCTACATGAAGTATTTTATAATTAATTTAACAATACTCATTTAAGAACCAGTTTAATAATTACCACTGACTCCATGGGAGTGTCATATACACTGGCCTCAAAAAGTTAAGGTACAACCGGGTTTTTGTGTCTAATTTGCAAATGAATGAATGTAGAAACAAAAATTTGGAGGATATGTGCATTAAATAGTTTTTTATTGAATGCGTCATAGAAGTTTGTATAAGTGTATTGCAAAAACGATTTATAACAAAAAAGCAATCTCTGCGGAAAAGTCCATTCTTGGAGAAAACAGCACATCACAGTGTTATGTGGTAAAATGGCATGAAAACAATACAAAAATGGGTTCTAATAAGGAATGTGTCCACCCCTAACTTGAATGCATTGGCGGCATCGATTTCCCATGCTTTTATTAAGTTGTCGGACACCGGAATAGGAAGCGAAGACCAGACACAGAGTAAGCCTTGTTTCAGCTCATGTAACGACCTTGGAGGAGGATTTAAAGCAGCAACCTCTCTGCCAAGATAGTCCCAAAGATGTTCTATCGGATTCAGGTCTGGAGATCCAGCTGGCCATTCCATTCGTTCCAAACCATGATCCTCCAGATACTCCTCAACAATCCGAGCTCGGTGAGGTCGTGCATTAGCATCCATCAGAATGAAGTCGTTACCAATAGCAGCAGCATATGGGCGGACATATGGATCAAGGTTCTCATCCCGATATCTAAGACCAGTTACGGTTCCTCCATGGAACACATGCAGGTCAGTGTGGCCACCGAGCGAGATCCCTGCCCAAACCAGGATTCCACCACCTATATAACTGTGTCTTTCAACAGTGTTGGATTGATGGTATCTAGTGCGCTGTTCCCTCCAGATCAGTAGACGCCCTGAATCACTCTCCATTGTAAATCTGGACTCGTCTGTGAACAACACAGAAGCCCATTGTTGCTGCGTCCAAGAAACATGTTCTCTTGCCCAGCATAAGCGGTTCCTTCGCTGTCGTCCGTTGAGGGGAACGCACACAACTGGTCTTCTTGCATACAGACCTGTATCGTGAAGACGATTTCGCACCGTAGTAGCGGAGATTCTTCTTCCTGATGCTTGAAAGTGGTCTGCAACGAGCTGCGGCACAGTAGTGGTTCTTCTCCTTCGTGCCGAAAGAGCTAGAAAACGGTCTTCTGCAGGTGTTGTAGCTCGTGGTCGGCCTGGAACAGGTCTTCTGGACACAGAATCTTCGGATTGGTATTGATCCTAAAGTCGCTGAACAACACTACGAGACACATTGAGACGTCTAGCAGCATCAGCCTGCGACAATCCCACTTCCATTCATCCAACTGCCCGCCACCTTAACGAATTGGGTAAATGACGTCTCTGAGACATTTTCTAAACTCTATTGACTATTGTCACCGAAACTGCCAACAACTGTTGAAAATCAACACAACTTACACACAAAAGTATGAAAGCTTAATATTTGCATATTTTTCTCTCACTCATAAATATACGTTCTTTTCTATAAAATAAAAGTTGTAGCAATCGTTTTTGCATTAATGTTTTTAAAGTTCGTTATTATCATTCATGTAAACTATGCATTTTATTGTTACTGCCATTTTTTTATGGTGAGCTTCGAAAACATGTTGTACCTTAACTTTTTGAGGCCAGTGTATTATATACAAAAATTAACACTTATCTTTATAATTTGTACGGTTTATAATTAATCCTTAAACTGCCGATTAAAAGTTACGCGATTCGCTTCCCAATGCTAACCGTTTTCCACGTAGACGCGCGTATGTGATGTATTGGAAGATAAAGGAATAAAGAAGCAAATAATCTGAAATAAATAAAAATCCTTCGCAAACGTTGTCGGGGTCCTTTTACTGCATTCCAAAACCTTCGTTGTAATTGTATGGATAGCAGTGCAGAGAAATGATCGTGCTTCGGAAAGACGTATTTATACGTCCAGGGAAATTAGCGCTTTGACTGAGTGAGACGTTTATATACGCCGGTGGCACTTAAGAGGTTCCAATCGTATGGTAGTTTAGTGTCAAAGTATAGTATTATAGAATTCAGTACATTGTTATTGCATGAGGGGGGTGCGATGAAAATTATGATTGTGTATATTGGGTCGCGAATATTGAAACTTTGAGAAGGAAGCACTGTCTTATATGCATTAACACTTCTTCCAAATTTCGTTTATCCAGCACAATTCCTTCTCGGTGTTGGGATTTTGTTCCCATCAGTATACATTTTGAAACCAATACTTTTGAAATAAAACATAGCACGAAAGTGAATTTCTATCTGTTCCATTTACGTAAGATATTTTGCAAGAAGAATTGAAAAATTAAATACACAATAATTTGCAACACATTTTACCTTTTGTTCAACTTACAGTGGAACTTTTTCGTTAAGCCACTTACAAATAAAAATAAGTTTCGACGGAATAAAAATGTAGATGTTTCTGTGAATCACTTGTTATTCTTTGGGTGTTCAATTAAAATATACCTTAGCTATGCTTCATTGTTCATGCATAGAAATCCAAAACATGGGGATATTTATATGATAATCTTCTGAGGTCCGACATTTTTATGCTCTTTCCCTTTTTAGCCGAAAGCATTGTTTTCCTTTTTTTTATTGTTTCGTACAAGATATTTTAAAGGGATATGGAAAGAAACATGGTCACACACACACACATAAATGTCACCCGCAAGCATATAAGGGTTTTGCTGGGTTTTTTTTTTTTTTTTTTTTTTTGCTCAGTACTGTGAAGATTTCATTGAATTTGTTAATTTTAAATGATGTTCAATGAAAACCAATTATACTCATTAATTTTTTCCACCTTTACTTTTTAATATCATTTTGAGTGACAGTAAAAATTTTAATAGTACTAGGGGGTATACACTTGTCCACTTAACGGTGGACCAACCCCCGTTGTACAAATTATATAACTGTTCATACTCATTACTCAAATGTGAAACTGTAATTTACATGCATTTTGTGTGTCTGTGTAGTTCTATTAATATGTTCTTTTTTCGTAAAATTCGTTCTTGCTGCATTATCTCACACCTCTTTGTTAATGCTCTCTGATTTTGATAAATCTACCGCTTTTGCATCTTCCTGGAAAGTTGAGTATTCAGCTGATTTCGGTTGAAGTCTTCGATTGAGACAATGTCTTTCTTCTCACGCAACGATTTCAGTCCTGGCAATCGTTGCTATATTTTTCTGCGAGAGCTTTCCATAATGTACTATCGCAACCGTATTGGCGGCATAGAATGAAACGAAGCACATGTTGCCAATACAACGCGTGCGACAAATACGAAATAGGGGTTGCCAACTTGGCGAGTTATCTTGAACGTTGACATTGTTGCGATAGTAAGTAATAAATTTATAACAGCAGCACGAAAAACTTTTTAATATATATAGAGAGAAAAACATGAAAAATTTTGATAAGAAACCCGATATACTCAGCTTTTTTTGTATATTTCTTTTCGGTTATAACATTTAATTAACAGTAACTGGAATTTCGGTGAACCACCAAAATTCCAGATGAATCCATTCTAAATTTACTTGGTAGCATAGTGATTAGGGTCATGATGCCGGCATCCTCATAAGTACGAGACCTAGGTCCACTGAAGACCAGACATGGAGAGAGGGTGTTGTACGTTCAATCTATCGAGGCTCAAAGTCCTCCCACTGGAGTGGAGTGGTAGCTTGGAAAGGAGAAGCCGACTTAGGTGTCGTTCTCGTCCTTAGACACAGGTTCAAAATTATGACGTCCGTCGTCAATAGCCTTCGTGTTGTTTCATGTCGCAATTTAAAGCAACAGAAAAGCTATTGGTGGCGGATCTTCAAATTTTGAACCATGATCAAGTGACGAGGACAACACATGAGCTGAACCTCGTTCTCCGAGCTTCTATACCCCGCCAACCGGAGGACATTGAATCTCGACAGATTGAACGGACATCAGCTGTTCTGCTGTGAACGAAGGGTCTTTAGTGGCATTAGGCTAGAATTCATGATACGCCAGCATGAGTCCGTGACCTTGACCACTGGGCGTCCACAGTCACTCGTGTTGTTTCACAGTGCGATGTTAAACACTTATTCTAAATTTACGTTGGTGAAAAACAGATCACCAACTTTTATCATAAACAGATGCATATTAGCTCAAAGTCAGATGATTTTCAGTGGAAAATTTTCCTTATTGTATTCTTAAAAGGAACATTTTCCTACTAATAAATTTGTGAAGTATTCCCCCGTGGGTGATCCCTCACTCCTAAGTTAACTTCGTGATCTAGAGGTGTGGGGGTGAATGAAGAACCAGGCGTTGTCATGATCTTAAAATGTCTTTATTAAGATCTTAACTTAAACACTAACAATGATATAACATTTATATTATAACTTAGCGGATCTGAGGTGAGAAAACACACAATACGTATTACCAAATAAGCGCGATCTTAACCTCTATATTTAACTTTCCCGTCTATTCCTAATCTCTGTTTATATCACAGTTACTAAGGGATACTAGAATTATTTTACCTTAATCTCTTGTTTAACCGCAATCCTCTCGGGTCCTAAAAATCTTATATCTCGCGTGGGATTGTATCCTCCTTGACTTGATCGTTCTGTCACAGATAGCTTCACACTCAATATGACTCCTCACTCTCACTCCTTCAGTTCACGCGCTTAAACCAGACTAGCATAATCTCTTCCCAATGGGTCATCCGCTTACGTTAAATTTCTGCTGTTTAAAAGGTTTCTAATTTGCATGTTCACGTTTCGCTTCTGGAAAGAATTTGCCTTTTTCGGTCTCAAAGAACCCAAGAGGAGATTTTAGTAGAAAACGCGATAATCCCGTCGCAAATTAAAAAGTAGTTTCTTCAGAAACTAAACTATTTTTTGTAGGAAAAGGGTTTGTTTATGTTAAGGCACTGGTTAAGACAAGACAAAATAATTTATCCGCTATTCAAATAACAATAACATATAATTTATTCTAATATATATAGAACATGGCTTTGTAAAAAGCAATTCAAATAAAACGAATATTTTTTAATTTGATAGTGAAATTATTTCGGTATTTTTCCGTTAGCCGGGCGCACGCGAAAAATTGCCAAATAATGTAGAATCCCGCTAAATTTCGTACAATCATAAGTGGAATGTTCGTTTGGGGCCATGTGCTTGCTCTATTCACTGAATTAATTTAAAACAAAGCACGTTTTCCTTTCTTTCATCTATCTTAATTTTTGTTTTAAACAATGATGAAAGTTCCTCGCTGAATTTATGTGGAGACGATGAGTAAACTTTAGACTTAATTCAAGTGACATCACGATCACGTGATTCCGCGATTCCTTGTGCGCATAAATATGGCGTCATTTGTTTACCACTATTGCTTACGATTATTTTGTTCTTAAACATTTACATTTTACTTTCTAAAACGTCTTATTTTGCTGAAATTGTTGCTCGATCAGTTAAAGAAAGGATGATTGTAGGGAAAAAATCATTTTTTAATATCCCGGTAAAAAACCTAAGTGTTTTGAAAGCATAATGTGTGAAGCGTGAAGGATTACATAACATCTTCCCAGTGTTTATTATGTGTTTGACCACTCTTTGAATAATGTTTTCAATACCTTAAGACAAACGAATGAGAATATATAATGTTTAGTTAACTTAAATTTTACTTATTTTCCACATCTTCAGAGTAGTTAACAGAGGTACTTCAGCATTTAATTATCTAAAATTAGAACACAAGAATCTGATATGTAACCATACATACATCAAAAACAAGTATATATATTTATAAAACTTATTTTACTTAGTAATTTTACAATATTACAGGGAAAAAGAAAAATACAGAAATGGAAAAATATCTTAATTTATTACAGCTCTGTTAATGTTTATACTAGTTGATGAAATAAGAACCACTTTCAAACATTAGAAATCAAAATTATCATTTACCATTTGTAAAATTACACATAAAAAAAAATTGTGCTACATTTTAAAAATCTTTATTCGCTGCACTACTTAAGGTAAAATATATGATTTATCGAGAATTGAATTCCAAATATGGTAATAAATTAAGGCATTAAAATTTTTAAATTAGAATGTGTATATAGTAGAATATAAATTTGTGTCCATATATTAAATATAAAAAAGTCCTGCTCACTCCTACATGACCAAAATAAAAAAGAGTCATTTTTGAATTCATAATTGTTTTAGAAAAAAACAAAAATTGTAACATATTTGCATGGTATCAATTAACACATATATTTTTCAGAGTTTGACTGTATGATATAAAAACCTGTCTCACACATATACAAATTTTTTTACTACATATGTATAACAAATATGCATTTGGTCTTAGCACAATTTGTATATTTATTTAGAATTTGTAGAATTTTTAGATTTTCGGCGCTTGCTTGCTTAGCTTGTATTGTTTATAGATAATTCATACTATTATTTTTCTAAATAATATGTAATTCAATTAGAAGAAAAATATATTTAAAACTAAGGATAATTTAATTGAATTTGTGAAAATTATTGCACATTTTCTGATGAAATATTCCTTTAATATTGTATAATAAATTTAAATAAGTAGTTCAACATGTTATAAGCACTTTATACAAAGACAATTAAAACAAGTATTGAATTTGTAATGCAAAATTTTAATATAGTTCATACTCACATTAATAGACTTAATTTGTGATCCAAGTGTGTGTGCGTGTCGCATATCCATGCATTATATTTAGTAACCGAAATATAAAGGCTAAGTTTCCAATAGAAAACTATTCCGTTCTGCTTAACATTGTACTTAACGAGTAAAACTGCAAATACGTGTTTGTTTATAAACATGTATTAATTTAGCAAGGGCATTTAAGCGTTCTGTACACATGCATGACCGAAAGTAACTTTATTAATTTTAATATGCTGAAAGAACTCTCAACACTTGATATAGTAACTGCAACTGCAACTCCTGAGATAAGTATAAAAACAGTTAATACATGTAGAAACAACTCATTATAATTATTTAGTTAATTATTAACCCTGATTATGCACTTTATATGTAATTCAATAACTCGTAATAATGGATTATCATATATATATATATACATATATATATATATCCAAAAAATTATATATTAATATAATTCATTTCTTTAACTTAATAGGGAAATTGTATTTTCTTTTTCATTACTTTAGACAATCATTTCTAAAAAAATTTCCAAACATTTTTAAAGGATAATTAGTAAGTAATTCAGACAGTCAAAGATAGGGAATATTTTTCTAGAAATATTTTCAAATATTTGTAAATGCTTCATAATATTGTACAATATATATATATATATATATATATATATATATATATATATATATATATATATATATATATATATATATATATATATATATATATATATATATATATATATATATATTATTTATATATATATACATATATGCAATGTATTGTGTAAACATAAAATTCATTTCCATTATATAACTGTTCCACAGTGAAATAAAATATTCATTTGAATTTTAAGTATAGGTAAGCAAACTTGAATAAATATATTATATATTATAGAAAATTGTTATTTTCCATCTCTAAATACTAAAATACCGGGGGAAAAAAGAGAAAATTCAAGCATAACAAGTAAATATTTCCATTATTCAGTAGATAATGCTTTGTATATTTTGGAGGAACAGATTGTAAAAATTTTGTATAGTATAAAATCAAAAATAGAAAATCCTTTGTCAATTTTATTGTTTATGTTTCCATTCCTTTCATTTTGATGTAGTTATTAGCATATGCAATGTATATATTTATTAATAAAATTCAATGTAAGGAAAATTAGGAGGGTTTAAAAATAAATATAGTTCTAATAATCTGTAGTATTTAACATGTAATTTTACAGTATGATGAATAAATATTATAAAAAGGGTTTATTGTATTTTTAGGACATGGAAAAAAAGTGTATCTATGTATTTTACAAAAAAATATTTACGTTGCACATTTCCATTTAATACATGTATTTTTTTTTACTCAAAACTTCTTTCTAAACTTTGCATGATTTCAGTATTCTATAATTTGTTTTATGTAAATTTTCAGAAAGTTAATTGTATAGACGTTGATTTCATAACTGTACCAGCTTTTAAGGTCTGAATTTCTCGCAATAGTTCATTTAATTTGGATCCATTTTTGTGTAGATAACATGCAAATATAATGCAGAGATTCCTGCTGTTGTGCTTTCTGGTTCCTACCTTTGATATATTTCATATTTTATTTGATTAAATTAATTTTGATAGGGCTCAAATTAAATTCGCAGATACTTTTAAGAAACAAATATTTTAAAAATTTTTTTACTCTCAATTGTCTAATCATTAAGTGCTCAAAACTTTAAGATTTTATATCATAAATCTAATGAGATAATTTCAGTTTGAATATAGAGAAAATATTAGATATTCTACATAATTTGTCTTTTCATTAGTTATCTAATCTGTAATTCAAGAAATAATTTTCTCTCTCTCTTTTTTTGTAGAGTCATTTTATCTATTTAAGTTTCAAGGACATTTAATACTTTTTTGTAAATATTTTTAAAAAAATATACTTTTTTTGTTGTAAATAAATCTAAAAAGCCGTTCATAAGATTTCCAGAGAATTTTATTAGATATTATCAGTAAGATATAAAAATTGAGTACAATAATTGATATATAGTATAAGATATTATAAACATCATGTTAAATATTAGAAATAGATGTTAAAATTTTTAAAAATAAACAAAAATATCCATATTAATGAGCAATTTTATTATAAATTCATTTCCAAAATTGTGTTTACATGCATTTCATATTCTTGGATTTTCCATGCTCTTTCTTCTATATGAGAAATTATAGAGATAGCCTATCTAAAGCAAATTAAACATTTGTAGCTGGTAATCAGACAATGAAAGGTATAAACATTAATATTTAATTATGGGACCATTTCATATATATGTGTGTGTACATGTTTCTTAGAAATTAAAACTATTTTATGGCTTTTGAAATTAAAACTAAACTAAAACGCGGCACGTATAAAAATGACTGCTTCAAAAATTGAATAAGAGAGCAACATAGAAATTTGTTTGTAAAAATTTGTACGGCTACATAGATCGGAATACGATTTATTTAAAAGAAAGTTTTTTCAAAGACTTCATTTCGAAAATCAACGGAATTCTAATTGTGTGTGTCAAGAAAACTCTCCAAGTAATTCATTGTGATAATCAACAGAACAGAAGTCTACCAGTACGCGTTTCTTCAAATTCCAAAAAGTGTGTGTAGTGAGAAAAAAAAAGGAAAACTTTTTAAACACTTCGTTTTGAATAATCAAAGGTATTCTTACTCTTCAAATGCTAAAATTTTGTGATGTTTTCCAGAGCTTCAAGTTCATTAGTTATTTTAAGTTCGGAAAATAATTGCTTAGAATTCTATTATGGTAAATTGATTATAATTGACTTGCATTCGTTATTAAGTTTGAATAAGTTAATGCATGATTTGTTATCTTATATTTGATTTCTAATATTTTGGTATATGTATTTTTTTAAAATTGCATCGATTTCCTTTGAGTATAATTATTTTTAATTGTGATCGTTTGTTTATGTGTAAAACTTTTTGATACTGTTTTTCGATGTAAATTTTAATTTCATTCATTCTATTCTTAAACGTTTTATGCAGTTACATGGTGGTAAAAAAACAAATATGACGGAAACAAGTGATATATCAAAAGCTCAAACTTCTAAAAACTTATTAAATCAACTAAATCAATTAATAGCTTTTGATCCAAATAATTCTATGCAAGTAATTTCATGGTTAAAATACTTCAATGATAAATGTCAAAAATTGAACTTAGATGATTTCTGGAAAATTACCAATATATCTAATTATTTAAAGAACAGTGCCTTAACGGATTACATTAATTGTTATGATAAAATTAACAACTGAGAGAAATTCACTTGTTTCTTAACAGAAAAATATCTTGCACCATCAATTACTAGTTAAAGTGATTTCACGCAAAAAACTTTTAATGGAAAGGAAATTGCTCAATACTTCCATGAAATATTGGAAATTGGCAGACAATTTAATTTACCCACATTTATGATATTAGAAGGATTAACAGATGGCTTACCCATTAATTTAAAGCAGTTACTCACTATAAGTCATCCTAGTAACCCAACAGAATGGATAGTAACCGTGACTAAATTATTAAAAATTCAAAACAGTGAACAGAACAAAATTGAAAATCCTAGTAATTCTAGAATCCCAATTTTTAATGCTCCTTGGGAAAACTACCAGAATTGGAAACCTAGACATTTTAGGCCAAATAAGTTTGCACAAAGCCAGGTTCTTAACCAAACCCCTAGAACATTTAACAGTCCGAAAATGCACTTTCAGAGTAACTTACCCCCTAACCCAGTGTTTCTCAAACTTCCAATATTTGCGACCCAATATTCTATCATAATTTTCATCGCGCTCCCCTCCATACAATAACAATGTGCTGAATTCAATAATACTGTACTTTGGGTCTAAAGCTACAGTAACAGTTTAACCCAGTGCTTCTCAAACTTTCAATACTGGCGCCCCCCTTTTCAATCACAATTTTTATCGCGCCCCCCTTATACATAATAATTTACTGAATGCAATAATAATGCACTTTTACGATAAAGCAACAATATTTATTACAAACCGTAGAAATTCATGACATAAGTATTAAATTTTGTATATGTTACCTTTAAGCAAAAAAAAAAAAGTAATAGGATAATTACTAAGATATTTTCCTTTCTCTGATTTTTAAATTGGAACATATTACAAAATGCGGTGGTTGCTTAGAAGACAAAATATAAATATCAGCTAAATATAGAAAATGAACTCAGAGGGTCAATTTCTTATCTTAAAACTCCTTTCAAAAAATTTGCTTAGAATTAACAAAATAATTTTAATTTATTAAATAATAGTAAAAGAACATTTAATTTTATTCAGTTGCCAATGCATTACAAATAAATTCTCTAACTTTAAGTTTAAATTGTATTGACTATTTTTTTATCGTTTGGCTCTTTAACTTGAAACCTGAATAATCATAAAAGTTGTAAGATATAATAAATATTTTCCTTAAGGAAAAAAAAAAAAGAATAGCCCATGGAAGTAGCTAATAATTATTAAACTTTTTCTTAATTTAGTATTAATTAATTAGTCATAAAATACTCTGTGCACCACTCATACATTAAAAGCAGTGTTTCTCAAACTTTCAATACTGGCGACCCAATTTTCAATCATAATTTTTGTCTCGCCCCCTTGTACAACAATAATGTATTTACTGCAATAAAAATGCACTTTGAGAGAGAGACGCTAAAGTTACAATACGATCTTAATTATAAACCGTACATATTAATACGATAAGTATATTAAATTTTGTGTATATGTAACTTTTAAGTAATATATATTTTAAGAAAATTACTTAAAATATATATTACTTAGAATTATGTTATTTTTCTTTCTCTAATTTTTAAATTGGAACAGATCGCAAAATGATGTATTTAATTAAAGATTTATTTCCTTCAGCATTCATTTCTCAAAGTACAAATGTCATTAGAAAAATAGTCTAGTCAATGTCGCTCTCTATCATATCCATCACATCTGGCATTATAGGGTACGTTTGTGTGAGTCTGGGCAACCTATCGGACGTCTGCGCAAAACATGTAAAAATGCTTTTCCTCGTACAATTCCAGTCAGTTTTGGTCGACTCGATACTTCTATAGCTACCGAATCTAGCTTGAATGTACATTTTTTAATTTCCACGTTAATTGTAATTCACGGTAATTAAGTATTTACGGTAGTAGATTAAAACAATATCATACATACATTTTTAAGTCGTAAGCAAACATTCGACCATAATAAAGAATCAACAAGTACACAGACGAACGAGCATGGTTCCGAAAATTAAATCAAGGGGATCTTCTCAAAAATACTTAAATTTTGGATTTACCTACTGAAGTAAATGATGGAAACCCCAGCTCGATATGTGTTAAAACTTGCAAATCTGTAGAACAACATGTGAAAGTTGTTTTTAAAACATGTAAAATCATTTAGCTATGTTGGCAAAGAATTTTAAAAAGTATTTTCTGGATGAGGACAGCTTGATAGCAAGTTACGAGTGGATTAGGGATCTATTTCAAGATACTCCAGAAGGGCTCTCAACTTCCGAAGAAGAAATCTTCATATATTTTACATCCAGTGAAAAATTAAAAGGCAATTTGTAATAAATCGCTCTTTGAATTTGGGGTAGAGGTGGATGAGGAATTATCTGTACTGAAAACAAAAGCACTTCGTATACTATTACCATTTTCAACATCCTACCTTTTTCAAACCGGATTTTCTGCAGTGGATGCCTTGAAGACAAAATATAGATCTCAGCTAAATATAGAAAAATAACTCTTTAAGTGTCAATTTCTGATATTAAACCTTCCTTTGAAAAACTTTCCTCTACAAGACAAGCCCGTGGAAGTCCCTAATAATTATTAAACTTGTTCTTCATTTAGTAATAAGATTGATTGATTGAATATTAACGTCGCACTGTTCAGCTGCACGAGGCCTTTTGACGATGGACCACGTAATTTTGAACCATGGTCAAGTGACGTGGATAACACCTGAGCTGGCACCCCTCTCTCCTAACTACCACACCACACCAACGGGAAAACGTTTCAACTCTCAACAGATTTAACGTGCATCGCTGCCCTACACGGCAGGTCTTTAGTGGTACTGGGCTCGAACTCGTGACAAGGCAAGCCACGATCCGATACCTATACCACACGGCTACCGCGGCCAAATTCAGTAATAAGAAATTATTTATAAAATACCTTCTTCAGTACTGATACATCAAACGTATACTGGCTGAAACACCGACTCTTCGCACGAGTTCATTTTTAAAAAAATAAAACATTATTCTTGATATAATAGCTGAACTGTAAGGGGAGTAAAACTGTGTGCACGACATTGTATACAAAAATGTAAAATGATTTTTTTTTTTTTTTAGATAAATGCTATAATTGTAAATAACTGTTTAAAAGAACTGTAATTTTAAACCTCACACAATTAGCATTTAGAATTAATGTTAAATTATGAAAAAGAATATAAAATTCCGATGAAGAATGATTGTGTTACGTTTTAACATGTAAAGCGAGAAGACTTCAAAATGTTTTAACCCGGGAGCAGGCACGTACTCGATACTAACATTAATGGTAGTGCGGGGGGACTCAGTCACCCCAATCATTTGTTTAGAATTATTTTTACTGTACACGATACAAATCGGAATTCTAGTGAATATTTGAATTTATAGAAAGTATACTTACCTTCTTTCAAGGACTATTCAATTCTTAGATGATTTGAGAAAAAATCCAATAAAACTGAACTAAAATGATTCAAAAGTACAAGACCATAATAAAGGACACAAATCAGACACTTTTCAATTATCCTACAGAAATGTTAAACCAACCAATTCTTTTCCAAATATCGCAAAACTCAATTATTTACAATTTCCCTAAGCGAAAAGCAAACGCATAAAAGATGGGAGGGAACTAATATTGATAATAACCATACCATAAGATTGAAGGTCAATCAAATGATTAGCAAACGTACTATGCAGCCTGGCTGAAAAGTGAATCATGACTTCCTTTTCTTTTTCTACAACTAATGTACAGTATTTCAATAATAATTACAGTGGTGAATTGTTTATCTTCTTAGAATTTTTCTCAGGGTCTGGGTTTCGTTTTTCTTTTAACGAGTAATATTTTATGTTAAAACGTAATAAAAAAAATCTCTCATTGAGGAAATACAGCAAATAAAACAAAATGTTTTTTTTTCTTTAATTTGGTTTTGGGATCAAAGATAGCTATTTGATGACGGAAAAAAGCCAGATAATAAACATAAGTTATGTCAGTGTTGTTGTGTGTATTTTTTTTATTATGGAAGAAAGTATTTTGTTTTACTTCTCTTTCCGGTTATTTTTTTAAAAAAAAATCTTTAAATTTTCGATACGCTCGCGCCCCCCTTGTAGGGTCATCGCGCCCCCCCCAGGGGGGCGCGCCCCACACTTTGAGAAACACTGCCCTAACCCGTGTAGATTTTACGAATGACAAGGGATTCAAAATGCCTATCATTGGGCTCAAATTTGTCCATTCAGACTCTCGGCAATACAAGTACCCCCATGAATACCTATGCAACCAAATGTTGACAGTCCAACCGAAGAATCCAAAATTTGACAATTATTGGAAGTATCTGGATATATTAAAAAGAATCTCTTACCATGTATCCTTGTGATACCGGTTCAACTATCTCCATTATACCTCATCATTTTGTAAGTAAGCACCAGTTAAAAAAGAAAAATGCTCAAAGCATAATTGTACAACAAACCCAGGGTACAATTAATCTGAGTAAGATATGTGTTCATTTTATCTAAAAATAGGTGCTATTTCTAAATTAGTAACGATGTATGTTGTAGATCACACTTTACCCTATCTTATACCTGGACTACCAGAACTATCAAAATTTAAACTATTTTTATTTAAATTTACTATTGACGACAGTCATCTACAAATAAAACAAAATAGAAATATTGTAAATAAAATAAATAAATACGAAAATGAACAAAAATATTCTTTATATATAAACGAAGAAACAAATGTAACTACTCCACATTCTCAGATCTTTGAGGATCAAAATGTTCTACAGCAGATTGTCATAGAGAATAGGTGTGAGTTAAGAGAAATACTTTCCCATTATGACTCAATTTTTTCTAAAGACAAGTATATGATGTAGGTCAATTAAGAGTTGAACCTCAAAGAATTATACTCAAATCTGACTTACCAGTTCATCTCAGACCTTATAGTACTTCTCCTATTCAGGAAAAAGAAATTAAGGGTCAAGTTGAGAAATTATTGCAAACTGGATTAATTAAAGAAAGTAATAGTCCCTATTCAGCCCCAGTAACTTTAGCTTTTAAACGTGATGATGGTAAAAAGACCAGACTTTGTATAGACTTCAGAAAATTAAATGCTTTATGTTAAGCGGATTCTGAATCATTGCCTATTATGGCTAGTTTATTAGAGAAATTAGCTCGAGCAAATTTTTTTTCAACTTTAGATTTAGCTACCGGTTATTGGCATGTACCCATTCACCCAAAGGGTACTGAGAAACTCGCTTTCTGCACTAACTTTGGCTTATATGAATGGTGCAGATTACGATTTGGAATTAAGGTAGCCCCTGCGATTTTTAATAGATTAATTCGAAGAATATTAACTAAGTATAAAATTGATTTTGCTTGCCATTATTTCGATGATATAATAGTATTTTCTTCGTCAGAAAAAGAACATGGGAATCATCTGAAGACAATTTTTGATATTTGCCAAAAAGAGAATATTAAATTGAATCCATCTAAATGTGTCTTTGCCCAAACTAAAATTATCTTTCTGGGTTATGAAATAGAAGAGGGTAAAATAATTCCAAATAATACTAATATCGACATTATCAAAAAGTTGAAACCGCCAAATAATGTAAAAGAACTTCAAAGGTTCTTGAGTTCAATAAATGTGTATCATAGTTTATATATATTCCAGAATATGCTGACCTTAGCTATCCATTAAATATATATTACAGTTCCGCATAAAGTTAAAATTATGATAGAATAATATAAATTTATATATATATATATGTACTTTTAAAAAATCATAAATATATATTGATATAAGTATTAGTGGAAAATAAATGAATCATAGAAATATTTAAATAATATTAATTTATTAAACATGTGGGGTCATCTATTTAATAACTGTATAATTAGTTAAAATTATCAGTAATAAAACATAATGTTAATAAGTTATTAATACAAATTGTGTATATCATTGAGAACTATTAGAAATATAATTGTAAAAAGAAAGTTAGCAGGATAACCATGTTCAATACATTGCTTAAAAAAGTTAATATTTAAATAAATATTAGCTTTATCACTAACTAAAACATTATTGCGATAAATATTGTTAAAAATAATATTTCTATGTATAGATATTGAAAATTTTGAATTCCAGTAAGGCACTTTAAGAATGTTAAAATTAAAGGCATCTCTTTTATCATAAATATTACTATGTAATTTCAAATCCTTAATATACAATGCTACATCTAAGTCATTAGTTTTAATTGGATTATTATTAAAATTAACTAAAATTAATAAGCCGGATAAAAATTAATTTTGGGATTTAAATTATCATTTTTACGAAAATAATTAAATCATCAATATATCTAAAAATATAATAGTCATTATTAATAATATAATTATATTCATAAAAGTGTAAATATGAATTAGCCAAACTATTGCTTGCTGGGCCTCCTTGTGGCAAGCCTTTATTTTGTTTATATAATGAACCATTAAAAAATTAATGTAATTTTCTTTTAAGACAAAATCTATGAGAGTTTTAAATTTGTTAAAACTAATATTAAGATTATAAATACTGTGGTTTTCCAAAATTACTTTAATAATATCATTGATATCAATGGAATTGAAAAGATCTTCAAAGTCATAACTATAAACTGAATAAATATTTTTATTTTTAAAAAAATCTATAACATCTTTTTACTATTTTTAATTATAGCTTTATTACACTGCTGATTAATAAAGTTTTGTAAAATATTATGAAGTAATTTGCCTGCAGTAGTAATATATGTTTTAAAACCATTTGTCATGGTTCGAAATTTAACAGGGCTTTTATGGAATTTTTGTGTTAAAAATATGTATGGATACTTGATTTTAGGAACACAAAAACCTAATTTTTTATAAATAGCAGTAATACGATTACTAATTTCATTATGTGATAAATCTTGTTTTTTAAAAGATTCATTATTTAAAAAGTGTTCATTAAGCATATTACAATAAAAATACTTACAAATCACAGCATAGTTACCAGGTACTTTATCTATGTAAACTATGATAAAATTCTTTTGTAATTCACAAATTTTCTGTTTTATATCTTTAAAAGTAAATTCATACTGAGAATGGTATCTAAATTTCATAAGGTCTTTTAAAATATTGTGCTTGTACTCATCAAATGCCTCTATAGATAGTCCATATTTAATTGCAGATTTTGTAATAAAATTACCTATATTTTTATTAATTTGTGTTTTAACAGTATTGTTGTTATTAGATACAGTTAATCTGAAACTAGTGCCTTTACTCATTATATCCTTTAAAATTTTGTTATTGATTATGTCTAAGTTGTCAGTAACTACTTGTTTATGATGACCGTCAATAAAATCATTATAGTTTTTCCATGTACAATCTTCTATGTTAATAGAAGGCGAACTATTATTGTAATTAAAGATAAATCTGCCCACCGTTTTGTGTGTGTTATATTTAAATGCTTTCTTAACAACCACATTTCTATTGCATATATATATATATATATATATATATACACAATTCTATAGATATTGACGATATGATTAAGGTTCTACAGTTAATTTATGATAAATATGAATTATATAATTCAATGAAAAAAGAAAAATTTGATATTCTTGTTAACCTCGTATTAAAAGAAAATTTCATTGCATTTGATCAGAGTCTTTATAAACAGATCAAAGGATTACCTCAGGGTGGTCCAGCTAGTAATTGTTTAGCGAACCTATATTTACATTTTTTTGAAATTGATCATGTTGTAAATGGTTCTTACTTGATTTATCGTTATATATATAGATGATTTAATAATTTTTGGTAAAAATAGTGAATATACAGACCAAATATTACGTTCTACCCTGATTATCTCAAGCTCCTTAAAACTAATTTCAACTCTAATATGGTGGAATTCTTGGATTTAGACTTGCATCTTATTAACAATAATGTAGTCAGTAACATTTTTGACAAAAGAGATTCGTTTAAGTTCCATATAATTAAAATTCCTGTATGGAATAGTAACTTGCATATATCAACTTACAGAAATATCATTTTGAATTTTTTATTTAGAAAGGATAACTTAACTACCCACAAAATAGATAAATACAATAATATTAAAAAAAAATTTCAATGTTGTTTAGATCATGAATACCCTTTTAATTTCTTAAGAACTTATATTCATCACAAATACATTAACCGTCTTGCTACTTCTAATTCCAAAACCACCACACAACAATAGGATTTCAAAGTCAGCATGTTAGTGGTCTTGCTGTGAAGATTATATCATAACACTCATATCACAGTTTACATTTTTTCCACACACATCTTGAACATCTTACACATTGTTGACAACCAACCAAATTAGAGCCTAGCAAATTTACATTTTTGACAATCAATCAATTCAAATTCTACCATATTTGATTGTCGTCTTTTTTGATATCTGTCTTTGCTGGCTGGTTTAAAAGTTAGCTCAAAAGATGTGTTTATGTATATTCGAATTTTTTAACTTGGTGAATAATTGAATTTCATTGATGTCAAGATGCTTGATTCTCTTCGTAAAAGCTCTGTGAGTAAAGAAATTTTGTTAAATTATTTTTTGAAAAATACTTTTCTTATGTAATTGTTTTAGGATTTTTCTACTTTTCTTACGTAATTATTTTGCGATTTTTCTGCATTAAGAGTTTGGGAGAGTTTGTTACATAATAGTAGTGAGTGGTTTTATCATACTCTCTGAGTTTTTACATACTCTGAATTTTTGTTTATTTTATTTTATTTTGTTTTTCCTACCGAGTTGCAAAGGGGAAAGGTTGGCGCCTTCAAACTAGTTTAACCCCACTTATTCGGTCCTAAGTCCGAAGTTGCTTTCTGACTCGCTAGGTTCTTCTTTTTTGTAGTTTCTTTTTTTATTTCTCTATAATTTTGTTCTTCATGTTCAGCTTTTATATTTTTATTACGCTATTTCTTGTTATGTGCATTATCTATTATTTCTTGTTTTTGATATATAATACATATCTCTTTCATATATATATAAAATTTATATTTTCACAGGAGTTTCAAATTCTTGGTAATAGGATCAGATTAAAACGTTGTGGATGACAATCATTTTTGTCTCAATTGATTTTTTAATGAGTTCTTAATCTAGCTTCCTTCTAAGAATGCCGAAAATAAAAAACGAGTTTAAAATAATATTGACACTTCGCTTTGGGAATTTTATTGCTTTGCTGCACTTCACAGAAACATAAAACAAAAGTAAAAGGACTAAATTCTTTTCATGACTACTAGTTTTTGAAAAAGCCGTTTTTTTCCACGTTAGTGTTATCTTTCCAAGCCCCCCAAAGTACTAATGAATTGAAAATTTTTATTAAATTTTAGTAACTGAGTATATCATAAATTTAAATTTATCTTTATATAATTGCGATTTTTTGTCTTTTTCCTGTAATAAATAAGAAAGAGACGATGCATGAGATAGGAAAATTGTTTTTCAAAAGCTTCGATATTCGAATGTTTTAAGTTTCAAAAAGAATTTTATCGTCAATCATATAAGACAAATAGTAACAAGAAAAGAAATTTCGCAAATTGTGAGTGAGTCCTTTTAAAATTTTTTTAAATAATTTAATTCGTTTACTTATAATCGATTCCACAGTTGTTTATTTTTTCATGCTTTTCGTTAAAAAAAAGTCATTTGAATGTTTGCAATAGCTTTTATTTTAGAGATAGAAGACGTTGTTATTTCACTTTCTTTCTCTCAATGGGAGGAGTCACCTTCATTTGAAATCACATCCTTGTTGGGTATTATTTCGGATACGATGTTATCGTCGCCAGGCACATATCTGAAGCACATATCTCATTATCACATAATTCAGTGTATAATTTAATCTCTAGGGGGAAAATAGACCATATTTTTCTAGCCACACAGCGATCGGTAGGTGGCAGTATTTTGGCAGCTAAGTCTTTGCAGACCCGGCAAGTTCCCTAGGGTGAGAACCATTTCATTGGTGGCACCATCTAGTGGTGGCTTTCGCTACCAAATTTTCGACGCTTGAATACTGTCGCGAATTAATTTTTCCGATAGTAACAGAGACAAATTGATGCTCAAAAGGGATCTTTTACATGCATCATAATCATATGACATGCTTCTTAATCATATGACGTATTTCGCATTCAGAAAATCTATCAACCTCAAACCAGCAATCTAAGGCTTATGAGACAAGCACACGACTTCTTTTATGTCTTCCTTGTTTAAATAGACTCATGCAAGACCTGTATGTAGAAAGTAGTTGCGAATAGTTGCAGCTGTTATTTGTCTCCAAGACTTTTCTAGTATAACGATTATTTTCCGAAAGAGATGTTACAGTTACTGTTCCATTTGCAGTTTTCCAAAATACGCAGAATTAATCGCTTTCTGTAGTGAGAATTAATACTGTGCATAACACTCAGATCTATCGTTTTTTTTTACGTCGTACACACACTATTTTTTATAGAGAAGGTGTGAGTGAGTGTTTATTAACGTCGCGCTGTTCTGCTACACGAGGGCTTTTGGCGACGGACCGCGTAATTTTGAACCATGGTCAAGAAATGAGGACCACACCTGAGCTGGCACCTCTTTTCCTAACTACCACACCACACCAACTTGAGGACGTTTAAGCTCTCAACAGAATTAACGTGCACCCCTCCCCAACACGACCAGTCTTCAGTGGTACCGGGCTCGAACTCATAACATACCTGCCATGATCCGATACTTGACCAATGGGCTACTGCAGCCCCGAGAGCTACTAGTGATGGACCGCGTAATTTTGAACCTAAGTCTTGTGATGATGACGATATCTGAGCTAGCACTCCCTTTTTAAACTACCACACCACACTAATAGGTGGACTCCGAGCCTCGACAGATTTAACTTTCAGCAGCCTCCCTACATGGCGATTTTTCTGTGGTACTAAAACTCTAACGCATGACACGCCGGCCACGAATTCGTAACTATGACAACTGGCTACCACGACCACTTCCTTTAGGGGGATGTCATGTATTTAAAAATATCGTAGACGAAAGCAACGAAACATAATCTTTATGCTAAAATAAAAAATGTGTTGTTTTATGTACAGAGTAGTTAAACCCGAATCCCCTTGTGAACGCGTTTGGTTTTGTGTTGGAGCGTTGCTTTGGAAGGCAAAAAATTTAAGTTTGATGTTTTTTAAGTGAGAGTATACAGTGAAAATGTCTATGAATACAATTCTGTGCTTTGTGTTCACCAATTCGCAGTCCCTTTGACCAAGTTCGTCAAACAAATCAGCAATCATCCAAGCCGTTTGACGAGCTTTGTAACTCACGGGTAGATTTTAAAAAACGTTCTTAAAACCCCCCCGAGAGTTGTTAATCGTGGTTTTTCTTTTTTCAGATCCATCCCTCTGTACAGGCGAGAACACAATTACTCTAGCTCTCATCAACTTCCCCCGCGTGCTAGTCTATTTTATCTCTCTTAAATTTTAAAATCTGTTTTGGGAGTCTCATTTTGTAAAATATTCTTCCTTCATTAGCGAAAAAATTCATAATCCCCGTTTACATCGGGACACTGTTGTAACTAATTTTTCACATGCGCATAAAAAATCCCGTTTTCGAAATCTGCCCAGTCAGGCATTAGGTACGAAATCCTTTTTTCAAAAAACTTCATTTGTTTTGTTTTACAGTACGACTACTAACTCAGGAAACTTTCGATAACATTGATTGATGAATCATTTTAAAACATTTTTTTATGCCTATAAATTTACATCTTTTTTCCCCAGCCCTACGTACAGGGTCGGACCGTGACTTTTGGGGGCCTGGGCTAACGATATCTGGGCCCCTAAAATAATTAAATTTTTTGCCATTTTCCAAAAAAAGATTTGTGCGAGAAAATTTAAAATATACGAAAAAAACCTAAAGGTTTTTTTTTTTTTTTTTTCATTTCAAGCAATTTAACTACGTTATAAACAAACAATAACATAATTTACAAAAAAAAAAAAATTCTACCCTTTTGTGCTGCAAATTCTTTTATTTGCTCATCCCATTTTAAGCTTTTGGTGAGATCCGTATTAACAGAAAGAAGTGATATTTGCCTAGTATTTGTCATTGTTGTCCAATATTTGTTTTCTATGTAGGACATTTTAGGGAACTCACACTCCACTTCACAGCTAGTAATAGAAAAATCTTTAAAATGGTATGCAAATTTGGAAAAACGTCTACAAGTTTCTTTTCAAAAATTAAATTGAACATTTCACTACAAGTATAGGACTCTAGCGCAGTTATTTTTAGATAAGCTTTGAATCGAACACCTTCATTTACTAAATGTTGGTCTACGTCATCTGAATAGTCATCAATAATAGCGCGTTCACTCTCCAGATCGACGTTCTCCTTCCTTTGATCTAGCAAATCCATCAAAAATTTAAATTCCTTTCTATATTCTGTTTATACTTGACTTCTATTTAAATCAAGGGAATTAACATATCTAACGCAACACAATAAGCGTGCGTCTTTTAAATTTTTCTGTCCCACACAGATTTTTTGTAGATTTATCTGCAAATTTTGAAATAATCCGTTTCTTGTTCACGTCATTATATTCTGTTCTCTACACTAGGACTTAATTTTTTGGCTGCGTCTTGATACTCCTTTAGTTTTTGATCTGACTCCTGCCTTACATTCTTATAGACGTTTTTAATGACATAATTCCCTTCACAGATGTCCAAACCAGGAATATGTGTGTAATTTTTTGTTTACTGAATTAAATCCTTCTAAAATTTCTTCCCAAAATATAATTAAAACAGCAGTTTCGAGTATTGTTAATTTATTAAATAAATTTACTGCCTCTTTTCGAAAATCAATTTTCTCATTTTTATTGTCACTAAATGTCTGAAAAATATTCATAATATTACCATAATTACCTTTTAAAGCTTCAACAGCATCGTAGTACAAGACCATTTGGTCTGGCTTAATTTTTTAAGGTAATTTTCACGATTTAGAATTTCCCAACTATGCGTCGAAGCAGAAAAGAAAACATATTTCTTGCATTAAACCAAAGAAGTTCACGATTTCAGCAGCAACCTTATCTGATCCTGCACCAACCAGATTAAGAGAACGTGCAGCACTCGGCACATAATTAGTGGAATTTATTTTTTCTTTTAGAAGAGCTTGCACACCATTATATTGACCTGACATATTGGCAACGTTGTCAAATGACTGTCCCCTACAATTATACAATAGCTATCCATTTGTTTCAAAAAATTCTTGTAGAGAATTAAACAAGTATAAGCCATTGGGACTACTAATCTTTCATACACTTTTTCCCCGAAAACTATATCTTAGTATAATAGCAAGTTGGTCATTGTGAGACAAATCTGGTGTTAAATCCATTACAATTGAATAGTACTTTGTGCCATCGTTATTTATTTGAGTTGTAATTGTTTTAATGGTTTGTGTGCTTGTCCATGATCTCAATTTTTCGCTCAAATATTGCTTTTAATAATTAACGATTTTGGTCGTAATTCTTGCTGTTCAATATGTTCACAAATGAATGGATCGAACTCTTCTAGCAGTTCCAGGGCACCCATAAAATTACCATTATGAGGAGAAGCAAAAACTTCCTCGGTACTTCTAAATACTAAACCTTTTATAACCAAATACTTTACTATCACAATAACACGTTTGAGGACATTGTGGTAATATTCTGTATCTTTTAGTTGGTTCTGTAACGGTTTATCTAAAACAGACTTATTTTCTTTTCGTGTCAACCAAACTAACATTGAATTTTTATGTTCTATAGAATTTTCCTGATTTTCTAAACAACTTGTTACGTATTTCCAAACAGAAAAGCCGGTTGTGTATTGAAAATTTGTTTTAAAAAAAAGTTTGCAGGCCAAACAAAAACACTAACAAAACTAATTGAATAACATAGCTAAGATCTTTTTAGTACTTGGTCATTTTTAAGTTTTTTAATAAAATGATTGTTCGAAAAGGATCTCTTTTGTTCTTTGTATTCTCTTACCGAAACAGAACATATATTATTTGGATCTTCATTTTGAAAATAATTCATTTCATGTGAAAGGATATAATCTATAAAATTATTACTTGGTGATTTAGGCAAAGAACCCACGTCAACGTATTTCTCTAACTCAAATCTAAGATTTTCTAAACATTCTTTGGTCGGTGATGATGTCCTCTGGCTTAACAATATCTTTTTCAGAAGGCTGCTGGTCATCGAAATCCCTTAATGTTTGCTTGTTGTGTTTCTCCGTTTTCTTTGGCTGAGTTCCTTTCCCTTTCGCTTGCTAATGCAATTGCGTTTGTAATATTCTTGTTACTTTGTTCCATTGTAAAAAAAGGGTTGAAATCTTGACATATTTAAATTTTTCTTTTTCTCGATTTAACAGTAATTTTCGTTTTTCCACACCAATTTAATATTTTCTGACAGACATATTTATATTGTTAATTGAGAAATTGATTTCGCTGACAATAAATGTAAAAGTTTAGGTCATAAAATTACAATAACACAACCGACTGTGTGCTCAATAAAAACTAAAAATATTCTTACAAATTCTTACAAAACAACATAGTATATTTCTGAGATAATTAAAATAAAGTATCTAGTTTATTTAAAACTAGGTACTTTACCTAAGTACTCTCTAAAACCTAAAATGCTGATTAATATTATTTATTGGCCCATCAGTTTAAAGGAGTTTTTATGAAAATAAACTTAGATAATATAAATATTGTTTCCCGTTGTCATCCATTATTTGCTGTTGCTACCTGTACTTAAAAAAAAACGATTTATTACGAAAATCAAGACCACTTCACTTTTATCCATAATATTCGCAGGAAATCTCCATAATCCATATAAAATTATTGTTATTTCCTCCCCCATCCTCTAGAAGAAATTCAGTTACTCGTCACAAATTTTAAGGCAACACGTACATATTTATGGGGAAAATTGATGTTTTCAATCTTTGAAAATGCAGAAAATACTTAATCATAACTGCAATATCTTCCTACTTAAATAATTAAGAAATGTGTATTTTGGTAGTTACATTTTACTTGAAACTTGAATAAACAGGTCCTGTAACCCCCGTTGTTTAGACTCTTCCCATGTTAACAGCAGAGAGACTGTCGCTCCCCCTCTGGCGGACAGAACAATCTTCAGTAATGGCCAAGTTTCGGAACTGTAAGGATGTACGAGCATGCGCTCCGATCCCTTTCAATTCTATGCTAACTATTAGTTCTCTAGTTATGTATGTAAATGTTTGTTTTGTTTAATAAATGCGTTTAATTAACTAGTGGACTTTGTAAAGAATCCCCTTCCCCGCGTGTCCCTTTTTACCTTGGGCCGCA
The DNA here is from genome assembly GCA_019973935.1 of Trichonephila clavipes. NCBI lineage: Eukaryota > Metazoa > Arthropoda > Arachnida > Araneae > Nephilidae > Trichonephila > Trichonephila clavipes. The sequence goes on along the minus strand of BMAU01003382.1, from coordinate 116,555 downwards.
TCCCCTCATAATTTGGCGCCCACCACGTCATAGTCCCTAATTATCTTTTAATTTCAAGTATTATGCACAGGACACAGCACCAAATCAGTATATTATTGTAACTTAGAATCATTATTGCACAAATAAAATAAATAGCTTCAGAAATAGTACCACTCCGTTTGTATAAATGCTCGATGCTCGTCGGCGCCGCTCTATGATAGAGCCTCTGTCTTAATTATTAATTTCTGCGTATTTGGTTCTGGGATGGAAGAACAAAAGTAAAGTGCTCTTGCTATCGAAAATGAAAATAAATTTGATATGGTATTTTGAATATTTTATTTTAATTTTTTTTGTATTTTTTATTGGTTTATTTTATTACTATTTTGATTGTAAGCATCTTTTGTTTGTTTTCTTCAACGGGGTACGGGGGCCCCGGGCTGCAGCCCATTTAGCCCATACGTAGATCCGGCCTTGTCTACGTAGCTTCTTAGATCAATCCAGATTTTTTTCACAAGCAGCAATGGTTATCCTGCGAATTTTCCAAACATTAAAAGCTACAGATCAGGGATCAGCAACCTGTGGCACGTGGTACAATTTTCAGTGGCACTCTGCAGTATTCCACAAATTTGTCAATTGTTGAGTGGGTGGAAGTTGATAGATTTTTAATGGACTTTATTTAACAAACATCTTCAGAATTATGGACATTTACGGAATTACGAAAAAATATGAAAAATAACTCTAAAGAGATAAATTTACATCTATTTTGTAAATTATTGAATGTCATTGCTAGAGAAATTTAATTGCTTGAAGAGAGTTCTTTACTCGTATGAAAAATGTTTCGAGTCCGCCAAGAAATTGTTTAACCACTGAAAATTTTTACAAGTATTTATTTATCTTTTTATTTAACTATAGCGAAGGAAAATACTTATGTATATATTTTATGTTGTCTATTTCTTGTTTTAATAAATATATATGTTTTAAAATACATAATATATCTATACTTTTAATTTTTTATATCTTTTTTTAAAGAAATAGTTAGATTTTATGCTGTTTATTTTTATGTTATGAAATATGTTTAAATTATGCAAAGTTAATGTATAATAAAACTATAAATTTATACTTTTTTGACCTCTATTCTCTAACTTTGCATGTATTATCGCTGGAATCGAATTGCTGAAAAAAGTTATCTACTATGCGGCACACTGAATCATACTGGTAGATTGGCTTGGCACGCCGCAGCTAAAAGGTTGCCGATCCCTGCTGTAGATATAGATGAGAATATTCCTTGTTCATTTCATTTTCAACTAAAAACACTTACCTCTTTCAGATATTTGTCATTTTTACCAATTTTTTCCGGGATGCTGCTAAGACGGAATGATATTTGTTCAGTCCTAAGTGCAAAATGGACACGAAAATAGTGACTGGAAATAGGAAGCAAAGGGACATCAAACAATGCCTTTGTGGTTTAAAGGAGGGGGGACACAAGAAAATGCTTCAGTGATTCTTTCTACTATTATTCCAATTTTTCAAGGTGTGGTTTGAAAAGTGGTGCCTGTGTAGTGGACCTTTGGATTCCCAGAAACAGCCGGAGGAAGAAAGAGTGAGACTTGCGGTGAAAGTTGAAGATACTAAGACGTGTGTATAAATTTTGCTTTTGAAAAACTAGAACAACAAATCCAAGGTAGGGAAATTTCAATTCACCACAAACGAATTTTTCTTTTCAAAGCAGCTTACTACAGGGGTGGCTCTAGGGCCGAACAAACCGGACCCCTACCCGGGGCGGCATTTGGATCGAATATGAAAAATATTTTTTTTTATTGGAAAAAAATTAATATATTTTCTAAAACAATATTGGCCGTGAATTTGATACTTCATTTGACGTATCTTTCTTCCTTATTTGTATATTTAATGTCAGTTTTCTTTTATGTTGAAACTTAGTTCGAGACGAGAGTATACGTTCAATCATGAAATTGGATGTTTACACATCTTTCACTAGTAACTCCCCCATTTTGGAGCATGGTAACAAAGGACATTCCTTTCAATCGTATGACGTCCGGTGTTAGCCATCCAAAACGGAAGAAAATAATAAGATTTTTTTTTGTTGATAGAGAGTCACAGTGGAATTTTTATTTTAGTCTTGAGTGTAGTTACTATAAGTTAAAATAAACGTTTGTGATCGCCACCATTAGTACTCTTTTTAGAAGAAATTGGCATGTTGAAATGGGCGATTCCTTCTCTTACACTTTACTTGTTTGAAATTATAACAGGTAATTATGTTCCTAATTTCGATTAATTTTGTATTTGACTTGTTGTCGTGTGTTTATTACTGGGATACATACGAAAGACGTGAGATAGATGAACAAACACATATAACACAGCCACAAAAGAATACAGATTTTATTACAAACGATGATCCCAGCATATAACAAGATGAGGTGCGCTGCTCAAAAAAGGTCTATTACGAATTGATCAACTTCCATCCACTCAAAAATTGACAAATCCGTTGAGTAGTGCAGAGTGCCACTGAGAATTGTTCCACGTGTCATAGGTTGCCGACCCCTGAAATAGACGGTGGTGACGGCTCTTAAGAGATTTCTAGCTATATGAATTATTAAATAAAGAATTGCATTTACTAAAAATTGTTTTCCATTTCTCTTTCTCCTTTATAGTTATCTACTGAAAAGATTTGCCTTATTTGATTCCACAGTTAAACATTTGGGGGCTTCCATTATCAAAGTGCAATGAAAATCAGTGAGAATATTAAAATTAGCAGTATACATTTAATTTATCATCTAGTTAGAAAATAATGTATGTTTAAAATTATTTGTGTATGCTTTAAATTAGAAAAAATCTCCTTAAAATTCATTAATTTTAAAATAAAATTTTTCCTAAATGTTTAAAATACAGTGTGATCCTCGATATTCTTTTTTCTTGTTTTACTTGCAGTTTTTCTTTCATTCTTTTTTTATGAGCAAGTTATATAAAATAGATAGATATTAATTTTCAAAAAAGTGTGAATAATTACTTTGTTTTTAATATATAGAGTGTGTTTATGACTTTAAAATTTGCTTTATGTGGTTTATATACACTGCTCAAAACAATTAGGGGAGCACATGATTTTAACAAAAGTAAGCAAAGATGTATACCAATAAGTAACATAAAATGAATCATCCATAATGTAAAGCCTACCAGGAAACGGAAGAAGAAAACTTTATATGCAAATCAAAGTTCATGACGTCAAAAACCAGAAAAAGGAGATAATGGCAGAAATCGGGATGTTGCAAAAACGTCTGTTTTATTGCCGTAACTGTGAAATTAGATTGTGCAATATTTTTTTGAGACAAGGTTACTTGAGAATGTCTCAACAACGTGATTTACCGGAATCCATGGCATGGCGTGTTATAGGCAGACTGGAATCCGGGCAAACACAACGTAGTATCGCGGATGCTGTTGGAGTCGCCAGAAGTGTTGTTGCAAGGCTGTGGAATCGATTCCAAGAAACAGGAAATGTTAGACGTCGACCAGGGGCAGGTCGGCCACGTGCCACTACATCAACTGATGACCGGTATATACAGTTAACAGCCCGTCGAAACAGAACAGAGAATGCTACGCAGCTGCAAAGACAGTTGCTCTTGGCAACAGGACGAAGGGTGTCCAGCCAAACAGTACGTAATCGGCTTCATGAGGGAGGGCTCTATGCACGTAGGCCAATGTTCTGCATTCCGTTGACCCCACGCCACCGTGCGGCCCGAAGAAGATGGGCTGCTGAACATCGAGATTGGGAGCAACATGATTGGAACCAAGTGCTGTTTACGGACGTGTCCCGATTCAGTCTAGAGTGTGGCACCCGACGTGTTCTTGTATGGAGGGACAGGGGCACTCGAAATAACCCCGAATTCGTTCGTGAAAGGTCACAAAACAGAAGAGCTGGTTGGATGGTATGGGGTGGTATCAGCATAGGCGGACGTACGGACCTGCATATCATTCGTAATGGCACTTTGACGGGCCGAAGGTATGCAGACAAGATACTTCGACCTCACGTCATCCCTTACGCTGGAGCCATTGGAGATTCCTTTGCTTTCCAGGATGATAATGCCTAACCGGATATAGCTCGTCTGGTGGAGAACATGCTTGAAGCTGAAACAATACAGCGTATGGAATGTCCAGCGTGCTCTCCTGACCTGAATCCAATCGAGCATGTTTTGGACATGCTCGGACGACGCATTGCTGCGTGACCAAGGCCGCCTGTTGCTGTCCGAGACTTGGAGATTGCACTTCTTGAGGAGGGAACAGTATTCCCCAAAGTCTGATCGATAACCTCATCGCATCCATGGCAAACAGGTGTGCAGCAATCTTAGCTGTTCGAGGAGACCACACGCCCTATTAAAACTCATGCATCATGTCTAAACAAATGTCTAAATCTTTTTTATCGTTTACATGTAACCAAATTGTTGCCCTAAATCATCTTTTCATGTTTTTTCCATATTTTCAAAGAATTAAAGCTTAATTCCAAATTTTTTACGCCTTTTTTCTGTATTGCGCATTGATACGCGTGTACCATGCATTGTATGCCAATACGTGGCTTTCTCACACGGTTTTCTTCACTTTTTTGCTTGCTCCCCTAATTGTTTTGAGCAGTGTAGTACACTGAATTCAGGATAGCAAGGGTTATTTATGCGCAGGTGAGGGCGCTGTGGTAACTGCATATATAGCGCGTAATGTGGTTGTTCTGAATAAGTTGTTGGAGTTGCCAGTATGGGTAAACTGCCTGATTTAGTTGATCGTGGACAAATCGTAGGTGCATGACGCATGGGCCATTCAATTTCCGAAAATGTCAGACATCTAGGATTTTTAAGGTCGATAGTGTCAAGAGTATACCAAGAATACACGAATGGTGGACAAAAAACTAGCGATCGGGCAAACTGCAAAGGACAATTAACCTTGACAGTTCGTGATGAGAGGCGGCTCAGGCGTATTGTACGTAGTCAAATATTAGCTCAAATTAACACCCAGTTGAATGACGGTGACAGTCGTGAAGTCAGTAAACGGACTGTGCAACGCTTGTTTCACCGTATGGGTTTCGGGAACCGTCGACCTACGAGAGTTACATTGCTCAATGCTCGTTGTTGGGCTGCACGTCTTGCCTGGGCAAGAGAGCACAGACTGGAGTGTAGAGGGTAGAAAACGAGTTGCATGGAGTGATGAGTCTCGATTCTGACTACTTAACGCCGACGAGAGGGTGAGAATATAGCGTCAGGCTCATGAAGTAATTGATCCTACATGCCAGGTTGGAACTGTACAAGGGCATGGTGGCTCAATTACGGTCTGGAGTGCTTTTTCGTGGCACTGTCTGGAATCTTTGGTACGTGTACCAACCTTCCTCAATGCAATTCGGTACGTAGAGTTGCTGGGTGATCACCTCGATCTGTTTATGCTTTTCTGTTATCCACGCGGTAATGGAGTTTTCCAGCAAGACAACTGTACCTCTCGCAAGTCCCGGTTAGTTACTGGCTGGATAGATGCGCATTCCTCTGACTTTTCCGTCATAAATTGGCCACATAGTAAACCAGATTTAAATCCTCTTGAGCATCTTTGGAAGATTTTCGAACAATACGTGAAAGGTCATCACACAGCACCAACAAACCTTACTGAGTTATGGACAACTTTAGCCAATGTTTGGCAAGTCATTCCCGTGGAACGTTTCCAGAAACTTGTTAAATCTGTGCCTCATCGTGTGGCAGGCGTTATCAAGACCAGAGGAGGCCCAACTCGTTACTAGGTAGGTACCCTTAATTCAGTGTATATTTAAAGATGAACCTCTGTGTAACGAATTTTCCATATAACGAACTTTTTTTCGGGATTTAGTGACTCCGTTACATAGAGCGGAGGTCTGACTGTATTATAAAAATTATTTATTACAGCGCTACTTTCTCCTACACACGCGTATGTGACTCTGTGTAAGGAACACAAAAAGAAACATACTATTTGACACCTTAGTTATCTTGTTCTCTTTACAACTAGGCTGTTTTCTCCGAAAGTTTGCCGACCACTATTTTAGATAATGTGAAAAGGAAATACGAACACCCACTAACTTTGGCTTTATTGAAGGACCCATTAATTATGGAATAAGGCTATGAAAATGATATGGATGCGATCTTAAATCATAATCAAAACTCCATTCTTGCGAAGAACATGCATTACAGCTAGATGTACGATAAAATATTCTACATAAGAAATAAATTTATTTTTTAAAGTTGTTCTTTCAACTTACAATTTACACGGCTACGGCAAATAAGTGGTGAAAAGTGACTACGGAAAGAGAGCCTTCTCAAGTCTTAAGGCCGTATCACACGTTCATTTTTGATGAAACTTATTGGATAAATTTTTCGTCCTATCTGAGGGTGAAGGGTTGCCGTAAACAAAACGACATGCTCTGACGTCAGCCGCATTCTATCTCCACATTGAAAAATTACTCGCCGATTTTTCTGCTTCGGCAAATGAACTTCCAAAATTATTTCTCTTATTTCGTTCGCTTTTGTTGAGGGGCATAAACAGAAATGTTGCATCATTCTATTTAAAATATTTACGCCGTTAAAATATTATACACCAGTAAAATATTATACGATATATCTGATGAGTTTGGCGAAATCGAAGCCGCCATCTTGTTTATGACGCAGGGCGCCGAAGAATCCCATTGGTTGGAATTTCAAGCAATTTTTATTTGGAACAACTTTTAGAGCTCAATAGCAAAAAGTTGTTCGAAAGCCGTTGCTATGGCAACTGAGTAAAAATTGCACGAATTGGACGAAAAATTGCACGTAACGTGTACGTGTGACACGGCCTTTAGGGAAACAGAGGGATCAAAGCAGTGAATAGCAGAGTTTAAATATCATTTCCCAAATTTTATTTGATGTGGGAATGAAATTTACTAGGGGTGGGCATATAGCGGCTCGGCAAGGAAGTCAGAAAACCAGATAGACAGAACAGGTACTCCATATTTCAGTCAACATACATTTGTGAGAAAAGTTTTCCTTCATGAAGATCAACAAGGGTAAATGCAGAAGCAAGTTGGCTGACATTAACTTGCAGATGGTGTTGAGGGTTTCAACAAGCATTCTTAGTCCTGATTAAAAATAAAACGCAGAAAAGTGTGATTGAGTACAATTGTATCATTAAATTTCTAAAGTTCAATGTGCTTGCTGCTGTAGATCAGGGGTACTCAACCTCTTTTTATGCTGCGACGCATACATGTGTCTACTATTTTACGGAGGGTCGCATACATATGTTAGCAATTTCACGCAGGCCGCATCATGAGAATAAAGTGGATGGGGGTGGTTAAAATGTAAAAAATTGGTCAAAATATTTTTTCTGTTTTGCTTTTTTTAATTATTATTATTATATCTTTTTATTTTTGTCTGAATAAAAGCATTAAGAAACACTCCTTCACAATTTCTGCATCAGTAAATGGTTTCATATGATTTCCAATAACATAACAAACTTCATAAGATGTCTTTGTTACCGCTGTGACATTACCATTGACAAAACATTTTGTTGCTATTGCAAAGATTTTTAAAGAAAGTCTATTTATTACATCTTGAAAGAGATCTTCGGAAAAAAAGTGTCATTGAATGATTCTTGTTTATTGATATTTTTTAAATTCAGCACTTTCGTGACAGATCAAACAATTACTGGTCCATGTTTGTTTTTCACTATAAAATAGTCAACCTCACAATCGTCTTGAAACGATATATTTTCTTTGGATATTTTTTGCTTGCAAGATAGATGTGAAATATAGTTAAAAATTTGTTTCACCCATAAACTGTCACTATTTCACTGCTGTCTGTTATCACTAACCGTAACTGTTACAAATAGAAAAAGAATTTAAATTCGCACTCGTACGACATCGACAACAAAAAGAAAAATTGATATATTTGATTTCTTGACATCAAATTTTTAATATATTGTTCTTATATAAGTGAATTTTTTTAGAGAAATGGGCCCTAGAGCCGGGCTACTTGAAAAGGCTCGTAGGTTGAATATCGTGGCTGTAGATGAAATTAAATCAGCACAATAAATAAATTAATTAAAACTATCAATTTATTTAACTCATTTTATTGATTTTTATAATACAATTTATACCTATTCCGAGATGCAAAGTTAGCTAATAAATACAATCATTTAAAAAAAGGAGCAGCCCTCTGGTGTCTTCCGCTTTCACAATGAGGCGCCCAAGTCAAAACAAGTTGCCAACCCCTGAGCTATACTGTTCATCCTAACTAATATTATAAACGTGAAAGTTTGTGAGGATGTTTGTTACTCTTTCACTCAAAAACAACTGAATGGATTTTAATGAAACTTTGCAATAATATAGTTTATACATCAGAATAACACATAGGCTATAATTTATAAAGATATTGTGTGAAGTGTCCAAAATATAACGATAATTGTCAAGTAAGTAGGAAAAATTTCTGCCATCTGCAAAAAAGCCTGCGACAGTATATATCTATCTTTTATGTGGGAAGCAAAACTTTGCATTTTGTTTTGTCTACGCCAAGCGTCAGGAGCTGCGAAAACTTGAACAGGCGGAGTGTGAGGCTGATTACAATTTTAACATAAAATAAATACAACAAAAAGTAATATTAACGTATTACACTTCCAGATATAAATTATTTATACTATTTTAAGCGTTCATTACACAGAATTTGTAACAATGTGTTACTTTTGCTGACCGGAGATCAGCTTAGGAAGGTGTTTTCAAAAATCGGCCCACAAGAGAGTTACGAGGAGTTATAGATTTAAAAAAAATCCTTTTTATCAGCTATTAGATCTACAGTCTTAAAATTTAACAAACAAGGTTTTTTTTTATTCAGCTGAGATATGCAAAAAGCTTTTTTTTGTTTAATTTGCAATTCACGTAAAATTAACTCATTAAAAACTTCTTAATCCTTCAATCTGTATTGTTTAATTTTTCAATTCACCCGTGCGAAGTACGCGTACACCAGCTAGTAACAAATATAAGGAGATTAACAAAGTTTTCCTTCGTTTGAATAACATTACAACATTCGTATATTCACGCGCGTTTTTCAATGCACAATGACTTAGTCGGTACAATCTTTGTTTTGTAATATCCGAAAAATAATTACTGAGTCGTTAAAAAAAGATGCCTAGTTCACCTTCTTTTTTCCATTAATTCAATATGCTCAAATAAAAAAACAAATTAAAACATTAACAGTTCTCCTGTTTAAAAAAGATGGTGATTCTCGAACATTACACAATCTTTATTATTTCTCAGAATAATTATTACATTTCTTCTTGTTTCTACTTGTTTCAAAGTTATAAAAAGATTTAGGGTTGATTTCAAATTTTTTGAATTCCATTACTTTAAGCATAATAAATTCTTCTTTAAACAAATATGAAATTTGAATTTTCGCGAAGTCTTTGTGTTTAACTTTTATTTTTAAACAATTACTTTTTAAAACCTGTTAGCAATGAATCGAGCAGAAATATCTTTTAATTAGTAGTATACCACATAATAATGCACATCGAACAGAGTTAATGTTTAGTAAAAAACCTTCAATCCCCCCTTTAAGAATATAAAGCTTCTCTTTATTTCAATTTTAGACTTAATTTTAATAACTTGTGTATTTTAAACTTCATTCATTAAATTAAATGAAACCAAAAAGTAAAATTTCATTAACTCGGTTAACTCGCGGCACGCTTGCCACAGGGTGGCACGGTGGAGTTGTAACAGTGGCTTGCCATGACTTAAAAAAATTGAAAAGAAAATAATACATTTTTTCCCCTAATTTTATTGAAGTAAGAGTTCTCAGACAAAAATCTCAATATTTAAATCAAAAGATGCTTGGGGATAATTTTTTTTTCTGTTTTGAACTTATAATAAAAAAAAAAAAAAAAATACAACTGAAAACTAGTTGCAATGTACCTAAAATAACGTAATTTTGTAAACATCTTCAAGAGCTAATCCTAATATTGATTACTTGGTAAAAAAAAAAAAAAAAAAAAAAAAAAAGAATTCAAAAACCACATTAAGAAAGTACTGACTGTTTAATAATTATTTAGAATTAAATGCCTAAAGAGAGAGAGAGATACTCATTTTTATTTTATACCTCACTTAACTGTGTGAACTTGTAAAAAGTTTAACAATAAAACTTAAGTTTGTACTTTAGTCTTATTTATTGTATTATTTTTAAATTTCGGATACATGGACTTGCATTAAATAAGTGTTATTTGCGTAAAAATCCCAAAATGTAACATTTTTTCACAATTTTTGTTTGTTAGAAACGTTGGAAGAGGGTACATCTATATATATTTTATCAAATAATAGCACGCGTAGTTTTTTTCATCAAATAGTGGCACTCTTTCCAAATACCTGTAGGTGGATCACCCCTGGGTTAGAGCAAAATTCTCCAAACTCTATCTCGTAGGCTACTTGTTCTGCTTTCCGGTTTGGATAGACCTTTGCTTACCTAATGTTTATTTTTTGTAATTTTATCAATTCCAAATGTGTTTTTGACGGTTGGCATAGAGCTACTTACTTGAAAATTTTAATTTTTACTGTAGTGAGAAAAACTTAAAAAACACATGTTAGTTATAAACATTTATTAAATTTAGTACCTGTTACATAAAATAACTGTGGGAAAAATGCTTTTGATGGGAGGAATAAACTTTAATGCTTTAATAACTAATTTTCAACATTTTGCATCAATTTTGTCTGATTTAATCTTAAATCCTCTCGGTTAGTAATGTCTCCAGTCTATTTCTATTTTTTTCTACTAGAAGATAGGCAACCGCGCTGAAATACCTTTCCACTAAGTATAAAAAAAGAAATGCAATTAAAAATTTTTTTCACGATATTCTATATTATGGGATAAATAAGATTATTTGAAGATTGTTTTGAAGCCAGAATTGCTGATATCCGTTTCTAAACTGTATCTAAAATTATTCGTTAATGCTACTAAAAACCGAACATAGAGAACCTGGTCACGGTTAAATCTTTTGAGGTTCTAAGTCCACACATTGGGCATGATGTGGAAATTTGAAGAGTGAGGTACCAGCTCAAGTGTAACCTACATCACTTGGCCATGGTTAAAAAATGAGGTTTACATGCCTATACCCTTCGAGTATCTTCCCAGTGCGATATACACTCATGGACAAAAAATTACCGCAAAAAGAAGGAGTCGTCAAAAGGAAACGAAATTTTACATACCTAATGACTACTTTGATATAAGTAAATGATTAGAAAATCAAAGAAAAAGAATAATTTATTTCAGAGAAAAAGGCAAAAGAACGGAGGATATAATACCCTGTTGAACCCACTCTAGCGCGAATGCACGATGCGATACGATCAGGCATACAAATTCTGTATGAAGTCTTTGAGACATTTAGATCCATATTTGCTGTAACATTGCCTCTAGTTCGTTCAAACTTGTGGAATGCCCAACTCGCCGTCCCAAATGGTTCCAGATATGCTCGATTGCAGATAAATCTGGGGATTGGGCAAGACAAGGAAGAGTAGTAACAGTGCGGAGACAGGCTTGTGACACCCTTGCCGTGTGAGGCCGAGCATTGTCTTGTTGAAAAATGGCTCCTGGGAGCCTTTGCATAAGTGAAAACACATGTGGTTGCAGGATGTCATGGACATAGCACTGGGCTGTCATGGTGCCACGGATCAATATTAAGGGTGACCGTGTAATGTAGGCAATGACACTCCATAAGATCACACCTGCTGCGGGAGTGGTGTGTCGCTGTAAAATAAAGGCAGGATTGAGGCGTTTACCACGGGGTCTCCACACACGAACACGATTGTCATCACTGCTGAGATTGAATCTAGATTCGCGCGCGCGTCGCTAAAAACGACCTGGTTCCATTCCGCTGCAGTCCAGTTTCATCGAGCACGGCACCACTCCAAACGGAGGTGTCGATGGATGGGCGTCAAGGACAGCACACGTAATGGGCGCTGCGATCCCAAATGTCCTTCATCGGCCGCCATCCAGACACAGGGACCTCTAGTGAAGGTACTACCTGTGCCTGGATGGCGGCCGATGAAGCAGTTGGCTGTACACGTGCATTTCTTACGATGTGGCGGTCTTCTTGACGACTGGTCTGTCGAGAGCGTCGTGATGCCTGGTCTTCATGCAGATGACATTTGTCGGATCTACTGGTCCAAACACCTCCTCACAACACAATCAGAGCGGCCTAATTGACAAGCTACTCGCCTAGCTGAGCAACCAGCTTCCATCATGCCGATGATTCTCCCCCTCTCAAACTGCAACAGCTGCTCATATTGTCTTTGAAAACGGCGTAATGGCATGTCTACCTCAGCTCTTCCTTTGTAAACTATTCAGCACACTCAAACAAGCTTTGGTTACCTGTTTTATATCCACGGAGAACGATGTTAAACGTCCTAAACCGGCTATATGTTTGCGCAATCAGGCTGCATTTCGTATTATTTGCATATCTCCCCGACATGTACCTTCATGCCAAGTTTCGTTACGATCCCGCAATTATTTCTTGGTGCGCTAATTTTTTTGTCTATGAGTGTAAAACAATTAATCCATCGAATGAGCCCTGACAGATTTATAGTACACCAGACTCTTTACACGAAAGTCTTAGGTGGAAATAAAGGGCTGAAACGCGCTTTGACTTAAACATCGACGGCCAGCACCATTCGGCTACTGCGAGCATCCCCCAATAACGTCTTAAGAGTTGGGCTCCTATTCAAAAGTATAAGCCCACCTGCGACCCTTTTAAATAGACAATATACATAGTATAACAAAAATAGCGCCCAAACTCTGCACAACAGGATTTCTCATTAGGAGTACATAAAAAATGCCCTAAGAACTGTACCTGTGCAATCTATAGTTCACGAGAATAATACGGTAAATAATGATGGATGACGATTCAGGATGGGGCTCCAGTGCATTTCTGTGCTCCTGTTCGTGATTAGTTGAATATGGCATTCTCTGGCCGCTGGATCGAGCGAGGGGGGATCCGGTTCTATGGCTGCCTCGATCGTGAGATAATACACCATTAGATTTTTTTTACCCTTTGGGGGCAATCTCAAGGATTTGGAGTATTGAGATGTAGAAACTACAAAAACGGACTTAGTTGCTCGTTTGCATGCTGATGTGTCTAATAAGGTGTTTTTTCCTTGCACCGGCATACTTTGTTTTCGAATTTTTCTCGTAAACTATGGATCGTACAGGCATGAGCATAAAAAATCCCCAGAGAACTGTACAGGTGCAGTTCTCTGGGGATTTTTTATGTACTCCCAACGAGGAATCTAGATAAGCAGAGTTTGGGCGCTATTTTTGTGACACTCTGTATAGCAGGGGGCAGACTTTTCCAGGGTGCGGGCTACTTCTAATTTTTTCAAGCTGTTGTGGTCCATGTTAGTGGCACACACATGGGGGATCTACTGGTTCAGGCCCTCTACCAAAGCCGTTGATTTTTTCCCCTATTGATTATAATCCTGTTTTTTGTTCGTAAATTTTAATTAAGTTTTTGTTATTAACATTTTTTTATTATTTAATGCTTATTATTTATTCAGTAATTTATTTTTGACTGTTTTTTGTTCCCGACAATCTGAGAAAATTAAAAAAAAAATGTTTGACTGCGCATTGGGGTATGATACGAGAATGGTAGACTTTCGACCCTCTACCCAGCTCCCCCCCCCCTCCTGAAAAATTCTTGTGTGTTCCAACGCCCAGTGTCGAAGGTGTGGTAAGGTTGGGAAAGGTCTACAATATTTATAATAAATTAATAATAAAAACGGAATATGTACTTACGTTTACAAAACTAAAATAAAAAAAAACTTACTTTTAAAACCGCGTTTAAAGCAAAACGCGCAAACAAAATAATAATAGCAACAAATATAATAATATCAAATGCATTTTTTTTTCATACAACTCAAAGTACGTAAAAAATACAAAATGTTTTCATCTAAGTTAGGTTTTTTTTATATAGTCAGTAGAAGACTTAGTCTGCATACTTCAGCAACAATCTTGAATATTTTCGTATATAAATTACTAAAATCTTCAAGCGGGCATCCTAAAATGTCTTGGCGGTCTATCGGTCGACGTATTGCCCACCTCGGCTGTATAGCATATGTTGTCAAATACTTGCACAAACGGTAAACAGTACTAAATAAATATGTGCGCGACTCACGCACAATCTCGCAAACCTAAACACAAAGCGAATGTCGCCTTTCGACTTAATAAGTAATGATGGTGGTAGGCCTAGGCAGAGACGATGGGTGTGACGCACACAAGGGGGTCCGGACCCCCAAAGCCCTTTTTTTCCGATTGATTATAATTCTAAGTATATAGTACGTAAAATTTAATTAAGTATTTGTTATTAATGATTAATTTTGTTAATGCTAATTATTCATTCAATAATTAGTTTTTTTCTGTGTTTTGTTCCCGAAAATCGACAAAATCAAAAGAAGCATGATACAAGAATGGTGAACTTTCGACCCCGGACCTCCCCCACTTGAAAAATTCCTGTGTGCGCTACTGGTGTAATAATGTAGTCTTTGCCAGTTGATATATAATTCGAAATTCCCCAGTTTTTCGGAGAATATGTCCGGGAATAAAATTTGACGATGAAAACTATTCGGATCATGAACTTAATGAGGCCGAGAAGAGAACGAAACGGGGTCCTGAGTCGAATTGGCCCATGCCCTTATACGTTCCTCGGCTTCCCTTGAAAAGAGTTTGATACTGCCATAGGTTATTTGGTAGCAAAAAGACTACAGAGCTTGACAATTTCCATTCGTGTAGATCTTTTCAATAAAATTTGTGTTTAGCTTTTTTTTTTAAAAAAATCCTCTCTTTTCAGACATTTATGACATAAATTATAATGAAATTATCAGTCAAAATATGGTAGAAATTTGAGCTTCTACAGATGCACTATTACCAACAATGCTGTACATATTCAAAACTAACTAAAAAGCGTTATCGAGAGAAACCTGTTATTCACAATCGTAAAGCGAGTATCGCTTGCTGGCTGAGAAAAATGCCAGTTTCACTTACAATTAAAAGCGAAATCGGAAAATAAAACCCAATGCGAATACAAAAGCGTGACAAGAGGAAACTATGTGTCTTATCGCGTTGTTACTGACGCATGTGATTTAAATAAACACGCGAATCACTCAGGGGGCAATTAACCTGATTTAAAGAAAGAGTGAGGTAAGTTTTTCATTTATGAGGTGAAAAACAGAATTAAATCATTCTTTCTTGTAGGAAGGAAAGATATGTTACCGATTAGTAAGTGAAATAACAAAAATAACTCGATTATACATTAGAATTACTTTTTTCCCTCCTAATTTTACGTTTTGCCAACATAATTAGACTCGTTGAAGACATAAATACTGTAATACATATATAATGCTATTTTCATATATGCAGTACGTTAACAAATATTATAACTATAGTATAATAATATAAAAACGTTTTAACAAATTCAGTATGTTATAATAATAATTCATTTTTACGATGATCCAGTAATATAAGAAACCAGCCTTTCCCGAGCGCTTCGTTGGGTTTTTCATGTGATGCAGTATGACTATATATACTGCTCAAGTATTAAACTTTTGATTGTACAGAAAAACATCGTTATAGCACTCGCCTCTTGATTTAAAAAGGATATGTTGATTGATTGAATATTAACGTCGCACTGTACAGCTACACGAGGGCTTTTGGTGACGGACCACGTAATTTTGAACCATGGTCAAGTGACGTGAACGACACCTGAGCTGGCACCACCTCTCCTAACTACCACACCAACGAGAGGACGTTTCAGCTCTCGACAGATTTAACGTGCATCGCTGCCCTACACGGCGGGTCTTTAGTGGTACTGGGCTCGAACTCGTGACAAGGCAAGCCACGATCCGATACCTATACCACTCGGCTACCGCGGCCCCTAAAAAAGAAAGGACTTGAATTTCTAAGGCGAAAGTATATATTTACATCCCCATAGCCCTTCCCGGAATCGATTTAACAGATCCTTACTGAAAGAAACATGCTTACCAAATTTGAAGTTTGTAGGTCTAATAGCTCAATAAAGGATTTTTTTTTATATATACAGTAGAACGTTGTTTGTCCGAATCAATTGGGACCAGACACCGTTCGGATAACCGAAAACCGAATGCGATCCATGCAGTATTTGAAACCGAACATTATACGAATGTTGAAAATCATTGCATACGGGAAACGTGCTTGGAGAAAAAGCAAAATCGGTGCAAAATGTCGCAATTTTACCTTTATTGTGGAAAATAATCATTTTTTGTTGTACGATTGTATACCTTCGTTTTTTCGCTGCAAGGTCTTCTATTCACTTGAGCAGCAGTAGTTGAGAAGAACAGCACTCTGATTATTGTTCGTACCACTCCATAGCGCTGTCTCTAACGCAGAAAACGTGCCAGCATTTGATGGACCCTTGCTACTTTCGTTGTTGTTGTCGTCCGTTTCATTGTCGACAGAGAGACGCTCTACTTTCTGCCTTCGCGAGATGGTTCAATATTTGAAGTTTTGTCTCTATGTTCAAGACGTTGCACTTCCGTTTTGAACTCGAAGCCATAGCAGTTCACAACTCAACAAAAGAGCACGTATACACCCCCTCACTTGGAAACAAACTGACCTAATATTCAGCGCAAATGTTTACCAAATTCCCCAAATATCCCTGACCTTGGGTCTTACCATCACTTTTGGCATCACGCAAAACAACTGTTGAGCATTGCACTGTTCGAAAACGTATTCATATACAGTACATGTAGTTGACAATAAAAAAAACAAAAACTGGTCCGGATATTTGACGCTACGGATAATAAACGGCCGGATAAACGACGTTCTACAGTTTTTCTACAAAGCACCTAATTCTCCATTGGAAGTCGTTTACCTCAAAACCCGTTCTCAGCGGATCTCTACTCAACAAAAGAAACAAGCTTGTTAAATTCTAAGCCTGAAGGTCTAATAGCTCAAAAATTAAATTTAATTCTTTTAGTCCAACAAACCCTCGGGAGTAGGGTTTTCGCAAAAACCCATTTTTTAGTAGAGATACTTGCCATATTTCAAGTTTGTAGGTCTAGCAGTTCAAACAGAGGAATTTCCCACCACAACATCCTCGTAACCTCCGCAGAACCCGTTTTTTGCATATCATAAGGAACGCGAAGGTCTTAAAAATTTCAAATCTGTAGATCTAATAGTTTCGAAAATAGCTTGATGAGTGAGTATATATAGATAAACAAAACGTATATAGATAACAAAAAGTTCTAATACCTACTTCAAGTTCACAAATCGTATGATTATAAATGTGAAGTTTGTATCAAAAATCTTTCTACTAGCAATCAGTCAACAAGCCTCTGAGGTAGAGCACGCGGTTTAAGGTATTCGACTACGTTCGGAACCGTGATTTTAAAAAAGCGCATACATGGATCATTTTCACGATATTTAGTGTCACTTAGATTAGAATAGATGTATAAAATTGTTTTAAGGTCTTTTTGACAAAAAAAAAAAAAAAATTATTTAAATACAATATTTTGGCAAAAAATTAACTTAGAATAACCTTTTTTTTAAAATGTTCTTCTTTTATAAAAAATGTTTCTAAAATAATAATATTTTGCTTATATAAAGTAAAGACTTCTCCAAAGAGTCTGAACTATTTTTTTTGAAAAATTCACATTTTCAGTCACAACTCATTGAGTTATCGGCGTATTTTTCTTAAAATTTCTCCTCTCTGTTGTTGTAAAACATGGATAAACCAATTTCTAAGTTATATGTTTCAAAAATTCTAGTTGAGCCTCTGTACAGAGGTCTGAGCTATCTACAGGCAAAATAGTATTATAATAGAAGTATTTTTTTACAAAAGGAGAATATTTTGAAAATGAGTCATTCTATGTTCTTTTTTTGTCAAAATATTGTACTTAAATAATTTTTTATTGTAATACTATTCTTAAACAATTTTATATACATTTTCTAACCTAAATGACACTAAGTATCATATAAATATTATCCATTTATACGCTATTGCAAAATCACAGTTCCGAACGTAGTCGGATACCTTAAGACCTGAATGTCCATGCTACGACTTGTGCCCAAGGTTATATAATCAAGAGACTGGAAACTGGATCATAAAATTCAAAATGCCCTTTATGATAGCTTACCATTCATTCATGTTCGTTCAAGTACCTAGATCTTTCTGCATGCTTTTCGTTTCTATGTGAATTGTTCTGGCATAGTTCTTGAGTTGCTAAAATAAATACTGTCCCACACGTTGAGGAAAATTCCTTTTGATCGCTTGTGTTATGAGTTTTATCACACTTTCTCGTGTACTATAATTCTTCACACCATCGTAACAACACATGCATAAAATACAATGGGTTCAATTCATGCGTCATAGTCACATGAAAATGATAACCATGTGTTTTTAGCCAATCAATTCAAAAACTCATGTGATGTCATAGTCACACGATAAAAGCAATCATGTGTTTCCAGCTAATCAGTTCATGTGCTTCCTTGTTGCCAACTTTTGATCTTTTCAGACACTTTTTTTTTTAAAAAATACAAATGTGTCAACAACAATAATGTGCATAGGTTGATAAAATGCATTATTTAAAAGTACATGCATAAAATATTTTTTTAAATTTTAAAATCGTTTGAAGAAATGTATTTTTTAAAAACATTTGTACCCAATTATAAAATTTGAAATTTTACCCAAGTTTTACAAATAGAACAAATACAATTAGTTTGATGACTGTTTTGAATACTGTGGAAAACATGTGCTTATCTTTATCATGTGACCATCATGAATTGAGCCATTCTTATTGATTTTTACTTTTCTACGAATTAATATCAAAAATTGTTGTATTGTTGATGGAATTGCTAAAAAACACTAGCTTTCCGCTAAAAGGACCCAAATTGTATTTACTACAGTAAACTGTAATAAAAAAATCTCCTGCCTATTTTGTTCTTGATCAGAGTATAATTATAATTTTTTGTAAATAATGACATTTTCAAGCTTTTTTATATGAACTTACTGTGTCGGCTGAGTACTACAAATACATAATGTATCTGAAATATATGGTATACATAAATGTGTAAATTAATAGTTAAAAACTATCAATGATAATTATACTACATTTTCATACTTTAATCAAGTTCAGTACCATTTTTACAAATTTACATGAATAGAATTACATATACACACATGAAGAAAAAACACATTAATATCTTACACCTAAATAGGAATATCATATTATTCAACATTTACAAATATTCAAGCAATCTGAGTTTTAATAAATTTCTTTCAAAACATTTGATCATGAATTCTAAATATATCTAAAATTAAACATTTACCCATGCTTAAAAAATAAAAGCACCATAAAAAACATGAACACATATGAAGTATTAAATGACTATTTATTTAAATATAATGTATACTTAATAAAATGTATATAGATTAATAAATCCTCTTTTCTCAATAGGAATACAGTTAAAACATTTATGTCACACAAAAGTTTCTTTTCAATGGAATAAATTTCTCAGAAATTTAATAAATATAACTTAAACAAAATATAAATGAATCAAGTTAATATCGAAGTAAAATATATTTATGCATATATCAATAGAATTCCACACTCTTAATAAAAAGGTAGGAATTTTAAAGCCAGTTTCATTTGGTGAATAATAAATAAAAATAAAACATTTCAAAAATATTCGAACAGACCATTTTCGCTGTTCTAAAAGTTTACTTAATTCATAAAAATTCAATAGCTTAACATACATGAATAAATAAAGTATTTTAGAAAAATCTCTTTTTCCTTGTATACATTTTATAAAAATTAAGAGGTTATAATCTCTCAGCCTTATATTTTTTTGGCCTCATTTTTACAATGTGAAAAAAATACCAAGTCCAGAGTAGAAACTTACCCTATAAATTTCTTTATCAAAAATCATCGACGTCCTAAAATGAGAAAAACTAACAAAATGCATGCAACAATATTTTTTAAATTCTATAATAACAGTTCTAAAATGCATACATAATATATTGTATATATTAATCGAAACACTTGAAAGTAGAGATGCCACAAACCAAAAACATCTAGAATTTTAAGAAAAATTTCAGTATACTGAAGTACAATTTAATGGATAAACAAATTATCTCAGACAAAATATACAACAAAATTTTTAAAAGATTTCCAGGAACATCTGTAAATGTCTATGATTGGTAGGATGTAAATATAATATGGATAAAAAAGATTAATAGAATATATAAAGGAATTCTGGCCTGGTTGACAGATATAGATTCTCTTATATTCTAGTGCTTATTGAGGCATGAATTAAAATATTAAATTACACAAATTACATTTTAAAATATCAGTATTGCTAAATTACAATAACAGTTTAGAGATATAGATAACGATCTTTCTCTCTTTAATTTTTAATACTCCCAACGTTTGCAAAATTCGAATTACATATTCGACTTTTTTCTCTCTCCCTATCTTTTATGGATAAAAGCTACATTTACCTGAGAAACAAATAGGGAAAACTAAGTACACTTGCATAATTTTTTTTATCAGATTACAAAATGGTTTAGATTCAAAACATTCTGACTTTTATTATTGTTTAATATTTAATTTATTTCGTCTCTAAATATGCCAAAAATAATAAACTAAACAAATTATGTACTGCTCATAAAAAAAAATTAGTGAAGAAGCATGAGTGATAATAGCTTCCAGGTATAATATTTCCGACGTAATTCAATAGTAAAAAAGGAAAATAATCAATGATAAGGAGTTCAAATTAGAACTCTGCAATAAGATTAATTCTTTTTCTTATGCTAAAGCATATTTCTAAGTAAGATTTCAAAAAGGAATGTTATTGAAACATCGCAGGATTAATTGTTTTTCCCAATTATACAGCATAATTTTAAAATATTCATTACTGTTTGAACGTATCATTTTTTCCTCTATATAAAAAAAATCTTCCATCATTTGTCTGATGTACATTTCTTAAAGTGTTTCAAGAGAAAAAATTCACAACATTAGTGAGTTAAAGATATAATATAATCTGATAATGTATCTCATAGCTAGAATTGTTATAACATTTTTTAACATGAAAATGACGATAAAAGACATAGAAAACATTCACATCAGGGTAACCCTATTTAAAAAGCAATTCTTTAAGAAAAAAATATCAAATAAATATATTATACGATTTCATTACTAAGAAATATTTAAAGAACGTTAACAATAACCAATAGGTAATGTTGAAAGATCACATATATTTATTACAAATTCATAAAACGTTGGGATCATAATATGAAGTCCTAGATACAAAGTTCTGAGAATTTATACACATATATATGTATACACATCTGTTTTATCATTTAATAACTTGAAACTTCATTGCATTAATAGTATATTTTATAGTACATTTTAACATTATCCATATGATTCTGTATTAATAAAACAAAGTAAAAGAAGTATTCTTATCTAAAAAAATATTTCATATATATATAAATTTTGATAACTCTTAATACACTCTTTAAAAACATTTTAATGTTGGAATACATATATTGTTAGAATTATTCAAATTCAATATCTTCGAATCATAAAAATTCATTCAGAACAACAACAAAAAATTGAACCCGAACGATTTAAAGAAATAAAATCTGAAAGTTCAGGAATAAATTAATCAATCCCAATCATGTCAATCTGATATATTTACATGCGTATAACAAGAAATGAAACTGAGGAATATACATGTATATTATCTTCTTAGCTATACCAAGTACCTAGTCCCAAGGAAAAAAATAAAATAAAATAAAAGTTGTTCTATTAAATTAGTCCGCTTTCACATTTTGATAGATATATTTAACAAAACGATACGATGCATAGAAAGAAACAGTTCCCAGCGTCAAAAAGAAGACATAACAAGTTAATAACGTGTAACCGAAGAATTCGACAGCTTGCAGGAGGCCTTCCATATTCGAACGCTGTAGGTAGTAGAATGTAGCATAGATGAACACGAACATTCCGGTGGAGCTGTAAAGGAATAATCACAATTCATCAAAAATAATAGAATTTTATAACAAAAAAAGAGACACACATATTTAACTGTAAGATGAACAAAAACGTCAAAAATGGTTATGATAATTATCCCAATATACGTATCTCTGCAAGTCTGAAATTATATCGTTTGCTGTTTGTGACGGGCTCACGCGTCTTTTCATTAACATGTTCTTTGGGTTCTTTAGGGCCAGAATTAATGGCACCTCTTTTCCAACCAAATCCAAGAAGTGAAGCGTGAAAGAAAGATGCAAATTAGGAAGCTTTTAAATATCACAAGTTAGAGTAAGTGGGATGGCAATTAGAGGAATGTAAACATAATCTGTTGTTCAAGTGTGAGGCGGTTTTGGAAAACGTTACATGGCGGCTAACAAAAATTATGTGATAGAGAGCCGATAAGTCAAGGTGCATATCATTGCACTCAAGTAATTATGCAACTTCATCTAGAATAATTGTGATCGCTTCTTCAGACTACATCAAGGTAGGATTGACTATTTTTAGGATCTGTGATAGTATTGGAATTGAGTTTAGGCAAGTCAGTTATTGATAGTGGTCCGAGTTAGGTTAATTCGGTAATATTTACATATATTGTGTGTTTTGCCCCACCATAGATTCTCTCACATTATTATAATTTAATTTGTTAAAGTTTAAGTTAATCTTAAAATCATATTAAGATTATGCAGGCTCCTAGTTCTTCCATTAATCCTACACCTCTAGCTCACGCTGATAATCAAGGGGATGTTCACCCGAGGGGGAGGGCGACATCACATGTTGTACAGTTGGATTCTCATGGCAAAGAACAAAGCAGCTATCAATCGAAATTGTTTTGCGAGCTGCATTAACTAATCAATAGCTAGCAGCAGCAAGTCCCGTCCACCTCTTGTTGTACTATATAAATATTGATTATTCAATGTAAATCCACTTAAAGAGTGTACGAGAAAAATCCTATTTTAGTTATTCGTTGAAATCCGCACAATAATCAAAGAATCATAGATGCCAATTTCAGAAACAGAGTGCTGCAATTGCCCTTAATTTCACAAAAATAATAATACCAGGATGAATAAAGAAATGATTTGCTAAGCGATGTGATAAAGCGTAAAAAAACACCAATAATCATGGAAATTACAGATACAGTAGAGCGTCGTTTACCCGAATCAATTGGGACCGGACACCGTTCGGATAACCGAACATCGAATGCGATCCATGCAGTATATGAAACCGGACACTATACGAATATTGAAAACCATCACATGCGGGAAACGTGCTTGAAGAAAAAGCAAAATAGGTGCAAAATGTCGCAATTTTACCTTTATTGTGGAAAATAATCACTTATTTTACGCTGTACCATTGTACACCTTCGTTTTTTCGCTGCAAGGTCTCCGATTCTCTTGAACAGCAGTAGTTGAGTAGGACAGCACTCTGATTGTTGTTCGTATCACTCCATTGCTGTCTCTAACGCAGAAAACGCGTCAGCATTTGATGGACTCTTGCTATTTTCGATAACGTATTCATATACAGTACACGTATAGTTGACAAAAAAAAAACAGGTTCGGATATTTGACGCTCCGTATAATAAACGCTCGGATATACGACGTTCTACTGTAATCAGATCCTGTCAGTTTCTGAAGCATATTTTTTTTGCCAAATCTTAAATGTTGTAAGAGTGTTTAAAATACAAGAAAACTTTGAAAATCATCAATCTTTAATAACAAGAGTTACATACGAAAATATTTTGTAAAAACGACTGACTCTTTTAAGCTATAGTCTATACAATAATTAAAACACATATATGAAATTTGATTTACAAACAGGTCGAAATATACATAATAAAATTTAGTATGGGTTTTGTGACGGTTTTTTTATAATTGCTTATTGAAAATTCCTTAAGAGAATTCTAAATTTAAATATTTTTTTTTAAAAAAAAGAATAAGTATAGCTTTGATTCAAAAATGCATACTATTTTTTATTTGCATGATGGCAATAGTAAGAAAAAATACCAAAGCACAATTGAAAAAAAAAGCCTTAGCATTTGAAATGAAGAAAAACGAGTGATTTTTCTTTCTGAGATAAACCAGTTCAAAGTCAAATTTTGGGGAGATTATAGAAAAATACTTTAGTAATTTAGACATACATAATTTACGCTTTAAAAAAAACTTATTTAATTCTTGACCGTTTTTTGTCAATTTAATCGTACTGTATCCCGAAAATTGGCAGGGAGGGGGTAAAATGTATCAAAAACAATTTCTAATGATCCTGTACATAACCAATTTTTTTTTATTGTTTTCAACAGTGATCTTAATTCTGAGATATTAGTACACACAAGAAGTACTGATATTTCAGTTCTTAACAAACAAAAGATGATAAAAAATAATAATAATGATAAATATGAAAGACAATTCTGCTTTATATAAATATAGGATGAATCCTTTTTTGTCTTCCTGACTATTTACATAAAATCGAGTGGTAAGAAAAAAAAATCAAATGAATAAAAATAACTTGATTTAGGATAAACTAAAACCTTTTTCATTCAGTCTTTCTGCGTTTAAGGAAAAAAAAAAAAACTTAAATTCTTTAAGTTTTAGTCGAACTTTCGGAAATATATCAGCCATCATGATCTTATAAGAATCTGACTAAAGATTGATAGAGCGCAGCATGCTAAAAATAAAAAAATACTTCCACAAAATTGACTGGATACGTAAGGAACGTAACGAAATAATCTGAATGGCGAAGCACATTTGGTTCTGAATACCGACAAAAACACAAGCTCATTAAATGGAAAAAAAGAAAAAGACTTAGGGGCAGTTTTACGTTTTCCCCCCTCACTCCCTCACAGCTTGTGATGGAAGTCTGTGGGTCTTCCGGCCGGGACGAAAGACCAGCTGTTTTCGAAAATCATACTGCAGGAGGTGTTCGGAGATTCTCAAGTTAACGAATAGATCTAATTTGACAGAGAACCCAAGCCAGGGGATGTTTGTTTCGAAGTGTCATTAGCACTGTAGAAAAAATATGAAGATTTTCCAATGGAGGAAAAAAATCGTTGCTATTCTGTCTAGTGGTGTGTATCATAATGACTCTGATATAGTAATACGAATTTCAAATCTTATTAATATTTCCAAATACAGTCGAACCTCTATATTATGAATTTTTCTGTATGGCGAACTTTTTCATGGAACCTTGAACATTTCACGATTTTCTTCGTAAAATAACCTCTCTACAGCGAAGTGCATTTTCTATATAACGAACTTTCTCTTTTGTGATTCAATTTTTGTTCTCCCTTTTTTAATAGTATTTCTGAAAAAATTTCAAGTTATTCTCTTTCACACATTTTATGGTGGTCATAAATCTTGAACGGGTTTCTTTAGATCCTCACTCGCCGAAAGCAATAGATTTCTCGACGTTTCATCCAAGAAGTGCAACCTTTAACCCCCATTGCTCAATTCACCAGAAACATCTTCGATATCCTCTTTCACACTCAGTGGAGTTGTCCCGTGATCTAATTATAAAATAATGTATGTTTAATATTATACGCTTTAAATTACAAAATGTCCTTAAAATTCATTAATTTTTGTATAAAATTACTTTCTTAATATTGAAAATACAGTGAATTCTTCAACATTCTTTTTTCTTGTTTTTTTTTGCGATTCTTCTTTCTTTTTTGATGGATAAGATATATAAAATAAACATACAGTGGACCACAAAAGTGCTCGTACACTTGCAATTTCCTATAAAATTTAATGTTTTCGACTAATAAAATAAAAATTAATACATTGGAATTTTTCGTTATATCTGCAACTTGTTTTTAATAGAAAGACAATCAATTTTTTAAAAATAGAATAACTATTTTTTTAAAAAAAATTAATAATCACACACACAACAAAAAGGTACTAAAAAATTACATCACAAAAGTCTTCGTACACTTAACGAAAATCCCAACATAGCTTTAAATATTGCATTTCTTTCTTAATTTAGTACTTAAAAGGATATCTTTTAGTGTCCACAACAACTTTTAAACGTCTTGGTGTAGATTTAATCAGCTTTTTGTTATTTCTGCATCGATTTTCGACCATTCTTCTAGGATTATTGTTTTTACTTCACATTGTGAGTTTATATGTCATATTTTTTTTTAATTAAATTCTCACCAAATATGTTCTACAGGGCTCAATAAAGTGATTGAAGAGGTGTTTTCAGAATTTGGAGTCATTTATAGAGACACTTGTGGCGTACATTGAGAGCAGTGCGCTTGGCGTCATTATCCTGTTAAAAAATGTAGTCGTCTCCAATATCAAAATTTTGTGCGGATTATTTAAAATTTCTATTTAAAATATTAAAATAGAGCTCATGATTCAGAATACCAACAAAAAATACCAAATTACCTAATTCTGAGGCCGATTTACACCCCACAAGAACACTTCCACCTTTGTATAAAGTAAAAATAATTAAATAAATTTATTACTTTATTATTAAAATTATTAATAAAATATTTAAAATAAATATTAAAATTATTAATAATTAAAATTAATTATTAATTTATTGTTAAAATTATTAATTTATTATTAAAATTATTAATTTTTTTAAAAAAATGATTAATTTATTATTAAAATTATTAATTTTTTGAAATAATTAATTATTAAAATTATTAATTTTTTTGAAATGATTAATTTATTATTAAAATTATTATTAATTAATTCTTAAATTTATTTTTGAAATAATTCTTAATTTTTAAAAAAATTATTTAAAAAATAAACTTTTTAAAATTATTTAAATTTATATAAAAAGGACTTATTAAAAGTTTTATAAAATTATAAAATAATTAATTTAATAATAATATATACTCTTTATACATTATTTTATATTATGTATAATATTTTATTTATAGTATATTTTATTTCACATTATAAAACTATTTGTAAATATCATTTAATATTTATTATATTAGGTTGGGGAAAAAGAAATCCATTATTTTTGCATGAAATTCAAATCTTTATTAACATGCTTCGGATTGTCCGATTTGGGTCAAATATGTACCGTTTTGTTGTATAATTTGTTGCCGGTTTAAAGGTAGCTAGCTTCATAATGCCTCTCTCTTAGAAGTCTTGGCCTTTATTGGCGAAAAACTCTAGTAATTGATTTTTACAATCTTCTCTTGATCCCAATTTCTTATCACTCAGGAAGTCTTGCAATGCGAGAAAAAGGTGGGAATCGTTTGATGCCAGGTCCGGACTATATGGTGGATGCATTAAAACTTTCCAATCAAGCACCCAGAGTTTCTGGTGAGTAACTACAAACGTGTGTGGCCTGGCGGTGTCCTGATGGAACACAACACCTCTCATGTTGGCCAATTCTGGCCGTTTCTGGTCAGTCACTAGATTCAAACGGTCCAGTTGTTGACAGTAGATATCTGAATTTAGTGTTTGGCCCTAAGGAAGCAACTAATAATAAATGATTCCTTTCCAGTCCCACCAAAAACACAGTAGAACCTTCCTGGATGTTAGTCCGGGTTTGGCCACCATTTAAACTGCTTCACTGCGCTTTGACCATAATCGTTTTCGCACAATATTGTCGTATGTGACCCATCTCTCATCCCCAGTCACTATCCGTTTAAGAAATGGGTCGATTTCATTCCGTTTGGCGAGGGTTTCGCAGATGGAAATTCGATTCATCATGTTTTTTGGTGTGGCACCCAAACATCGAGCTTCTTTTTGAATCCAACTTTGCTCAAATGGCTTAAAACTGTTTTATGGTCGATCTTTAGCTCCTGAGCGATGCTACGACTACTAACATGCCGGTCAACTTCGATTATTTCTATGATTTTATCGACATTTTCGATGACGGGCGCGTGGGGCAACTTTTAACATCAAAAATGCCTGAACGGAATCGATGAAACCAAAATTGCACGTAATTAGCTGTTACAGTATCGGCACCATATGCACCATTCGCAATTTCAGCCACCTGTTTTGCATTTTCGCCTTTATCAAAGAAAAAGTAAAATGTACCGAATTTTCTCTTTGTTGACTTCCATTTTTAACACCCTGTAACTCACAACTGAATGTGGACCAAACAAAAAAAAAACAAAATAATTTTTTTAGTGTGGAATGTCACCTTGACAACGAGCATAAATTTAAAATTGTTTGATCGATACTTCACGAGATATCGACACTACAGCCTTCTACCGAACAAAATAATGGATTTCTTTTTCCCCAACCTAATATATTTTATTATAAATATTATTTATTAATATAACAATATATTTATATAAAATTTAATATAAATATTTATATAGTTACAGTATTTTTTTTTACTTTATAAAATAAAAAATTACATAAACTATCATTTAATATTTAATAAACCTTTCATAAATAAGTTTATTTAATTTTAAAAATAATTAAATGAAATAAAAAATTGACTGATGAATCGAACCCAGACCTAGCGCATAGTATGCAGACGATATATCAACCAAGCTACGAAATCGTTGGAGAAAATTGAAATTTAATTGTATGAAAGCTAAGCATGAATTTCGAAGGCCTTTTTCTCCGAATTGGCTGGCTTTTCGGCGGAGTTACATTGAGGGTTGAACACCCTAAAGGAGTACTACTATTACACCAAGTCTCAACCCCAAATGAATTTTCTTAGTCGTGCCCTCTCCTTGTTAGATATGTTAAATAATACATCCGCATTGTAGTTGTAGCTCTCTTTTCTCATTGTAGGGAAGCTGTTTACAGAACACCTTACTTGTTTAAACTATGATCAATTATTAAGAATGGACTAGACTACTTTTTGACAGACTTCTAAATCAAAAGATAATGTCCTGTTTTCATTTGAATGGATTAAGGAAGGACATGAAAGGGCTCGGGTAAGCTGGACTTAACAAGATTTTGTGGTAATAAATATCGATCCGCCAGTGCGAAGGGGCCTCGTAGATCTTCTCCGCCCAGGGCCCGAAATGAGCTTAAACCGGCACTGGGTATATCAGTTAATAAATAAAAAGGAACAAATTATGATATAATTAACAATCCACAAACTCAATTTAAGCAGAATGTCTCATTATAACTGTGGCAGCTATACAAGCGGAAACACGGTGTAGCATCGAATCATGTAGGTCACCTATTACCTCCTGCGGAAGATCATGCCATAATCTTTGCAACTGGGCAGTTAATTCACCAATATTCCCAGAAGGCTGCAGTTGCCTTCCAAGTACGTCCCAGATGTGCTTCATTGGTGAGAGGTATGATGACCTGGCAGGCCACAAGAGTACATCATATCCTTGAAGACATTGTTGGGAGAGGCGTGCAGTATGTGAATGAGCGTTGTTTTGCTGATAAATGACACTTGCGCGACTTGAAAGCATAGGCAGCACAACTGGCATTAAAATCTCGTCCACGTAACTGTGCGTTGAAGGACGACTAGAGGGGATCGTGTCCCAACAAATAACACCCACACTGTCACACCTTGTGTTGTTGCGGTATGCCTCTCGACAACAAATGCCGTAACGGATTGGTGGCCTTGCCGCCTCCACATGCGTACGCGCTGGTAATGAGCATTGAGACTAAATCGGGATTCCTCGCTGAAAATCGCAGGCCTCCAGTCGGTCAAACTCCAGTTTGCCCGGGGTCGGAAAAAAATGCAATCGACACTGCCTATGATGTGGGGTCAGCGATAGGCGTCTTAATGGTCACTGGCTCTTTATACTTGAGAGAGTCGGGCAGTCATCTCCGAATGGTTTCCTTAGATACCACCAGATGTCTGGAAGGTGATAAATGCATCGAACCGATTCCAGCAACGTTGTTGAGCAAGGACGTGGCTACTCTTATAATTTCGCGATCATTGCACGCATTTGTGTACCTGGGATGCACTGATCCTCCGTGACGGTAGACTATCCCTTCCGTGATCTATTGTTGCAAACACCGAGCAACTACCATATCGTTCCGACCGACGTGTCGGTCGATACACCTGTTCGACCATCGCTTCTAACAAGACCTACTTTACGCACCTTCTCTAAGTCCGACAATTGTTCGTACTGTTCCCGGTTTCGTCTCCGAGGCATCTGTAGTCTCAATACCGTCCCATCCAAGTCGGCAGTTTTGTTTGAATAACCTTATGACACGAGCACAATCATGCTTTTAAACTCTCCCAGCTGCGCATCTCATATGCGCATAGCCTTAATCAATTGCTCTCTTATCTCTTACCAGACTACATTCCAACCCAGTTTTGTAATAGTAGCTCGATTTCTTCTGGGTGCATATATATTTTTTGAGATGGAGTGTATTTTGTTCTCCAAACCACTAAAGCATGATAATGAAAAAATGGGCTGCTTGAAAGTTCACTATAGATGTAAGTTTTTGTAAACAATGTGTGCATGATTAGCATGTAGTTTTAAATAAATGCAATAGAGAAATAACCACTCTCCCATTTATGGATTATTATTCACACTTGGATTGCACATTACTTGCTTTCTTATTGTTTCCAGAATAAAAAACCAATCAAACTAGACAAAGTATATAATCCATAACTGTATGTTAATATAAAACATTTTGACAAACTCCAATAAAATCAGTTCAATGATCAGGGAGCCATCTTAGTATGTTATTACCTTATATCACTTTTATGGTGGCTATGTTGTTTAAAGGTAGTTTTTAAAAAACATTTGCAATTTTTTAAAATCAACATCACATTAGAGCAATATAGCAAGTTATTGAATATGAGCATACAAACGATTCAAAGCCAAGAAATTAAAGTTTTGTAATACACAAGTTTTAAGTTAACTCTACTCATAGAAGTTTTAGTAAAAGCATAAAAAAAAAAAGATAAGCAGACTTTTGGCATAACACTAAGTTGATGCAATGAAAAATTAATAGCGAAATCTGGATAGCAATTAGTACAAAAATTTATATCTCTATGAAGATGATAACAAAAATTTGTTACATTACATGCAGAACAAACATGTAATATAAATCAGAATGTTGATGCCAAAGACACTGCATAAAATTTTGAAATGATATGTTTTAAGTTTTCTAGTTAGTTTACATCTTACAAGTCCTAAAATACAAACTACAATACATGATTAAGGGTATTAGCAATTGGAATTTGAAAAGCTTATTAAGGATTTTTAGAGAAATTTAGCAATTAAAATTCAGGAATTTTTTTAATGTGAATGTTACACTTTTTGGAATATTAATTTATAAATAAAAAGACATAAAAACATCAGTAAAAAAACCCTCATCATCTTGAAATACTTCACATGCAAATTCCTTAATAAGTATGAATATGGTTACATTTTCAAGGAAAATGAATGTTTATATGGTGCTGTGGTCACACCACCCTTTTAATAAGCAACTGGTATTGTATAAAACAGGCAACAATTATGGACACGCTTAATTTTTCTCATTTTTAATATTGCAGGTCTCTGAGAAATAGCCAATAACAGGGTCATGACATTGTTAAAGATCTTATGGCCAAATGAATAACTTTGGGTGTGGTTTCATAGTTAAGGTGTGAAGTCAGCTGATTATACAGCCAACTACCCATACAGACACAACTGTGTAAAAGTGTTGATAGCAAAGGTTGCTGGTTGCAAGGAACAGAGAAGGTCAAAATGCATGAATTTGAGGTAAGACTCAAAAATAACTAAGATCTAAAGCAACACTTGATGAATGCCTAACACAGTGGTGTACACAAAGGAGACGAGTTTGGAGGTTTAAGATGAACAAATCCCTAAATTAACCTTCCCCAGATTAACAAATTTTTACCATGGAGATTCCCCTTCAATACTTTTGTCTACATGTTTTTTAGAATGTACCCATCCATAAGAAAGGTCTATGTACACCACTGGCTTTACAGAATACATTGCATTATTAAACCAGGAATCTTCATCACTCCTCACACTGATGAATACAAGCAAACATTGTTGCCAGAGGGGATTTTGCTAATTATTGATTTTAACATTGAATGTGTGACGGGCTCGTTGCGCTTTTTATCAATTTTCCTCTTGGGTTCTTTGGGGCCGAAAAAGGCAAATTCTTTCCAACAAAATCCAGAAGTGAAACGTGACTATGCAAATTAGGAATCTTTTAAATAGCAGGAGTTTAGCGTAAGCGAGGTGGCCTTTTGGGAAGTGATTATGCTAGTCTGAGTTTAAACGTGTAAGCTGAAGCAAGCCTATATTCCAGTGTCAGATATCCGTGAAAGTGCGTTCAAGTAAGGTGGATACCATTCCACGCGAGATAAGGAAATTACATTGAAGATTCAAGAGGGTTGCTGCTACCTAGAAGATAGAGGTAGGACTGATCTACTAATTATTAGGAACTGTGTATAAACAGAGGTTAGGTGTAAGCGGTGAAGTAATTATAGTGGTCAGGATCGCGCTTATTTGGTAATACATATTGTGTTTTCTGACCTCAGATCCACTAAGTTAAAATATAAATATTATCATTGTTAGTGTTTAAGTTAAGATATTAATAAAAGAGATATTAAGATTATGACAACGCGTGGTTCTTTATTCACTCCCACACCCCTAAGTCACAAAGATAACATAAAAGTAAGGCATCACCCACGGGCTAGTGCTTTACAAATGTACTATTGTTAGACACTAATAGGCCTAACAATTTTGAACTTTTTATTATTTCATTCTCTATATGTATGAGTTTTACACATGTTCAATTAAAAAAAAATCACTTTCTTCATAGTGCTTCATATTTTTTTACATAAGAATGCACCTTCATTCAGAAACTGAGATAAATTATAACTCTTTTACCATGTTTATACAAGTAAATTTCTTATAAATATTATTTACAATAATTTCATGACAGCTAAGTAGTTATTAAATAATTCATACTATTAGAGAAAATCATAATTTGATGTGACCATAATGCTGCATAGTCTATATTTAATAGCAAATGAAAAATGAAAACTAGAAGGAATGCCAACTTTCAAAACACATGTGTCCTACAATTTATTCTTATTTTAAATCTATAAAAATTTTAAATAATTTATCAGTTCTGAAAATCAAGTAAATGAATTTTAGAAAAGACTAAAATATGAGTGAAAATCAATGAAGGAGAAGTATAAATCAATAGACAATAGAGATGATGAGAAAGTTTCTCATACAGATAGCTTGATTTCAGAACTAAAAAGTGAGTAGTGAGTAAGTGTTCATTAACAATCACACTATAAAGCAATATAAGGGCTATTGGGATGGACCTCATGATTTTGAACCTCAGTCAAGTGAAAAAGACAACACCTAAGTTGGCATCCATCTTCCTGTCCAAACTACCACACAATGCCAATGGGAGGATTTTAAGCCTCGACAGATTTAGCATGCATCAGCCACTCTACAGAGCAAAGCTTCAGCAGCATCAGAACCAATGAAAGAACAGAACGATAAAAAAAGATAACAGTTTTGCAGAAGAGACAAAAATTGAAAAGATATTTTATAGAAAATTCAAATGATATATTCTTAACTATTTGAAAGAAAGATTTATTTTCAATTCCTACTATTAGCTCATGCTCGCTGTATATTTATTTATCTTGGTGGAATTTTCAATCGTTAATAAAATACATTTTAAAGTGCTCGATTGAGCTGAAATTTTATATACATGATTATTTTGGATGACAATACAATAATTTAATTATAACTAATAAAAATTAATTGATTAAAACTAATTATTTAAAAAATTACAAATACAGCCACGTTGGCATCATTTTTGGCGACTTGTGTCAAAACTTGAAAAGATTTTTTTTCTCACGTTTTAAAGCATTCAGTTGAGCTGAAATTTTATACACACGTTTGTTTTGGATGACAATACAATACTTTAATAATAATTAATAAAAATTAATTACCACTCAATATTGTGATTCTGTCATATGTATATAGATAATTTTATTAATTGTAACTATTGAATAAAAAGTAGCTAAAATAAAATTTTTCTTTGTTGATCTAAGTAGGAATTGACTTAATTTTTTTTTTACATTGCGTGTGTTATATTCAAGAGATTAAAACAGTATATATAACAGGATTTTGTATTACAGGTACATCATACCAAAAATATGAATGTCAAACAATACCTTTCTACTCAAAAATTTAAATATATTAAAGTTTGAAGCCCATCATTTCATATCATAACTATTTTAAGAAATAACAATTCTCTGGAGAAATTATGCTAATATTTTCATTTATTTTAATATCCAAATTGCAAAACATTCTAACACATGGAAGGCAGATTTATAAGTAAAATAATATAAAGAAGGGAAAGATATTTTTAAATCATGCAGTTTTCTTACAAATCCACATAACTATAATACTTTAAAAGAATTTATTCAATTTTAAATAATATTTAGAAAATAAAGATACAGAAGCTGACCAAATATCTGCATGCAAGATGAAACAAAACTATTTCTTCTGAAAAATAATTGCCATTCACAAATTTTTATTTTACTTCACAAGTATTCTTAGAATAAACTCTAAAAATATAACTATGATTCAAAACTACTACATCAATGAATTCATTTAAGTTTATTAAAAAGCAAAATTAGCAAATTAAGATTCATGAGAGTATGGCTTCTTTCAACCAACTATAATATGTGTTTAGTGTATATTAAAATAATAATTATTTGATTTAACTCTACAATAAAATTTACAATACAATAAAAAAATTCATGCACCAAGAAGAAACTGTTTGATTATGATAAAAATTGGTGTGAAAAGCATACATACATAAAAAAAAATCACAACTTAAAAAAATAGAATGATTTGTTTTAAAGATTGATTACTACAAGGAAGTTTAAGCATCGGTTCACCTCTGGCTTGAATGCAAGCTTTCCAGCAACCTAGAATGATTCCTTCCCATAATGTCCAAAAAGTACTCTATAATACAGAGAGATCAAATCTAATTGGCCAAAATCTAATTGGCCAAGGATGTACTAGGCAAGCTTGAAATCAATTAACTAGCCATGCATAGTTGAGTATTATCTAATTAAGTTTGGGATGTTGCAACAGGAAGGGTAGCACAACCAGTCATAGAGTGCCGTCATCATCATGGCTGTGCTGTTAGTGTGTGAGAAATGAATAACTGAAGGGGGTCTGGATATCAAAGGAAATACCTCAGATCACAAAGCTCTGTTGTGCAACATGCAACAGTAATGGCAGGATCCCCACAGTGTCCTGAACATCTCTAAACACATTTACATCTATAAATCAAGATACAGTTGAAAATCGAATTCATCACTAAAGACTATATGTCCCAAGTGAGTGCAGTTCAAAATTGATTGAGCCTGGTACCACTGTAATTAGATTTGAAGATATACAAATAGGAGTAAGAGGCATAATAGTTAGTGCAATCATAAATTCTATTTTCTTAGTCATATGTAAAGAATCTTTAAGATACACACATGGACCATAGGATAGTTGATAACCACTAGCTGCAATAACTGCTGAAACAATCCGTTCCTATTCTGTTGTGATTTAGGTTGCCCAATGCCATCCCGACACTTTCACCTGCTGTTGCTAAACTACTCTTTCCAGAATTATCTAATTAATGCATTGCTGCAATCTAGATGTATAGCAATTTTTTGGATCCAAACTCTTTCAATCCGTTAGCACTCTCTCTTACATGTACACTCAAGAACATTGAAAATAGCGACCCAAGAAGAAAGCATCAGATTGAAATGAAATTTAATACACATAATGACACAGATAAGAGATTCACTTGATCTCAAAAACAAGACAATTAAACAAATACTGAGCAACTTCAATAGCGTGTTGGACCACCTCCAGCTGCAATACATGCCCCCACATGGCCCAGCATTGAGTTGATTAGACACCTTATGTTGTCCTGAGGCCGATGGGCCCACAAATCTTGAACAGCCAACTCTAAATCATTTACAGAGTGACATGATGGCATCTGCCATTTTAATTGATCCCACACGTGCTCTACAGGGGAGCGGGCCAGCCATGGAAGAGTCTGAAAATGACGTAGGAAGTCTTGAGCAACTCTTGCTGTATGTGGACGAGCATTATCTTGCTGGAAAATTGCCCCTGGGAGACCATTTAAGAAAGGTCCTACATGGGGTCGAAGAATATCATCAATGTAACGTTGGCCCGTTAAGGTTCTACGCATCACAATTAAAGTGGACCTGCTATCATAGGCTATGGCCCCCCAGACCATTACACCAGTTGTGCGGGCAGTGTGATGTAGAACAGTGTGGAGGGAATAGTACTGCTCACCAGGGCGCCTCCACATCTGTACACGGTTATCATCTGCCCCAAAAACAAACCGGGATTCATCACTAAACACAACCTATTGCCCCAATCTGTGACATTCCACAATGATCTGGCTTGGCACCACTGTAGACGCAGTTGCCGATGTTCCGGTGTTAAAGGGAGTGCACGGAAAGGACGCTTGAATTTAAGATTTGCTTCTGCAAGGTGTCTGGAAATTGTTTGTGGAACAATTACTACGCCTACGTCTGCTCGTATCGTTGAACGAGTCACTGTGGGGTCCACAAGTGCTTCCTGCACGATCCTCTCTCCTCGTGGTCTTCCTGATCACTCCAGACCCGGTTTTCCGAGCGTGGGTACCTTCTCGTGCCCACTGCTCCCAACAATTTCTAACGCCACACTCCGAATGATCCACCTGGCCAGCAACATGGCGCGTCGACCAGCCTGCAGTTTTCATCCCCATGATCAGGCCACTCTCAAATTCGCTTAACTGTGAGAAATGTCTTCTAGCACGTTTACCTGGCATGTTTCGCTTACCAAAGTCCTACAATTGGCGGGTAATCGTTACCTTTATGAATCTTCGAATTTGCGCTGGCTTATACAGCACCCTCTTCCTGATTGTAGCGCCACCTTGGCGTGTATGAGCATGCGTATTGGCACAAAACTTGGATCATTTGCATATCACATAGCGCAGTATTTATTTGCAAAGTTTCGCGATTGTACTTAGCTTCCTTCTTGGGTCGCTATTTTCAATGTTCCTTAGTGTACGTTTAGTGAGCAAGAATCCTTTGGCAAGGTATTGTTACAGTTTATGTAAGACATCTTCCATTGCAATGGAGTGGAAATATTGATTAACAGATAGAGATTCGTTCTTTATATCCCCCTAATGAATGCATAGCTTTGATGTACTAATCCTTTACTATTCGTTCCTTGGATATCACCAAAGTTTAATAATTTGCATGTTCCATCAAAATATCTTTGTATACAAAATTTCATTAAAATAGGAGAACTCCTTCTTAAAGAGTTAATTTTTTTTAGTTATAAAGAGTGTTCTTAAATTCTTTAGATGTACACATTACAGACATTTCTTTAAAAAATTACTTACCCAGCATTAAAAATGGACCTCCACCACCATTTGTAATCTTCTGATGATAACTGGAAATAGGTCAGTGCAACAGATATACATGCTG
Organism: Trichonephila clavipes; assembly: GCA_019973935.1. Lineage (NCBI taxonomy): Eukaryota > Metazoa > Arthropoda > Arachnida > Araneae > Nephilidae > Trichonephila > Trichonephila clavipes. The sequence continues at coordinate 79,090 of BMAU01003382.1, read as the reverse complement.
TTACATTCAAAAGGATGAAGAATACAATAAATAATACACCATATAGAGTATATTGCTCTCTTCCCCATACAGTAGCAAAGATGTAATACAGTTCCACAGATATAGCACTAGGAGAAAAAGTATATCTCTCAAAAACAAAATCACAGTTAAGTAAAAAAAAACTTACTCTTGAAGTAAAAGAATTAACAATTATTTTGAAAATCTGATCATTAGAGGAAAGAAATATTGTGTAATCTGTAGTAAAACATCAATAGATACATTTGCACAATACTCCAGGACAGATATTACTGACATTTTAACATTTATATTCATTTAATTAACAAAATTTAAAAAATATTATAAAAAATCATTTAATACTACTCTTTAAAAATATGTTATTTACTATTACTTCACAGAAGAGTTTAAATTCGTTTATACTGAAGCATTGCAGTGAGAATTTTTTAAGTAACAAAGCTTTTAGAATGAAATTATAATAATTTTAGAAGTAAAAGTTAATTAATGTATCTTCAGAGTATTGTCTCAGTAGAAATTTATCAGAGCACAGTAAAAAAATATTTGTACAAATTGTAAAAGGAATAAGAATTTTTTTAAAAAAAGAAAATTACCTAAATGGCAAGAATCCACCAATGATACAATGTGCAACTGATGAGTGATACCAATTCACAGGCGGTATCTCTCGTGGAATATGTTTTGTTCGACAGGGTGCATCAAAGTTACCACTCCAATTTTTTCCTAAAACTCCACCAGTGATGCACAGAGGATAGCCCACTACAAAACAAACACAGAAAAATTAAAGTTCAACATATAAGCAATCTAGAATCTATTCTAAAGAGATTAAAAATAAAATATTTTGGCACAAAAAATTCCGAGTTTTTTAGTACTGCACTTACCACATAACCATACAGCAAGAAGTAGTACAATGGTGCTTGCTGGAAGGGCTTGAGTGGAAGCATATGCCCAAGCAATAGTATTTTGTATGCTCCATATTATGAAAAACGGACCTACAAAGTTATTTAAAAAATTCAATTTATTTTCAAAATATCAGTCTAAAACATATTTTAAATTAAATGAATTTATACATTTTAGCTTCAAGGGGGAGAGTGCAGATTTAACTTTTATTTTTAAAAAGGTTAGGGGGGAAAATAATATAGATTTAAATTTTCATACCTGAAAGCATTTTATCACTAAAAGGAAAAAAAATCGTAATACAAATGTTTAAAAAACAAATGAAGATATGAAATATCCTTGATTTAAATATTTCATATTTGACACTAAATATGAAAAATGATACAAATTTAAAAAGGAAATATTTAAAATTTTCCTAATAGGATTAATGATAAAGATGAATATACATGTTTAACAAATGTATTTTCCAAATCTTAATTAAAATATCACATACTTGAAATCTTTTTAATATAGCCATGAAAGATCCCAAAACATTTACACAACAATAACTATAGTATTTTAAAAATACTAATGCAAGCAATATGAAAGATGCACGTGTCCTGTAGCCAGTGGCATTTCTGAGAACATATGGCCCCACCGGCAAAGTCAGGTTTTGGGCCTCCAAGTTGGATTTTACAAAGGATAGGTACTTGGTGGCAGTCAGGCTTTGCCCCCCATCCCGAAATGTGGGGATATACATTACGCCACTGCCTGTAGCCCACTTCCATTCGACTCTATTGGGAAACAAGGGGAGAAAAAAGAAAAAGAGAGAGACAAAACATGGAAAAAGGGTTATGAAGGAGATCTTATAAAGGATTACTGAGTTATTATTGTGCGGAAGGTTAAGTTCAATGGTATATTTGTTTAATGTTTGAATGTATAATAGTTAAGAGTTTATAAGAAAAGATTTTTTTAGTATTTAAAATAAATTTGTAAAACTCCAAAACGTACATTTCATTTCTTGGAGAGACAACAACAATACAAGTTAAGGAAACTTTTTCAATACAAGAGAGATTTGTAGATAGGCTTGAAGTTTTGTTATCATACATAAAAGGAATACATAAAAAATAGCAGAAAATTCTTATTTCGTTAATAGTTTAAATGGGAAAATAACCACACAATGTTGTGCATATTTTCGTAATGATTAAAACAAAAAATAATTAAACCAAATATTCTCCAAAAATCTCACATAATTTTTTTATAATACTTGAAAATAAAAATATAATTGATCATAATCTTATTTCACTTAAATCACAGAGAAAAAAATTAATAATAATATTAAAACCAATGGAAAAATTCTGAAATAAAGCAAAGATTTTCCATTGTTGTACATGTTCTCCTATATTAAGTCCAGCAACTTAAAATTGTTTTAAAAAATTGAAAAAAACTTAATAGAAACCTTTAAAAATATGTAAAGGTAAAATGGAAACTTACCAGAGAATAAGAAAGATGTCAGATTTATATTCCAGACCCATAACTTTCCACCCATCTGCTTATACATTGAGGCTGAAACATAACCAGCTATACCTACATTGTAAAAGAAATTAATCCAATTTAGAACAAGCATTTTATATTTTTTAAAAATACTTCATATAAAAAAGCAAATGATTGAAATAAAAAAGAAAGAAATGCCATAAATAAATTAAAAAGTTATTTAATGCTAAGTTATAAAAGCATAAAATTAACTATGGTACAAATTTAAAAAAAAATTCAATTCTTAAAATTTTATCAAAAGTTAAAATTAGATTTTTAGCACATAGAGGAAAAAAATGTTGGATTAAAAAAGAGAAATTAAACTTTTCTTGCATATCATCAAAATGCTATTATAAACAAATAAGTTAAAGAAAATTTAACATCTCAATACACTATTTTCCTGGCTGAATGATCAATGATAGATTTTAGGAAAATAAAATAGAATTTCTCAGTTAAACTGGAGTCTGGAACATGAACAATAGGAAGCAAGCTTTTCCCCTCAGTGTAATGTGTGTGTGTGATTACAAGCTCTATATAATTTTAAAAATTAAATGATTTAAGAGTAATCATTGTAAGAACTAAAGAGATGCTAGAATCAATATGAAATTACACAGTGTAACATGTATATTTCAATATATATAATTGAGGTATATTATTAATAATTGCAATGCATTAAAATACACACATTCTTTTCTCACTCAATTTTTTTCATGGTTTTGAAATAACACAATTCAAAATTTAGCTACTTCTTTTTTTTTACATGAATCAGTGGCGCACACAAGGTGGGTTGTTCTAGGGGTCCAGACCCCCCCAAACCCTTGATTTTTTTTGATTGATTATAATTTTAAATATATAATACGCAAAATTTAATTAAATATTTGTTTTTAATGATTAATTTTATTAATTAATACTAATTATTTATTCAATAATTAGTTTTTTACTGTTTTTTGTTCCCAAAATAGACAAAAATAAAAGAAGCATGATACAAGAATGGTGGACTTTCACCCTGGACCCCCCTGAAAAACTTCTGTGTGCACTACTGACATGAATGATTAAGAATCACTGATTATTCCAAAAGAATACGAAAAAAAAAAATCAATTAATTGATAGTTTAGTTTTTGAGGGTCTTAAAACTGATATATCTGGAATATTGTTTTTTAAACACTGATCTAAATGCAGAAAGCATTTTAAAATACGAAAAAGTTTTAAAAATTTGTTCAACTGAGTACAAAGAATTGCATAAAGAATTTTTAAAAAAATTAAAGAGTAATAAATAAATTTTTTCTGATAAACAGGCAATACTACAAAATATTTCAAAGAGCCATTCTTAACATACTGTTATTGGGCGAAAATCTTATTCAGATTCAAGAAAAAAGAGAGTGGATAAATTTCTCTAAAAAGGAGAGCAATTTTAATTCATTTCACCAGAAACAAAAGGACTTGTTATAAAAAAAACTGTGATGAATTCAAATTTATAATATTTTTAATTTAAAGCTTTTCTAAGGGAATATATGTATGTGCTTCTAATTTTATTTTAAGTATTAAATGAAAAAGGTATGAATTCAATATTAATGTTGAATATGAAGGTTTGAATTATATTAGTGCAAATACAAATATATAAAAAAACGTACAGATTATTTGTCCTCACTTTCTTATACAGAGTTTTAAAATTAAGTAATGTTCTTACACAGTTTAATTCTGCATGTATCTCTCTTTTTGCTATATACATATCATACCTTTTTACAAGGTTTTTTGATCTATCAACCATGTAAAAAGGGTGGTATATCTGAATTATATGACATTAAAAATAGTTCAACTGACAGGAAACTGATATTATTCAAACTAAAAATAAAATGGACTTCTAAATGTAGAAATGCTTACCAGATGTGAAAGCATAAAGCAAAAATGCTATAGTATTCATAGCTCCATGCTTATGAACATTAAATAAATCCATTAATGACATTATTACTATTCCAAAGATAATGGAAAGAAATTGACACCCTACACCTACATTAAAAAGGAAAAACTTCATTAATAATAAGGACCAATTTATAACAAAATAAAATAAAATATTTCATTGTTATAATAACAGCAAATCACATTTTATTAATTTTTCAAGATGCTTTATTGGTTGTGTGATTAGTTGGTTCCAATTTTGAATACTGAATCCTCATACCATATATTGTGCCAAAAAAAAAAACATTATTAAAAATACTTCATTTAATAAATTAAAATTATGCAAAACCGGAATTTATACATCAAAAATTATTTAAAACTAAAGGTATGGAAAAGAAAATAATGTCATGTAATTTTTTCTAAAAGCTTTTTTATTGACATTGATTAAATATCAAGTAACAAAGTAATAATCAGAATTGAAAAAAAATTAAATCTTTTTTTTAATTTATACTGAAACTAAGGAGGCAATCAAAAATAAAACCTAACTGCTTATTATAAATTTAGTAAATGAACTAAAACAAACACATTTAAAAAAATCAAATTAAAGATTAAAAATTAAATGTCTTTTGACCTGAAAGCATTTTTCAATCATTCAAAAATAACAAACTATTATAATACAACTACATTTTCAAAACATTTTAATTCATGATACTTGAATTCTAATTTAGGATAAAGTAATGATTTTGTCCAATATAGTCATTTCATAATATATAATTTAAGTAACAAGAAAAATAACATCAAATTTTAACTTTAAATTAAAATATTAGTTTAAATTATTGAAAAGTTTCAATACACAATATAAATGAATTAGTATACATAAAATATGAACAGATCAGTATCCAATTTATTTTAAATAATTTGTTCTCTACACAAAATATAGTTCTTTTAAATCGAGATTTCACTAACTTCTCAAAACAAAAGAATCTCCTGTAAATATATTAAATCTCATTTTCCATCTCTTAATGGAATCTTAATTGTTAATAAAAACTGTATTTATAACTCAGCACATATCCTTGCGGGAAAAAAACATGTATATTAAAAATAAACTTTACAAATCTATCTCTTTTTAATATTATAAAGAAGAAAAGAATATGCTTAGAATAATATGTGAAATTTTATATTACACAAAAGAAATATATACAGGAAAATTATTTTTAAAAATAAAATATTGCTCACCTAATATAGCGCAAAAAAGGCTTTTTTGCTGAGGAAAACGAAAGATATCTCCCCGAATAATTTTCCAACCGTATTCATCACATTCCAAATTTTCTATATCGTCTACATCCCCATTATAGCGAGCAAAGTCATTTCGCAAAATTCTGGTCTATAAAAAAAACATACACACATTTGTTAAACTTAATTAACAAAGGGTAAATTTCATTACTATGCATCATATTTTGATTATATTTGAAATGAATCTTTCAATGTTATAGTAATTTGTTAACCTATCATTACAGAGATGGGAAAATAATAAATTACCAAGACAGTTTGAGAAATGTAATATTAACAGAGATTTTCTTGCAGTTGAATGACTGAAGATCCATCTTGTATTTTCGGTTAAAGAAGTCTCATTAATATGTGTGTACAGTATAGACACATCACATGGTACTTTTCTGGCTTATTTGGTTAATTTCAATTTTGTCTTTCCAAAAATATATAAAGTTTCTATTTTAGTGAAACCATGAACCCTTCAAATAAGTCTTAATTTGGTGATGAATATAGTTTGTCTACTGAAGAATGGGCAAACAAATATTTTTTGGTTCCACAGAAAATGAAGCAATTTATTGTGCCATATAAATAGCTACATTTAAGGAGTACCTCACCACACAGAACAAAATATAACAAATTTGGTTACAAATTTTTTAAGGAAGAAAGCAAAATAAAAGTTGTGTAAAAAAGGTTGAAGGAGAAACAGTTTTTTCTACAAAACAATCAACATTTTTGAATAGCCCAACAGAAGCAAATTTTATGATACCTTACAACCAAGCTATAGCTTCATTGTAAAGAAGGACTGTAAGTATAATATTTTGACTTAATTAAGGATTAACTCACAGAATGGCTGATGATTGCAAACAAATATTTTGTTTTGTTTTCTTTGTCACTAAATGCAAGCATAGATAATGAAGATATAGCACAATTACTCATTTTTATCAGCAAAATTGATGAAAATTTCATCAAACATGAGGTAGATTCCATTAGTGTAGTGAATGCAATCACAGCAAGGGTGCTCCATTACTGACAGCAAATCTTTTTTTGAAGACATGGAGGCATAGTATGATGCCCAGGTGATTAACCTCAGCAAAGTGATAGTCTACACATTATACAATGAAATCCTTTTATTTCACGAAATGTGGATCTTAGGGTTCTGTTACATAAATAGGGTGTGAGAGGTGGAGATAGGAAATGATATCGGCATATAAAATGAATATAGAAACATGTAAAATCATTTAAAGCACAACTCAGTCTATTTATAAGACAAATAAGTGAAAGCAATTTTTGTCATTTCCCTTCATTAGGAGAACAAAGTGCCTGAAAGTGTTTCAGTTAAGATTAGGGATTATTTGCAAAGTTTGGAGGATAAAGACCCAAAAGATCCCAAATTAAAAAAATTAATTTACATTTAAATTTAATTTTTTCTCTGGTATTAGCACAGCAGTAGAGAAGCTGTTGCTTGAATTTACTGAAACAAGTTAGATTACCCTTTAGAAAGAAATATTTAATGCTTTGATGTCAGTCGACTTTTGTAAATCTTTGACTTTTGAAAAGACTTTATATATAAAGAAATTTGTTAGGAAAACATTTTCTACATTTGGGTTTGCATATACTCATGCATAAAGTTTTTCCTGTTTGAAGATTAACAAGAGTAAATATAGATGCTCCTTGACAGACTAACTTACGGGCTTTGATGAGAATATCAGCCACATTAAAATAACTAAATATAAATATTCTTGTAACCATAGATATTGTAATGAATTTTGCATAATGAATGTTTAAAATAGTGTAACTAATTTATATCTGGATGTGTAATACATTATTACCCCTTTCTGTTGCATTTATTTTATGCTAAAATTATAATATTCAAAAGCAACACCATCCCTTACATCATAATGGCATTTCAATCAAAACTTGACAAAGTATTGGCAATAAAACCAAGTTGGCATCTCATTTGTGGCAACTTGGCAGCCATATGGATGCTTCTGGAAACTACTGGAGAAATCTATTAACATCATGATTCATGACGTAAGTGGATTTTTTGAGAAAAAGCTAGCAGGCAGCCATGCAGACTATAAATAGAAGTCACTCGCTGAAACTGAGTCAGTAAAACTTGAACTGTTGAAGAGTCCACTAGCAATTAGTTGCTTGCAAATCAATTTTACGTACTTGTATTTTCAAATGCTGATAGTTGTGTTTGAGAGGTATCAAAGGTGTGAAAACCTACTGGGATTTATTAAGAGAATTTTAGAGCTGTATCCTGTATTTTAGGGATTGTTTTTCTAAAATAGATTTTCATCGCTTCTGAAGAGCTGTTCTGCTTTTTGAGGCTGATAGCATAAAATCCTCGAACCCCAAACAATATGAAATTAGCACAATAAATTGAATAAAAATGTCCCTGTTTAATTTATATTTATTGATTTTTATGGTACAATTTATGGCCTTTATGAAATGCAAAACTAATTATAGGAATGCAATCGTTTTGAAATTGCAGACCTCCATTAACTATCACTTTGGTAAAGTTGCCCCCAAGCCGAAACAATAGTTCACCCCATCACTACTACAATGCTTCACAATTTTAATTAAACGAAAATTTAATTAAATATTGGGCATAAGATGCATAAAGAGATTTTTTAAAATTTGTTTTAATTAATGCACTACTAGCATTGCACATAATTTTTAATATAATTCAAATGCTTACTTATATAGTTTAATACTTATGATTCTAAAAATTTTCTTAAAAAATAAAATAAATATAATTTTTATGAAGGTAAACAAATTGGAATAAATGCCATACTAATTTAATAATTATGGAAGCTGATTCTAAAGCACTAACTTTTTTAACATTTTACAAAACTTTTCATAAAGTTGTGAGATAAAAAAAATCATTTATTTCAATGATTTTTTTCCTTAGTTATACATAAACCACAATTAATTTTATATGTAACAAATACTTTTAAAAATAAAATTTGGGAGAATTATGCTCCCACTCATTATTAGTTATAAAAATATTTTAAATGAAAAATGGAATTTTCATAATTATAATTTTAAAACATCAATAATTTTACATACTTACCAAAATAACTATCACAAAACCTATGAGAAGCATTACTAAAACAGCTGAGTTTATAACAGAAAGCCAATGAATCTGTAAATATAATTGACATGAATCACTACATTTTTCAAAATAACTTGCTTTACATTCTGTGACATGAAGTAGAAATTTTAAATACTTGTGCTTTGAAAAAAGTTTTATAAATTTTATTTATAAAACTATGCTCCTCCCAATAACTTTTATTCAATGAATCAAAAATATTAATATGTCCTAAGCAACATTTTTAGACAAAAGTGCTTTGAAAAAGTTTTATAAATTTTATTTATAAAACGATGCTCCTCCCAATAACTTTTATTCAATGTATCAAAAATATTAATATGTCCTAAGCAAAATTCTTAGACAAGCAAAATTGAAACATTTGTATTAAAAAGGAAAGTTCTTAAATGCTCAAAACAAATACATTACAACACATCAAAAATGAGTATAAAGTGAAAATACAGTATCGCATGAAATAGCATTAATCTGGATAAAAACTGGACTAATTCAGCAAATAACCATTCAGACTGAGAAGTTAATTCAAACCAAAGAATCATTTTAAACACTATAATCAAGTTTTTCTATAAACTGGGTATTTTGCAAAATAATATGCTTCAGATTCATATTCAAAATATATTCAACCCACTCAAAATATTTTTTATCAACGAAAAAAGGATATTTTAGGAAATATAATATTATATACCATGTTTCTTTTCTTATATGGAAAATGTTTTTGTTTCAAAATATTTTAAAAAGAATTAGAGTTATATTATCATTCTAAAGACAATATGAAGAATATTTACATATACAGTCAAACCTCCATTTTATGATTTTACAAACTTCTCTACTTTACAAATTTTTTCCTGGAGCCAAGAATATAAAGTATATTGAAAGATGAATCTCTATCTAATAAATTTTCTACATCTTTATGTGGAAGTATTTTTCAGAATTTAGCGATTTCATTATAAAGAGGTCCGACTGTATTTCAAATGCTTGTTTGTGCCATTAACTTAAATTGATAGTTTTTTATATTTTGCTCAAGTAAAACATTTTAATACTTAGATAATTATTAAAATCTCTATAAAACTACTAAATTTTCTTACATTAACAAATGATATTATACTAACCAAAAATCTATTTAAAATAAAAAACAATTAACCTTATTTCATAACTTCTGTAAGAATTATAAAAAATATTCAACACACATGCTCAGAAAATATTTTTTCATACATAGATTGAAAAAAATTCTTTACTTACTTCTAAAGTTTTAGGAAAAAATGATGTACTACTTAATTTTTTCAACCTATCTTCATATGTTTCTCTAGAAATACAAAAAATAATTAATTCTGGATATGAAACATTGAAAAACTTCTTTCAGAACATTTTTATTGATATATAGAACTTTTATATTAATTTATGTAATTTAAACTGATTGCTACAACAATTATAGTATATAGAATACAAAATTCTAATTTTTCCAAACAAAAGGTAAAAAGACAAAGCTTACATCAAACATTTAAGTAGAGGAATGAGAATGAACTTATAAAAATAAAATAACACACATAAAAGCAAATATCAATCAAACAGTTAAAAAAATCTTATGAGAAATAAACATTTTGAAATGAATATATAAGAAAAATAAGTAAAATTATAACTAAAATAAAATTATGAAATATAATTACAATTAATGTTATATTTGATCTACAACAAATTAAAGTTTATGATACATTATGTAAACATGTGAAATATAAATCCACCAATACAAGAAAACTTTTAACTTTATCTACAGCTATTGGCATTTGATTTTTTACTATTTTATTTTAGGTGGTTGTAGAATAACACTTTGTTTCCATATGTACTATTCACAATGTACTATTAAACCTGGTTCCTCTTTCCCCTTTTCTAAAATATTACCCATAACTTTTCTCAGTCAATCTTCAAGAGAAAGAAAAAAAAGTGTGCAATGGTAGGATAACAGATTTTACAGTTGGCAGTAAAAAAAAAAGAAGAGGGAGGGGGTATTCTCACTTTTTTTTAAAAATGAAATTAGCATAATTTAAGTTTAATGCAATTTTTCATAATTTAAAAAATTCTTAGTCTTGTACATATAGAGATGAATCAAGAAAATTAAGCAGCTTTTATAATGGGTTTCTCATCTTTGAAGTTTAAAAATGCTTACTTTGAAACTTTTCTCTCTATTGTCTTAAAAACAGAAAACAAGGTAGTACATATATTTCAAGAAAAAACAGTACAATGTTCTTAGTTCATTTCATGGTTGTTCTTACAAGATAATTTTTAAGTATTCTTAGTAATAAAATACATAGATCTGGTTTTACAAATTTATTATACAACAAATAAAGTAAAATATATCACTAATTGTTTCAAAGTCAAATACAAATAATAAAGTATTTTGAACATTTAGTGATTACTATGTTTTCATCAACTTGGAACAAAATTTACAAAACTTAGATAATGGAATGGTATATAACTATTATATAGCATATTTACAATTTATGGTCAAAAATACTTTAACAGAAGAAGCCTTGGTATTTATATATTAATGTCATCACAGCCAAATTCGCACTTTTATATCAAAACAGCAAAAGCAAACAACAACAAAAAATTCTTACATGTTTTATTTGAGAAAAAGAATTTTAGCAAATGCTTCATATCAAAGCACAATTTGAATTATGTGAATTTAGCTGTAGCGTTGTTAAGATGTAAGTACCAAAGCTTCTTTGAGACTTGACATCAATTGAATATTCAGTTTTATATTAATAGCTTATTTCTATGGAAAATTAAAATGAATTATATAAGAAATAACTATTTAAGTTTAAATCCCATCTCAGTTTAAAATTAAAGTTTTAAATTTTTAAGTTTCTTATTAAACTTAATGACTTACTTGTAAATATCAAAATATAGTAATTAATTCAAATAAAATTCATTGTTATACACAATCTAATTAAAATGGAGAAAGAAAAAAAATCATTAAAAATATAATTACATCAAAAAAATTTATCTTACTTTGTTTCAATCCAGTTCACTGAATATGTATGGGTAACATGAAATGGAGCAACTGCTTCATTCAAATTAACAGGAATAACTCCTGCAGTTGATACATTAGCAGAAATAATCTTAAAAAAAATATACAAAAATTTAATTATAATTGCATAAAAAAAGTATCAACAATAAAAAATACATACAAAAATAGTCACATTAATAACATTTTAGTTACAGTAATAAGTCTAAGACAAATATTTCAAATGGAAGAAAAAACGTTTATACAAGATAAATTATCTTACTATATTAAAAAAATTCTTTATACATGAACAAAAATCATTGTGTATTAAATGGATAAAATAAAAATAGATAATGTAAGAAATGCGTTAAAAAGGATTAAAATTTAACTTAAAATATATTTTGAGGACATTGACTACATTTAATCTTCATAAAAAACAAGATATTTTAAAAGTAGATTAAAAAAGATAATACATATACACACAAAGGTGTTTCATTATTTAAAAACATTTTCACAAAAAAGACAATTTACTTGGTTTTATAATTCTGCATGAAGCAGCATTTCCATGCATAGATAAATTTATATCTTTAAAACACGCATATAAAATTCAATGTTATAATGTTTGAAAATGCATATACACATATATAATGATTATAAACATTCAAACATTTTTAAAAAGTGTAGATAGTTAAAAAAAGAAATGGGTATGGAGATTAAATTAAAAAAAGAAAAATATTCATTCTAAAATATTTATTAATATTAATTTTTAATATTGCATACATTCTTTTATATTACAAATCATGCTGTTAAAAAATTATTATAAATGATTATTGAATACTGCCAATTCAAATTGCCGGAAAAAATGTGAATTATAAATAAAGTCACCCAAAAGGATAAAAAAAAAAGATAATGAAAAATGAAATATTCATAACTGTAAGACAAGAATTTAAAATATTGTATATAACTATGTGATAAGTTAATTAAAACTGGATATTTAAGATCACCCAATGTTGACATTAACATAAAACATGTACTTAAAGAATATTTATAGAATATACACAACTTGAATAAAAATAATAGTTTGTTTTATTAAGTGGCAGTATGTATACAAAAACATAGAAATATTTTTTAAATGGAAAAGTTTTCTGAAGGAATTATACTATCCTGTATCCTCAAACATAATACCTCAGAAAAAATTAAGCCCAGTGTAATTTTTCAGGATTGTTCACAGAATAATATTTACTTCCAAAATAAACCCTGGTAAAGATTATCAGCCAAATAACCTATCAATGTTCAGATTACTCATTTGATTACAAATGGTCTCAGTTGAAATTGATAAGAATATTTAATATTAGTGCAATATATTAATCCTTAGATAAGAATAAAAAAAAGTTATTACATTGAGTACTTTTTGTTTTTTGTGGATTCTAGGAATTCTGTTGAGTATAGGTAGAGAATTGAAGGAGAGTTCTGGGGTATAAGAATCTTACAGTTTTCAGTAAAAAGAAATTGGATTTTTAAACAATCAAAAAATAATGGTAAAAATATGACAACTTCAGTCAATAGATGAATGAGGTAAATGCTAAGAAACAAAGTGTAGATCAGGTCTCAGCAACCTTAAATTGAAAGATATAATCTGTGAAAGGATTGCTGATAGAAGAGCAAAGAGTTTGTGGTTCCTTACAGGGCTGATATATCAAACCATTCTTTCTTCAAATGCCATCACATAGATTAACTGTCAAAAGATTTCAAAGCAACAAAGCATGGAATGGAGAATTTCCTTCAGCAATATAAACCAAGATGGGCTATATGATGAGGTTTTAGAAGATGATGAAAAGGCTATATTAGAATAAATGTAAACTGTTATGCATGAAAAAAAAAAACATTTCATGAAAATAAGCCCTTATCCATCTTTTGCAGCAAAAATTAATATAAAACTAGGTCATGTTTTCAAGGAAACATGGTAGTATGATTTTGTTATGAGTAGTTTGGAAAATAATACACTTAATTTGTTTAAGCATCTAAAAAGAAAGGAAATAAATATCAGAACATGTTTTAACAGAAGTAATTGTCTATGGATAATTTGTGACAGATTAGTATGAATCATATGAACTACAACACAATAAAATATGTAAATTAGATATATGTATTATGACTTGAATAAATGGTTACTTTGTTAATTAAATGTATTTAGTAAAAAACATAAATTGTAGAATATTAAAAAGAGGTTTAAGAACAGAACAAAAAATTCAAAAACTTCTAAATCATAAAATTTTTTAATTTTAGTCTCCAAAAAAAGACAAATTTTTCAATATGTAATGTTTAAACTTTCATTTAAAAATCATAAAAGGAAACAATTTCCTGAACGAATATTGAAAATAAACAAGTAGTGATCACTTTCCATATTTTTGGTAATTAAAAAATATATAAATGACCTTGTTGTTAATGGTGATACTGAAGTAATGTGGTATTGCACAAGAAATAGATGATATTCATATAATGAAACTAACAATCATGAGACAATAGTGAGCACAAAATGCACAAGAAAGATGACATTCCCATAATTAATCCAACTAACATGAGGCAATAGTGAACACAAAATGCACAAGCTATCAAGATAGCTGAGAATCACAGGTAGCAGTTAAAATTTTCAGATTACAGCAAATAAGCTTAGCACTTATTTTAGAAGTATATTTGATTGTATCAATATAGAAAACCAAAACGCAAATCTTGCGCATGAAGAAAAAATAATTTTCTTAAAACTGACTTAACTCGGGTGAGTGTGGGAAGAGGTTAAATTGAAGAATAGCTAAAATAATTTATGTATGCATTAACCTTACCTTGTCATTATTGTACATAATATTAAAAATGTATTGTGTCCAGAGAAAAATTTTATGAGAATGAGGCAAAAATCCTCCTTCTTCTAGATGACCAATAAAACCATGAAGAGGTAAATCATCTACATGAAAAATAGAGAAAATGTGTTATACACAAGATTATAAGTTTGATCTTTACTAATATACTCACTAATAAAATGAAGTTATAATAACTGAAGTATAATATAATACATGAAATAAAACTATTAAACTTAAAAACTGTATATTTACCTAGTATAAATTCAAAATAGTACAGATCTTCAACCGCTTCTTTCAACTGAGATATTTCTTTCTCATTCAAAGATAATGTACAGAGTTTCTCATTCTTCATTGGAACTATTGTGAAAAATGGAACAATATGTAATGCTTTACTTTGATAACATCTTTAATATATTTGTATAAATATTTAAACTTTTGTCAATAAGTCCTTTTTTATTTTTTACCATAATTTCAAATATTATTTAGAACATTAAACTTAATGTGAGTTATGTAATGCATTGTGTTATACTTAATTCGAAATAGAAGAATGATTCAGAACAGAACAATTGAAATCAGGTGCAAACAAAAAGAGAAAAACTAATATATATATAAAAAAGAAAATTTGCAATCTTTCAATTCAAACAAATTGCTATGTTTAATTTACAAACACGATCAAAGCAGTTTCAATTTATACACAAAAACAATCCATTGGAATATTAAAAGGTTACTTTGAAGTATAAAACAAGACAAAATTATATTAAAAGAAAAATATATAAAAAATGTTTTAACATAAAATTTTAATAAAAACAAAGATTTTACATATATCATATATTTTCAAACATAAAGTGATCTGTGTTTAAACCAAGAATGTACTTCTTTCATCAAAAATTTACCCAAAACTTATAGATTGAATTGATAAAAGCTATATATAAAATGAATGGGATAAAAAAAAATTCCAATAATTTTCAAACAAATGACAGCAAAAAAATTCCCAAGCAGGTAAAATGGGTGAATAATTTTCCTATTAAATTGCTGTAAATTAAAATTTCAGATGCCAAATATGATAGCTCTATTTCTTGTAACCTTATCTGAAGCTAACATATATATATTACCATTTATTTGATGTCTTGCATACTATCTGTGCTAGTTTTATTTTATGTGCCATTTGTTTTGTTTAGTAGATAATGAGTGGAAAGAGGAATTCATACAGGGTTATTTTCCATCTACAAGCAATTGCGTTTGCTAAACATTTTTAAACCAATATGGCTCCTTGATGTTTCCCTGTAGATGAGAAACAAGTTTGAGATTGGAAGAAAAGACATCTTGAAACTAAAATAAAAAAGGGCAGTATATGGCTGCTTGCTCATGTTGCGTGCTCTGAAGGAAAAACTAATATATATTGGGATATACATGCAGATATCCCAATCATCCTAGCCATCATCGGCTCCTCATTTCTTAATTCTTTATCATTTCATATTTATCTCAGAAATAATTTAACAAAATTAATTTTCTGAAATTTTTTTTAACTTCTGCATGTAGACATAATAAATTTTTGAATTTATATAAAACTTTTTAGACAACTTTGTATAAAATAAATATAGACATACCAAAACATTTATTAAATAATATTGATGTTACTACTAATTTACAATCAAAGTTAACATACACTTTCCATTTAAAAAATGCATGCTTTTTAAAAATTTATGTTAAAATATTAATGTGGCTTTTTAATACACATTTAATATATTGAAATGTTAAAAATAGTTTTTTTAAAAATATATAACCAGACACATTTTACACATGAGAATTTTTCTTAAAATATCAGTAAAATATTTTATCAATAAATAAGAGGTTAAATTTATTATTATTAAAGAGGCAGTAATCATATCCCAGCATAAATACTGAAATGAAATGTAACCTAAATGATATTAATAAGAGACATCCAAGTAATATATTTGTTAAAAAGAAGACATACATGAATAAGTTATAAAAATATAACAATTTTATGTAAAAAATAATTATTTTATTGCATTCATAACAACATACAAGAAATAGAAGGAAGAAGTCATGATATGAAGTTATTATCAGGTATTTTGTTGCTCTCATTTATGAAAAAGCAAGTAGTTATTCTGTATCAAAATCATCTAAAATTTGTATTAATTCATAAAAAAAAATAACAAATAAATAAATAAAATCTTTATTTATACAGGATATATTAAATGTTCACCTAAGATGCAAATTAAAATACCATAAAATTTGGTGTATAATGTACACCTATACTTTCACAAGCTGCAATTTTTAATTTTTAGGTATGTTCATCATATAACATGCACCCCCTTTTTTTTTTACAAAGGAACTTAAATGCATGTAATGTTCTTATTCGATGTATTATTCCAAGCTTTAGAAAAAAATAGTATTCTTCTAGATCAATTCTTTTAATTTTTCATAAGGTATGTCATTTCTTTTAAATAAACAGTATTTTAATATATATAGAAGTCTAATTTTTTCTCTATGCTCACCTTTCTTTTTTATTTTTAAAGCACTTATTTTTGTACCCGGTGTACAGTGCACACCCATAAATTTCAAGCTTATTTTTTGTGTTAAAAGTGCCCATTTCATGTCAGATTTTAGGGTATAAAATTTATAGTTAACGATTTAGAACAATTCTAAAAATTCCTTTTAGATAATGAAATTCAAAAATTCAATAAAAATTATTATTATTAACTGCAAATGTAAGATTATATTATTCATAATCAGACTTACCACGGAAAGAAATATTATACATTGAATAAGCCATTCGATCACCTTCTAAAACTTCTCCTAAAGTTAAGCTTTTGTGCTCAATCTGTAAAATAAATTTCTTCATTAATCATTTTTTGAAAATGACAATACAGAGTAATGACAAATTCTTTTAAACACAAAAATAGGGTAAATTTCTATTTTGGCACACCCCTTAACAAAGATTTCAAAACTATGCCAAAAATGCTGCTTTCAAATTTAAAGCCATCGTAAGTTTGAAACAAGATGACATCACATATGAAAGACAATGGCACTATTGCTGCTGCATGGTCACTGCAACTATTGTTGACATATGAAATAAAAATCAAATTTTGTAGAAAAGCATAATGAAAAGGACCAAATAGAGCACCAAAAATAAGATCCAATGTAAAAAAAAAGTGATAATTCCTATATATAAATGAAAAGTGCTTGCAAGTAATCTTATTACTGCATTCCACTAATAATGTCGACAAATAACACACGCTTAAGATTTTTCAAAAATGGAAAAAACTTATTCATTAGTTGCAAATTAATAATTCAAAGAAATCAAGCTACCATTCAAAGGTAGTACAAACAGTACACAATTATATATTGAAGACTATACCACCTTCTCAGAAATTTTATGGCGATGCTGTGATCCTAACTGTTCCTTAAAAGGAGATCGTAAAGAAATTTACAAGAGACTCTCAAAACATTTTTAAATTCCTCAAATGACAATGTTCTATGGCAGGTGGTCCCCTACTTTGATTCTTGACATCCTTTTTGGTCAAAATTTTTCCCTATCGTATCAGTCAGGCATCCTATCAGAGTCAGAATATGACTAAGTATGCGATGAACTTTTATTAAATTCCAAGACACAGAAATATAAGACACAGCTCTCTGCAGGGTGCCGCAGCACACAATTTGAGAACCCCTGTTCTATGGACTAAAGCTAGAGGAAAACAGAGGCCAAATGATGGAAGTAGAATAATTGGTTGGCAGTACTTAAAAAAAATCTTCAAATTATCTATGCTTCATATGAAGTAATGCACCTATAGCTAATGTTTATAAATTTTATTTGGTTATAGTGAAGAAAAAAAGATTCAGATTTAACAGCCTTTATCAGAATTAACGTACAATAATGATTTCATTTAGACAAACTGTTTATTTTTGAAACCTTGATTCACAGAAATGCAGAATTATTTTGATTAAGTTATACATGTCCTTTGCTTTCGATTGCAATTTGTTATATAAAATTAACAAATGTCTTTTTCTTAAAAAAAACAAATGCCAACACTCTTTTGGTACTCACATATTATCGCAACCTATTGGCGACATTATATGAAACAAAGCCCCTGGACGCCAATTCAGTGTGTATGACACATAGGAAATCAGGATTGCCAACTTGGTGAGTTATTAATAGAGTTGGCAATTGTTGCGATAATACGAAAGTCTTACACTAAAAAAAACATTTTATTGTTCTTTTACAAAACTATTACAATTCTGGCTTAAATATTTATTGTGTATTCCATTTCAAAGTTCAATTTTTATCATTTGGAATCAAGACAAAAAATACTTGTGATACAATTAAACACAGCAAAAAGTTTGATAGAAGAAAATATTGAATGCCTCAGTTTTTGAAAATGACATGCATTTGATTGATAAGACGGATTTGAGTTTAGTGAGTTTGCATTTACTAGTTATAAGGACCATGGGTAGGTAATTGCTTTTTTGAGATATTGCCAACATGGATATCAACAATATTATCTGATAAGATGCATTAGTTACAAACACAATGACATAACAGAATTTGGATTGTTTACTTCATGTGCTGTATATTTGGCTTTATGGTCTTTATAACCAATAAGTAACAATGAATTTTATTTAGCAATATTTTAAGAAAGGAATGAACCAGCACCATATTAAAAGGTCTATAAGAAGGAATAGTTGATTTGAAGAAAGTAAATAAAGTATGATCTAACAAATTTAAACAGAAATATTAAAATGGGTATTTTTATGAACACAATCACAATAACAAATTTGGTACTTGTGTATTATCACAATCATATTGGCGACATTGTATGAAATGAAGTAGATGGTTGCCAATTCAGCGCATACAGCATATGCGAAATCTGGGTTGCAAACTTGGCGAGTTATCTTGAGCTTTGGCATTGTTGCAATAGTAAGTAAGCACCACAAATTAAATTGTTTTTTTCTGAAGATCAATTCTATTCTTAAGTTTCTGAGTTCATAAAGTAGAAAATGCACTAAATGAACAATGTAGATAATTACCTTGGAAGCTTTCTCTGTACTCTTAAAAAACGTTAATCTTTCTTCAAAAGAATAAAAATTCTGACAAAAAGTAAGTCTTGGCCTTTTTAGAGAATAGTATCATTTTTTAGTTTCTAACCTTAAAATTTTTCTTTTAAATTACTGAATTTCAACACTTCCTTTTTAGAAACATCATAATTTCGTATCTTTCATGACTAGAATATGTTTGATTTTGACATATTGCTAATTTATACTATTAATAATTTAGCAACTGATTTTACAGATCACAACAAAGTTGTCAATTTTACAAATCTATGCCTTTGAAACGGTTAATTTATATATAGCTAAAATTATTCCTTTTTAACACAGCACCTAGAATGCCCCCTTAGGTTTCATTCTTCACACAGTTAGTCTTGATGTATATTATCACTATTTGTTTTTACAGGTAGGACTTTTGAAAAACTTTTACGATGAACTATAACAGGTATAATAAATGAAATAATTACATGTAAATAAATAGCTACAAGTATTTTGAATAATTCTTTGAGTGAAAAACACAATTTCATATACTTAAAGAAAATAACACAGCTGCACATATTTTACATTTACACTTACTTTTTGCGGCCGGCAAACTGGAAGCTGATAATAATGATACGTTTCATGGGGATTAAAATAAGGACCAACTTTATTCACATACAATATAACCTGAAAGAATAAAAATAAATAAAGCACACTGATTAATCTAATAGCGGGATCAAAAAGTAAGAAGCAAATTTAAAGTACGAAAAGTTCTTGAAGTTAAGAATGATGTCACGAATAGATGAAATGAAATCCAAAATTTGCAGACCGGTATAAAACAAAATTTTACTCAAACAATAATTACCTTTTCCTTATTTTCATATCCTTTAGCACTGTGAATATAAACAGAAAGAACAAAACCTATCAGTAAACTGTGGAAAGAAAACATTTTTAACTGTATATCTTAATAATTTTAAACGTAACTTAAATAAACAGCTGAGTTCAGACTCTCAAATCGATACCAAATCTAAAAAGTAAACTATTCTGATGCTGCCATATTTAAATTGAGTAATAAGAGATAATAATAATATGCAATTTCGAATTTCAAAAGATTTTATGTGTTTCCTTATTTTTACCGATAAAAACATTGAGAATAGAGTTTACATTATATCTTTAAGGTTTTTCATTAATTATGTACATTTCATAATCATTCTACAATCAGAATCTGAATTTTTTTTCGATTACAAATATTTGGCAGCATTCTGATTATCATTTGTGTTTTGTTTTGTTTTCAATACGACTTGTATGGATTGAAATTTCGTTCGTGTGGATTAGCAAACTTTTTAAAGTGTTGCTCGAAGGATTTATTTTCTCGTACACACACACACAATTTTTCTGGATGGAATATTATTCTTAATGATTTTGTGAATATAATTCTTAGAAATTAATTGGCAGCTGTTACCGATGTCTTCCATTTTTGGGTTGTGATTTTAAACAACTTATAAATGTATTAAACATTTTTCGTCTGTGAAAAATGGATTTTCATTCTGTTATGGAAACATTTGCTGAAGCATGGGTTGCAGCAAACACACATACTCCTTTAACAGAAGCTGCTGAACAGGTAAATTATTGTATTATCTGCATTTAAAATGTTATTTCATTCATTTTTAAAGATTTTGATGGGACTGGCTCCATTTATTATGTAATGCATGTATCTATAAATTTTAAAAAAAATGAAAATAAAGATTGTTATGATAGATTTTACTTTTGTCCCTAAAAAAATATTTACTTTGGGGGGGGGGATTTCGCTAGTTTTATTGTGTATTTGAATTTATAAACATTTATTCCTTTTGTAATAAAGTATTTTAATCCGTACTAATATTATAAACGCGTAAGTCTGCATGGATGTTTGTTATCCTTTCACGGGAAAACAACTGAATGGATTTTAATGAAGGAACAAGTTCGATATACGGACTTCTTTTGAAAAATCGCCAATTTTCTTTTTGGCGACATTAGTTGCCAAGGAAAGCATACGGTTGCAAAATCCCCCCTTCCCCTTCTTAAACGCTGTACTTTGCCCGTAATAATGACAGAATTAAGTCAACTAATCAATAATTAAGTAATTTATCAGTAATTAAAAAGAAATATTAATAAATAATATGGAATAAGAAATAAAGTAATAATAATAATAAAAGAATTGAAATGCAACCTAATAATGAAAGAATATTCAACCTAATCAATAGCTAAAAATAAACTTTAATAAATATATTTAAAATATAATATCACAATTATAATATTAAATAAATATTATTACTAAATAAATCATATATATAAATATGAAGAAATAATAGGAACTATAGGGCAGTGAATCTTATCCAGAAATATCTATGTCAAACAGTTGGGAATCCAAAAGGAAAAGAAGAATGTTAAAGGGAATCCCATAGAAATTAAAATTGTTCTAGAAAGTTTTTTTGAATAATTGTTGCTCTGATTGGAAAATCCGCCATAAAACTAAAAGACTGCGGAACCCGACTAGAAAACAAGGGGAATCAGGGTAGTCAGAATCTGGTGCAGAATTGCTATT
Source organism: Trichonephila clavipes (assembly GCA_019973935.1). NCBI lineage: Eukaryota > Metazoa > Arthropoda > Arachnida > Araneae > Nephilidae > Trichonephila > Trichonephila clavipes. Next base: position 56,909 of record BMAU01003382.1, on the reverse strand, counting down.
GCCGAAAAAAAGTCTGTATATCGAACTTATGCCTTAATGAAACTTTACAATAATATAGTTTATACATCAGAATAACACATAGACTATAATTTATAAAGATACTGTATAAAGTTTCCAAAATATAACTATAAATGTCTAAAAAATAGGAAAAAATTCTGCCATCTGCAAAAAAGCCAGCGGCAGCATATATATATCTTTTTTGTGTGAAGCAAAACTTTTTAAGTTCATAAGGAATGTCTTTTCTTTAAAAAAAACAGTACTTCGATTTACGCAGAAGTCTATTTTTTCAATGCTCTTCTCTTTATTTTTTTAAGCACTCATTTTTATACCCGGTGTATAATGCACAGCCTTAAATTTTGATCATGTTTTTTGCTTTAAAAGTGTGCGTTATACGCCAGATTTTACGGTATACGTATATCTTAAACTTATATCTACTCAGTGGCATAATGTGCACCCCTACATTGCGGGGCAGCCCAAAGTCTATGTTATGTTATGGTTTTGCAATTCTTTGTAAGATCTGGCATGAGGAAAAAGTCAGGTTTTGGTAAGATCCAAAACCTGACTTTGCAGGGGGACCCCAATATTCTCCGTTACGCCACAGTACCTATTCAAGATATGAAAATAAGGCACTCACTTATTATACTATCAATCAGATTCACCAAATTAAAAGATATCACCAAATGCTATTATTGTTGTTATTATTGTGTTCAAACATGTGCTTCCATGATTGGCTGCATATCTCTGCATTTAGCGATATCTTTTGATTTGAAAAAATTGGTTGATGATATAATACGTAAGAGCCAAAAATAGACTTTCTTTTGTCAGAATAATGTACTTTTTCTAAAATTTAAAATTTATGTGCATTAAATGCTTAAAATTTTAATGTTCTTAATACTAATAGAACTAATATTTTATTATATTATGCTTAAACTGTAAAAGTAAGTGATAGTAATGTTTCTCGGAATAATGTATATGAAAGTAAGTACTTTACTAGTACTATACAAGTACTTTTATGCAAATATTAAAAGGGTTTTAGCATGGTTAAAAATCACCAATTATCAAAGCATCTTTTCTTTCATTTATATCATTTTATGTTTAAAATTTAAATTATCCTTTATTAAATATCTAAAAGTATTATGTTTTAATCATGTTTAGTTTGATTAAAACATTTTGTTTTCTAGTGCTATCATTAGCTTTTCTTTCCTTAGGATCTAGAAATGCCATGTTCCTGAATTGCTCTATCTAGCAGTGTTTTTGAATGAAATAACTTTGATTTTTGTTTAAAATTCTGTCATTATTTAAGTGGTAAAAGTAAATATTTTTTGTACAAAAAATATTTACAAGTGTACATATATACAAGCAATTTGAAAGAACACTCAAAACCATAAATGACAAGAATCTCTTGAGTAAATCTTTTTAAAAAAATTATGAGCGATGTTTATTAATGACTTAAGTTTCAGTTTCTTCTAGTTATAGTTGGTATTTTTAGTAGTAGTAACTGTATTGTGACAATAGCTGAGTGGAAATATATCTTGTATGGTTGATACATTGGCCCTATATATTCTTTACCCCCTTAACTGCCTCTGGCATGTATAGGTATCCCTCTTGCTCAAATGGTGCATTGAGTGTCCCATATGTATAAATACACCTTTCTGTAATGTGATTCTTTGCTTGTACTGCTATCAGTTAAACTATTCCAAATGCTTTGGAATGCAGTAAAATGATCTTGACAGTGTTTTTATAGAATTTACTTATTTCTGAGAAAATTTTACTTATTTGTGCTTTTTCTTTTCCCATAATGCACTGCATACAAGTACGTAGGTGAAAAATGGTGGCACTAGGGAGTAAATTGAGTAATTTGTAATTGGCAGTTAAGGGGTTAACTCTGTTTAGTTCTGACTTTAGCACTAATGTATTGACCCTATGCCATTAGTATGTTTGTTGAATTTCAATAAATGTTAACAATTGTCCGTAGAATGATATAAAATAGGTTGCCCCTAATTTGTAAAATCTTTGACAATTAATTTCTGGCTCATAGTTAATCTTTGGCAATAAATCACTGCCATGGGGTTAATACACTATCTGGCCAAAAGTATCCGGACACCAAGTGGTATGGACTTAGAGCATCCTGTGGCACATATTAATATGATTTTGCATGGATGACAGCCTGCACACGCTTGGGAAGACTTTCCACCGATTTTTGATAGGTGACCGTAGGAATTGCCTTCCAGGCGTCCATTGCAGCTGAAGTGAGTGCTTGCAGTGAGGATGGTCGATTTGGCTGGCTACGTAATCTGTGCTCTAATTCATCCCAAAGGTGTTCTATGGGATTTATATCAGGGCTCTGAGAAGGCCAGTTCAGTTTTTGAGTACCCATTTCGTCAAACCACATCTGTGCAAGCCTCGATGTGTGAATGGAGCAGTTATCCTGCTCGAAGAGAACTGGGCCTTCCCCGAAATATTGCCATAGAGTTGGGAGTGCAGCATTGTCCAGAATGTCTACATACATCTCAGAGTTCATGTTTCCAATCACAGGAACTAACTGACCCAGGCCAAACCACGAGAAACACCCCCACACCATTATGCTTCCACCACCAAACTTTACAGTCAGCACAATGCAGTCACTAAAGAAACGTTCGCCTGGCATCCACCAAACCGAGACACATCCATCCGACTGCCAGACTATAAAGCGAGTTTCATCACTCCAAAGAACAGTTTTCCACATGTCCACAGTCCAATGACAGTGAGCTCTACACCATTGCAATCGATGCTTCGCATTCTGTGGAGTGATGTTTGGCTTGTGAGCGGCTGCACGACCATGGAATCCCAAATTTTTTAACTCTCAACGGACAGTCCTGCTGCTAACACTAATTCCTAATGAACTTTGGAACTCCTGAGAAATTTCCACCAACGAGGACTTGCAATTTTGTTTCGCTACCCTTTTCAGAGTTCTGCGGCTGCGTTCACCGAGTATTTTCAGCCTACCGGTTCGTTTTTCTGCTGTTTCACTGCCTCGACGTTTCCACTTCACAATTACCGTATTTTCCTGTATATAATCTGCGGATTATGTGCTAAAAAAGTTTCAAATTTCGTTGTGCGGATTATACGCCGCAGCGGATTATCTGAGAAAAAACATTCTCCATCAGAAAAGTTAACAAAGTTTTGAAAGAAATGCTGTTTATGTTTTATAAAATAAATAATAGATGGCACTTTCATGACTCGGCTGACGTATTAAAGCCATTTAGTTTTTGTCCAATTACTTTCACGAACGAATTCGGTTCCTCGGAAGGAAATAGCAGTTACAAGTCGCTGGCGTCATTTACTACTTTGTTTTGACTAGAGTTGTTGCATCCTTTGAAAGTTTTTATCATGATAAAGCGTAAGTGTGTTAGCTATACTGCAGACTTCAAATTAAACGCTGTAGAGAAGGCTAACGAAGTCGGAAATCGAGAAGCTGCAAGATTTTTCAACATTGACGAATCGAATATTCGTTTGTGGAGAAGGAACAAGACTAACTTCGAAAATTGCGATAGACGTAAAAGGACTGATCGTCGTGGAAAACCTCACTGGCCAGAATTAGAGGCAGAAATACATAAATGGATTTTAAAAGAAAGGGACGATGGGAAAGCTGTCTTGACAGTTAGCATCAGAATGAAAGCCCGAGGTTATTGTGCACGCGAAATGAATATTGTTAACTTCTCTGGTGGGCCCACGTGGTGTTACCGGTTTATGAAGAGAAACAATTTAGTCGTTCAATGGTCGGACAGAAATTACCTGATGACTGGGAAAACAATCTGACGACTTTTTGACATTTTGCAAGCAAATTGTTGAAAATAATTTTACAGAGGATTTGATTTTTAATATGGACGAAGTTCCATTATCATTTGATATTCCACCTACCAGGACCGTCGACGTTCAAGGAGCAAGTAGTATTCCTATAAATACTACTGGAAATGAAAGAACGTCATTTACTGTAGTTTTATGCTGTGCTGCAAATGGTTTGAAATTGCCGCCGATGTTAATTTTTAAAAGAAAAACGCTCCCAAAAGAAAACTTTCCTAAATGTGTGGAAATTCGTGCGAATGAAAATGGCTGGATGAATGAGCAAATCATGTTGTCATGGCTGCAGACTATCTGGAGAAAATGCGAAAATTCTTTTTTTCGTCCAAAGGCATTTTTAATTATGGACTCTATGAAATCACATGTGAGTGAAAACGTTAAAAATGCTCTCAAGTCCGCGTCGGCAAAAATTGCCATAATACCTGGAGGACTGACAAAAAAATTGCAGCCTTTAGACGTCGGTATTAATAGATCGTTCAAATCCAAAGTTAGAAAATTATGGGAACAGTGGATGTCCAATGGAGAAAAAAACTATACAAAAACGGGAAAATTGAAGCGGGCATCATATGAAAATGTCTCCCGTTGGGTCCTGAAAGCATGGAATGACGTCGCTGAAACTACAGTAAAGAACGCTTTCCGAAAATGTAATATTATTGTCAAAAATGACTCTGACGATGAAGAGTCTTTACTATCGAGTGATTCGGATGTGTTACGCGAAGATTTGATAAATTTATTCATTTCCGAATCTGATGAATCAGATTTTGAAGGCTTTTTTAACTGTTAATAAATTTTTTCATTATTCAAGATATTTTTATTTTGAAAGTGTATATAAGTGTAAAAGGGGGATCTTAATTTTTAAAAAAATTTTCCGCGTGCAATGTTTTGCTTAACTTAAAACATAGATGGCAGTAGCAGAGAATTTTTTTGTTTTATTGAGATTATCATACAAAATATATTATGAAATATATTATTTAAATAGATGTGTTTTATTATAAATGTTGTCCTCTGAACAATTTCTTCTATTTTTAATTATATTTTTTATTTTATGTGTCTCCTTATCGGCAATTTATATTTTTTGGATTATTCGCCACCAAAACTGCCGCGGATTATACAATGTTTTTTTTTTTTACTAAAAAAAAGGGCTCTATGGATAATACGCCACTGTGGATTATATACAGGAAAATACGGTACATCACTAACAGTGGATTTAGGCTTCTGTAGAATGTCCGCAATCTCACAAATTGATTTCCCACAAAGGTAGCATTTCTCTATACTGCCATGATCAAACTCACTAAGCACCTTTGACTTACTCTCACAAAGGCATAAATACAATCTGACAAACCACTACCAACACTTTTATAGCTTTCAATTACGTATCAAATTGCGTCACTCGCCAGAGCCACTTTTTTAACGGGTGTCCTTATACTTTTAGCCAGATAGTGTATGTAAGTGTCCTATCTTTTTTTAATTTTAGTAATAAATCTACATAATCTGATAAATTTGTATTAATAAATATCATTATCTATTTAGGGTTTGATAAATGGACCTGCTAATCCTGGAACAAACAATCAAAACCAAGTACAACCTGTTATAGCACCTGTACCAGAAACTAAACAGCAAGCTGAAAATCTCACAGTAGTTGAATTTTGTTCCGATCTATCTTCTTTAAATTTAGTCATAAATCTAAATAATATTGTAACAAATATCTCTTATTTATTTAGGCTTTGACAAATGGACCTGTTAATCACGGAACAAACAATCAAAGCCAAGGACAACCTGTTATGTTGCTTGTATCTGAGACTAAACAGCAAGCAGAAAACCTCATAGTAGTTGAAAATAATAAAGTTTCTGGAAGACAGAGTCCATCTGATTCTCCTAGTAATTGTTCTTCTGTTGGAGAAAGTATTAAACCATTTAAAGTTCAAGAAGTACATGGTATGCACATTAAATGACAAGGTACTTATGTATTATACAGTCGACCAATTTCGTCAAATCAAAAGATGCCATGAAATGCTGCGATATACAGCCAATAGTGCATGTTCAAACACGGTAATAATAAGGCAGAATGCTTTTGGTGACATTTTTTGAATTAGTAATGTCTTTTTGTTTGAGGAAATTGGTCGACAGTTTTAATACATAGATACCAATAGTTATGTTTGTAATATGGTGAATTTATCACACTTTATAATTTGTTCTTATTCTGTTTATTACTTATTAGTCTCTCTTAAATGGATAGAAATGAAAGATGTATGTGGAATCTTTGAATAGTTCTTTGCATTGTTCGCTGTATGTATAAAAAGAATAGGGGTGAAAAGGAGGAGGAATATATAAACTGAGAAAAATATACTGATTTATGTTACAGGGAGAACAACTTAAAAGAAGAGGATTACAAAAATATGTGGGGAGCAGTGGCGCACACAAGGGGGGGGTCCTGGGGTCCGGACCCCCCCCAAAGCCCTTCATTTTTTTTTCAGATTGATTATAATTCTAAGTATATAGTATGTAAAATTTAATTAATTACTTGTTATTAATGATTAATTTTATTAATTAATGCTAATTATTTATTCAAAAATTAGTTTTTTACTGTGTTTTGTTCCCGAAAATCGACAAAATCAAAAAGAGCATGATACTAGAATGGTGAACTTTCAACCCAGGACCCCCCTTCTTAAAAAATTCCTGTGTGCGCCACTGGTGGGGAAAAACCCTGTTAACTGTTCTGTAATGGATATGTGAGCAAACACAAATATTTATAGAAGGCTCTCTGCAGATACCAAGGCACAATAAGGTTGATGATCGCAAGAAGTATGCCAGAATAAGTAATAAATTCAATGATTATATTACTCAGGAATTCATGACAATGTAATTTATTCGTGTGAAAATTTATTGATTTCATTCTTTTTGTATAAAGAGAAAGCATTCCTATAGCAAAAATTAGTAACGTTATTAATGAATTTGTGTAAGAAAGTGCCTGTATAGCTGAATCTATTGTTTGATATTTTAGAACATATTTGGAATTCATTCAAATTCAGAATTATATTTGGATCTGATTACTTTGAAACTAAAAGGATTGTTTTTAAAAATTATTATAAACATCAATGCATTATGTCATATCTTTAAAATAAACATTTGTAAGAAATTGGAATGGTTGCAGGCAAAAGTAATCAGATGTTCATTTTTTATGAAATAACATTAAATACTGTATCACTTTTTGTTTCTTTTTAAAATCTCGTTTGTTCAAACTAATAGATAAAGCTTGTAACAGTTGTAATTTTTTATGGTAATCATAATTAAATCCTTAACTGCCACGGGCATGTATACATCTTGCTCAGCCAGTGGTGTATGTATATGCCTTTCCAAAGTATGATCTTCTGTATTTCACTGCTATCAATAAAATTATCCTTAGGACTTAGGAGTGCAATAAAATGACTTTAGCAGTATTGTAGGAGTGGGAAGGCCCATTGACACCAGCTAAGGGGAATGGGTAGTTTCCCTCCCCTTGGAATGTGGAATGGCAAGTGGCAGGGATTCGGTCTTTGGGTACGACGGAGTGAAGTCATGTCCGAGTGTTGCTAACTGTATAATAACTGTTTTCTTTAAATGTTTTTTTTTAATAAACCTTAATTTTTAAAATTTAAATGCCAGGTTTTTTTAATTTGTTTCCGTGCCCATTGATTAGAATCAAACTTTACTGGCGCAGCCGGTAGGATCGAGTCTTAGTGGAAAACCCCACAGGAAGAACGTTCCAGAAATTTCGAGTTTTCTGGATTCCCGCGAAATGAATCAGGTAAGAGTTTTTGCTTGCAACTCCCTGTAATGTAAGACGAGAGAAATTTATAAAATTATACTGTTTAATATCCATTTATTAAGAGAGAATTTTGATTTTATTTTTTGTATACGCCAGTGTACGTTTTTTTTTGCTCTGCATATCCATGCAGTTGTAACTTGTTGAACGCCAGTTCAATTTTGAATTAATTATATACATCAGTATATATATTTTATTATTCTTGTTCCATATCAATGGAAAGTAAGTTTTAGAACATCCGTTCTAAAAATTAAGAAGCTTCAAAATCATTAATTCTCTCAGTATATTATTTTATTGCATATCCATGCAGTTATTTATAAAAATTTTGAACGCCAGTTCAAATTTCAGTTATTATATATCAGTATATTTTTTTATTATTTCTTGTTCCATATCAATGGAAAGTAAGTTTTAGAACATCAGTTCTATGAATTAAGGAAAACTTCAAAATCATTAATTCTCTCAGTATATTATTTTATTGCATATCCACATGCAGTTATAAAATTTTTGAACGCCAGTTCAATTGGGAATTATTATATACATCAGTATATATATATTTTTTATTATTGTTCCATATAAATGGAAAGTGTTTTTAGAACATCAGTTCTATAAATTAAGGAAAGATTGTATGTTTTTTTTTTTCTTTATGATATTTATTTATTTTGTAATGTACACGGTAATAAATTCACGTCAGTGAATAGCAATTGGGTTTGTTAAAAAAAATTAATGTTAAAGAATAATACTTAATCTCATGTCAATGAAATTATTTTGTGCTTATGTTACGCATAGTATTTTTCGATTAATGTGAAAAAAATATATTATCAGTTAAATTGGAGAAAAAAACTACCGAATATATTTTGTAGTGTTCTATTATTCCAGCCAGGAATAGATTAAGTGGTGCATGTCGGTTATATTTTAAGTGATTATATTGTGTATATCAGAAATAGGTTAGAGATTATTGTGTGTCAATAATATTTTAAGTGATTATTGTGTGTCAGTAATATTTTAAGTGATTATTGTGTGTCAGCAATATTTTAAGTGATTATTGTGTGTCAGTAATATTGTAGGTGATTATTAAATATTGGCAATATATTAAGTGATTCGTGTGTATCAGTAATATTTCAAGTGATTCTTGTGTATTAGTAATATTTTAAGTGATTATTGTGTATAGGTAATATTTTAAGTGATTATTGTGTATCAGTAATATTTTTAAGTGATTATTGAATAATCAGTAATATATTAAGTTCTATTTATAGAGTATTAAGTACATTTTTTTGGGATATTGTGAAACACATGACTATTATTTTGTTTTCTTCCCAGTTCATCGAGTATTGAGTTAGCATAGCGGACGTTGTTTGTGGGTGTTTTAATGAAGGATATATGTGTGGTACTTAATTTTTGCAATTCCTTTTAGTGTTATTTTCGTCCTATTATTGGTTAGTTTGAGTATATTTTAAGAGAAGAAATTTTTCAAAAATGGCATTCTTGGGGAAGGCTAAAAAGCAAGATTTAGTTTTGTTGGCTGAGGAGTTAGGTCAAAAGGTATCAGATAAAATGACGAATATAGAGCTAAGGAATATCATAATCGGTAGCAAAGATTACGAAGAAGAGTTCGTTAGAGATCAGTTATCTGTTATTTTAGAGGAACGCTTTGAAAGGGAAAGTGAGGAAAAAATCGCCAGGCAGCTCGCAATCGAGGAGGAAAAAATCGCCAGGCAGCACGCAATCCAGCAGCTGCGCTGGGAATCAGAATTGAATGAACTGCGGTTAGAGATCGAAAAGTATTCGGTTGTCAAGCGGACGAGTTGTGCAGAAGATCGTAAGAAGACATCTTCAAATTACCGAATTAGTATCGGGAGGGCCGAGGAACATGTGAGGGAAACGTCTCCTGCTGTGTTGATGGCTGAAGCTACGATACCAGTAACTACTCCTATCAAGGAAGAAAAGGAATGGACGATTTAAGGGTTGTTTACGTCAAGGTCAAGGGTGAGCAAGAAATGGTGAATGCTGTCATAGACACAGGTGCCCAGATGCCCGTGGTAAGACCAGATGTTGTCGAAGGACAAAGCATTAATAATGAGGGTCAATTCAAATAACGCCTGCATTTGGAGAGCATGAAATGGGTGAAGTAAAAGATGCCAACATGGAATTGAATGACTTTAGGCACGGTGTTGTGCCTGTCTCTAAAAATTTGGTTAACGACAGGTTAATCTGTTCCTCTGATTATGAAGTATTAATAGAAAACTTGATTCGCAATTCTGCGAAACTTTTCAAAGGAAGAAGGAATTATTAGTTCAACAGATTTAAAATCAGTTTGCAGCGAAGAAGTGATCACCAATCTACGTCCTGAGACTTACACACAGTCTTTATTGAATGTTCCAAACGGAGATTTGGTTGCAGTAAAAATTAATGGATCGAATGTCCAAACAAATGGACAAGGTATAAAAGAAAGCAAGGGTGAGGTTGTCTTAACTTGTGGATTTATAAAAGGAATCTTGTATAGTACTAGGCGTGGTTGCCCCGTAAGGAATGTATTCCTAATTTTATTGACTCAACCCGGGTGCAATGTTGTCGTGATCCAATAACAGGAATTGTTAATTTGGAGTTGAAGGCAGGATTGAAAATACTTAAGGTTCGCGAGGATATTTTATGGACAATAACATGCGTTGATTGTTTTTTTGTCACTCTTGGGACTGAAAAGGATTTTTCTTGCTTTCATTTTACATAGAAATTGGAAGAAAAAGAGAAAGAGAATTTTTTAAAATGTTTAAACCTGGTACAATAAAAGAATTAACGTTTGGCTGAAGGTTTAATGTAAAGTAATGAATTATTCAGGTTGCCTGCTCCTGTTAAATAGATAAGATTTATGCCAATGATTATATATGTACTTAACGTTTTCAGTACCATAATTTCTGGAAATTTCTAAAGATTAAAACTTTGGCTTCTAAATATGCTTTTGCTAGTACATGTCGTATAATTATTTTAGATTTTATGATATATTTTTGGTAACTTCTTTTTTATATTTTAATATTTTTTTGAGTATTTTTTGTGTTAAAACTTGTACGGATATTAATTTTCTAGCATATTAATGTGATTTGTAAATCTATTTCTTGGGAGTTGTATTAGCAAAAGCTCTTTTTTTACATGATACCTGAAAAAAAAAAAAAATTTCTCTCGTTATCTTGTTTCTTGCCATGTATGTGTGCATGTGTTTTTTTTTTCATAGTTTCTTTTCAGCTTCATCGTCCTGGAATGACGGATGAGCTTTTAAGGGGAGGTGTAGGAGTGGAAGGCCCATTGACACCAGCTAAGGGGAATGGGTAGTTTCCCTCCCCTTGGAATGTGGAATGGCAAGTGGCAGGGATTCGGTCTTTGGGTACGACGGAGTGAAGTCATGTCCGAGTGTTGCTAACTGTATAATAACTGTTTTCTTTAAATGTTTTTTTTTAATAAACCTTAATTTTTAAAATTTAAATGCCAGGTTTTTTTTTTTTAATTTGTTTCCGTGCCCATTGATTAGAATCAAACTTTACTAGTATGTACAAAGTATTTATTTCAGAGAAGGATTTACTTTTATAAATGTTTTTTCTTTTCCCCAATACACCATATAACTGCAGGAAAACAGGGGAGCAAATTGCATAACTTTTCCTCGTTAAGTAAGTAAGAGGTTAATGCTGACTGTATGAATTAATGCTGTGGGATTAATATTTATCAAAAAATGAGTTAAAATTAAAAGAATTGTTGTTTTAACACATTTTGATATGCTTGTACTTGTAATCTAATTTGAAAATTAATTAAAGGTTTTACCTAGTAAATATGGTAATTTTGCTTATTATTCATACTGTGCTTCTTTTTGTTCATTTTCTTCTCCAGGAAAATGTTTACCTGTCCATTGTATCATAGAACAAATACCAGGTCCACAAGCTTGTGGTCAGTACGTTGAGCTTGATAGTTATGCTATTGTACCTAACGATACTTTGTTTAGTGATTTAGTAAGAACTGCTTTAGGCAAACTTGGATATTCTGGAGCTCAGATTTTGGGAGCTAAAGGTTAGTATATTAAAATTTTGATTGCATAAACTTCCAGTGCATAAAAAAATTAAGGAAAAAAAAAAGAAAAAAAATTATTTGTATTTGGTTTAAAGCTGAATTATTTGGTGTGTTATTTGAAAGATTTTATTTGTTTTATGTTTTGAAATTTAATTTTTAAGTAAAAAAACATTGAGATTTTAAAATTATGATTATATGTATAAATTTATTTAAACAGAAGTAACATTTGAACTATATTGAATTAAAACAAGAAAATAATTTTAACTTGTTATTTTTATATTAATGCTTATTTCCTACATAGAAACTGCTTGTTTGTGTCATGAACATTTAATAGAGCTAATTCCATTCTCTAAGGTGCAAAGTTTGCGATCATGAAATGAATTGCAATTTTTTAACTCATTTGTGTGTTGATTTAAGGTCGAGATCTTTTATGCATTGATTTATTTATAATTATTAAATTTATATATATATATATTATTCCTTGTACCAAATTTACTCAAATCTAAGACGCACCCCAAATTCTCAACAAGTCTTTGTGGAAAATGAAAAATAGTGTAAAATAGTTCAGAATCTCTCTCTGTATTTGCTCTAATTGCCCCATCCAACGCATTTTTTTAAAATTAGATTCTAAGCAGCACCCAATTTTCAGTAACTTTAATATTGGAAAAAATGTCTGGTTTAGATTCGAGTAAATATGGTATTTAAAATTTTCATTAGAAGAAGTAACAATTTTTTTTTTTCTATTTCAGGTTCAATTCAAGTAAAAAAATGGAAACCTTTAGCGTTTGATCAGATTACAGAAAATCCAGAAGCTACAGTAGGCGATATTCTTGGAGATCTAACAACAATGGCTTCACTTCATGTTCGTTTATATAGGTATTTTAATAATGAAGCTTTTTAAATAAGCTGAAGTTTTGTATTTTTTTATAATTAACACATTTGTCCTTTTTTTTTTAAATTAGAAATTTTAAAACCAGGTAATATGCATGTCATTTTGATATGAAATAAGAATTTGTTCATGAACTGTTTATATTATATAAGTTTTCATGAACTAAGTTTTATTCAATTTATTTTAACTAAATTAAATTTCAAGCATTTTATTGACATCATTATATTAATATTATCTTCTAGACATACTCTTATATACATACTGTATTTATAACAAGTATACACACTATATTAAAAAGAGGAAAGTTTTATTAATTTTCTTAATATTAAATAAAGACTCATCCATTTAGTTTATGAGATGAAAAATCATCACTATGAATTATATAAACAACTTGTTTGAAAGTTAATGGTTCTTGTATTTCTGTATTTTGCTTTTATTAAAAAAAGTCATTTTATTTTAGACAATGTGAAATATAATATTTAATTTATTATTATGTGCCAATCAGTAACATATAACTCTTATATGTTATCTCCTGATCAGTTTTTTATATTGTTCATGTATTCAATTTTAAGGTTACTATCACACTATAGGTAAAACTGAATAGTAAAGTGTTTCTTTAAAGAAAAATTTTTCTCTAGTATATCAGTGTCTAACTTGGTTCTTGTACCTCAATGTTTATCAATAAAAATTTAATATACCTTCAAAATTCAGTGTTGTAAAATAAAGTTTTTTGAGGAAATGTGCAAAATTTTTGAACACAACGTAAGTTCATATCAAAGCAAAGAATACATTTACTGATTAAGCTTCCTTTCATTGAGAAATTATCAGTTTATCTTCCTATATTTCCTTTAAAGTAACCAATTGCTTCCTTTATTAAAAACTCATTTGGTATTATATTTCATGTAATAAAAATGTTAAGCAAATTTAATTTTAGTAAATGAATTAACATTTTCAAAATTGTTCTTTTTGAAATTTTTGTTGGAAGTAAATTTCTTTGATAGATTAATGTTCATTCACATTGAAAAGTTATATGGTGTTGCAGCTTTTCAAAATTTTATAATGATTAGGTATTACTTATATGTGCTTATGTGTATACAAATACACTTTTTTCAATGGAGCTCAAGATTTTGATAAGCAGGACAGTAATTATTGGAACATCAGCTAGTTTATGCCGTTTGCTTTTATATTAAGAGGCTTTAAATATAGCTTCTGTATTTTCAGACTAATCATGTATTTCAGAATTGTTTATACAGATTTTATAATAAAGGTACTTTTGTTATTTTACATTAAAGTTGCTCATGTACCCCTTATAGATATGGATTCATAAATCAAATTTTGAAAGCATTGCTTCATTATAATCTTATATATTGTTATGGGAATTATATGACAGTTAAAAATTTTTTTACAACTAAGCTATTTATTCAATCTATCTGCTTGTTCATGAGTGTAATTTAATATTACTAGAAATCCATCTTTTTTTTCTCTCAGCATTTACCAAGATGTAATCAAAATTTTGAATTCTAATGTAACTGTCTTTTAAATTTTGTACCATTTGTTCTTTGAAAATTTAAAGATTTGATTGATCAAGCTATGTTACTTTTTGTTTCAGAGATCTCAGTATTTAGCATAAATATTCAGTGCCAAGACAAATTATTACTCTTGCTTTCAATCAAATTTTTGTTTAAATGATTTGTAATTTAACATAGCTTTTATTATAGTAAGCTCCATATTTTCCTCAACTTGTAACCCGTACTCAAAAATAACACCGGTGGCTAGCTCAAATAATTTTAATTGGTACACATTCTGATTGAGCACGGTTACAAAGACATAAAAACAATTAATACAAAACAAATACTAAGGGGTTTTCACGGATGGACATTGGCACGTCCGCCCTCCACCGAGGTGGCAGGCTGACTCTGTAAGTATCCATACGACCAGAAGAGGGCGCTCTAGTATCATCTTTTTGCCATTCGTTACACTCCCCCTCTGGTTCCTAAACATCGTCCTCGATAAGGAACCAGCAGATTTGTCGTTCCCGGGTCTTCCTTTTTTCTCTTGAGAGGTATCACTGAAATGGCTTCTCCCCCTACTTCGAAGATGGAATAACTTATCTGATGCACCATAAAGATGGATGCAATCTGAAATATCAATTTTCCTGGTAGGAAATATGCAATTCAAAATATCAAATTTCCCGGTAGGGAATATACAATTCAAAACATCAAATTTCCCAGTAGGAAATATACAATTCAAAATATCAAATTTCCCGGTAGGAAATATACAATTCAAAACATCAAATTTCCCGGTAGGAAATATACAATCCCAAAATTTCTTCGTAGCCGGCAGCTACACTTCAGGAACCACTTTAAAATTCTTTATGAACTAGGTGTTCAGAAAATGAATTGGTAATTTTACGTTGGGCTCCGTTTCCCGGTAGGAAATATTCATTTGCGAAGAGAACAGTCACCTGTTGATCCATGCTTTGATCTCCATGATCTCAGCCACATTGGAAATGGACTCTTCTGTTCTCTGGAAATATTCATCAGTGAAGAGAACAGTCACCAGAGTTGATCCATGCCTCGATCTCCATGATCTCTGCAGCATTGGAAACGAACTCTTCTGTTCTCCAGACTGAAAGGGATGTAGGATAACCAGACTTCTTACAAACGCTCGGGTACCATTTATAGCCTTTTGGCATTCATTGGCGCCATTTGTCACAAGCTAGTATAACAATCACTTTCAGGCATCTGGTATCATCCCAAATTTCGTTCATCTTTGATTACAGATTTCGATGTATTTTTAACAGTAATGAACCAAAGAAAAATTTTAATTAGCAATAGTTAACATTTTTACCATTTGGGCGTTACTTGCAGCCAAGCCAAATTTTCCTCAAGCTTTTCGATAAGCAATTTATTTTGAGACCAACTTCATTTCAATCTTGTAATATCGTAATTTAATTTTACAATTTAAAAATGATTCAATGGATCATCAGCCACAAATTAAATGCAGTTAATTTAGTTTTAAAATAGTTAACCTTTATAATTAAGCATCAACTAGTCATTAGAAGATCAAGAATTGAATATTTGAATATAATACTATTAAAAAATGTATTATAAATGTCTTGCAGGATACAAAATCTAAACTTTGAAAGCACAAAATGAAAATTCAAGTAAAACGAAATTCTGATAAATTTAGTTAAAACAACATATAAATTAATCCTTTGAAGGAATAAAAATACTGTTTAAAATATTGTAGTTATTTGAAAGAAGGCAAAATCTTAGCTTTGAAAAAAAAAAATTCACATATAAAAGAAATTCTGATGAAATTCAACAAAACCTATGAATGAATCTTTTGAAAGAATAAAAAAATACTTTTCTATAGTACTTTTTTTTATTAACAAAAAATAATAATTTCTTTCTTTTAAATTCACAAAAATCTAATATATGATCAAAATTCTTCAATATAGTTAGAAATGGTACTAAACAGGAAATATCAATCTCAGTGACACTTTTGCATCATAAGTGAATTAATGAGTCAGCAGAAAAGTGAAAAGTATCCATGATTAATAAATTTTACAGAACAAACAGTGAAAACTCAAGGTCAGAAGTAGGGGTAAAAATTCCCCAAACAAGTACACTAATAGTCATAAATCACAGACAGGGACAAAAGTAGAGAGAGTTTTCTTACTAGAGAAAAGAATTACACAAATAAAATTCAACAAAAAGTCAAAATGAATAAGAAAACAAAACGAAAGAAACATCTGAGGATCCATGAAAACGAATGTAATAATCTAAAATTTTTAATTTCCTGGTAGAAAATAAACAATCCAACTTCGTAGCTGGCAGCTACAACTTCAGAAAATACTTTTAGAAAATCTTTATGAACTGGCAGTTCAGAATATTGAAGATAATTTTGTTAGTTAATTTTAATAGGACTGCTAGTCTGTGACTATTCGGCCGCTAGCTGGGCGCCATTTTATAACCCGTTCTTAAAAATAACACCGGTGGCTAGCTCAAATAATTTTAATTGGTACACATTCTGATTGAGCACGGTTACAAAGACATAAAAACAATTAATACAAAACAAATACTAAGGGGTTTTCACGGGCAGACATTGGCACATCCGCCCTCCACCGAGGTGGCAGGCTGACTCTGTAAGTATCCATACGACCAGAAGAGGGCGCTCTAGTATCATCTTTTTGCCATTCGTTACAAACTTCTATTTTGTACAGAAATGCTTAAGTTTTCATTTTTGATTTTCTAAAAAAAGTTTCTTTTCTTAAAGTTATGAATTCCTCATTTCTGCTTAGTAAGTAAAATACTGTTTATTATATGTAACAAAAAAATAGAATCTTTCTTACATTTATTTTATAGTGTGCCTGATAATCCTCAAGAGTGGAGAGATATCACTGTACGAAATGCAGTCCTTGAGCTTTTGAGAGAAATGTCTCAAAGCAAATTAGCAAAACTGTGTCCCTTATCTCAGGTAAAAATATCTCAGATGTATTTAAAACAGGTTATGAAAAAAATGTTACTTTTATATATTATAATTAATCTTTTGAAAAATTGTGAAGGTATTTAATATTTTGATTAGAATTTTTTAAAATGTACTATGCTATTTTGAAAGGTAGTTTTAACATTCATGTTTTTAATTATATATTCAATATTTCATCAAATATGTATAATACATATTTAGTTGCACTAGTCGTTTATATAATATTGTGTTAAAACTGTAAGTATTCTCTTATTTTACCTAGGTTATTGTAGAACTTGAACCAAGATAAATTGTTTTAGATAACTAAAAATTTATATATATTCATGTATTGTAAGTATCATAAGTTATCTTGTGTAAAGTTTAAAAAAAAAAAAAAAGAAATGGATAAAATGGTAATTATTTGCACATCGAAAACTTTCATTTCTTTACTTCACTGCATTAAAATTGCCTTAATTTAATTGTGGATGAACACTGAAGAGCCGTTACATCATGATCACCTATTTAATATGAAGTAGGATCATCTTTCACCTTCAAGACTGCCAACACCCAGCAAGTGAAAAGAGGTCTGAGGTATCTGTTACCGGATGCTTAACAATTGGTCCTGTATTTCCCACACATTGTTATGTGTTGGTAGCATAGCAGCAGCATGAATTTGATTTTCCACGCGGAACCCAGTGCAGGTTTATCCATTGGGTGCTTGGGGAAGGCATCCAGGAGCTTGGAAAGGCCCAAATAAGCTGGAGTTAACCAGATATTTTGTTATAAATTTCAATAGTTGAAGATAAAAATTCTTTAAAAAAAATAGTAAATGATTTTGTGAAAATAACCCACATCTCTAACCTTGACGTCTATGTCTGTATTGCCCATCGATATCTGAGGCCGGTTTGGCACTGGGTATTAATTGTGGGAGGATAACTATAATGCGGTTTACATTAAAAAGCAGGTAGATGAATTTTCCTATAGATATAACCTCATTAAATATGACGTGGCATAAATGTTATATATAAATAATGAAGTATGGACTGCCAGAGATTTAAAACGATGGATTTATTTTACTGGTTGCAGGATAGCAGATAGCTGGGAATAAGGTAAATTGTTATTATTATTTAGCGTAATACCTAATAATGATGATTATTTCTAAGGGTTAAAAGGTGTTACAAACATCAATCTGGAGCAGAGAAAAAAAAAGTTTCAGGAAGAAGTTAAGAAAAAATTATAACTACTTTTGCTGAAAATAGTAAAAATACAAAAGATGAATATCAGGAAGCAGGATGTTCTTATTCGTTAGACGTAAACAACTTTATTCCAGAATCTGCATCTTTAGAAAATAGAGGGGAACCAGATGATTCAGAAAAGGAAAATAAATCTGATGTACTCCAAAAAGTTAAATAAATACCTGTAATATCAAAATGCCCTGATATTAAACTGACGATTTTATTACAAATGTGATGATTCAGAAACTAAAAAGTGATCTCTTAGAAAATACTGAAAGACCATACTGTGACGGAGATAACATATATTATAGCAGTTTAAATGAGAGCAACTTTTATAGAATAAAACCTAATGGAGGCAAAGAAAAGAGAGATTGGCTGATAAACAACATGCTTAATAAAGTTGTTTTTTTTATTCATGTAAATTGTATTCAAAGAAAAAAAGTTTAACTGATTCGGGATACACTGACTGGAAATGGAAGCATTTGACTATTCCACTCAAATCTCACGAAGAAAGCAAGTCTAATTTGAATTCTTTGGTTGCATTAATAACAAGATTGTCTTTTATTGGAGTACTAGATGTTGGTTTGAAAGAACATGTTGAATGTGAAACTGAGTATTGGATGAAGATTTTGAGAAGAATTGTTGCTACCATCAAATTGCTTGCTTCTTAAAAGTTAACTTTCTGTGGATCCACTTAGGATATAACCAGTCATCATAAAGGAAATTACTTAAGTTGTCTTGTGCATTTGGCTTAAATTGATGACTTATTACCTACCCATTTACAGTGATATGCAAATAAAGGAAAAGGGCCGGTAAGCTATCTATCTCAGCAAATATGCAATGAGTTTCTGGAATTGAGGAAAATAAAACTTCTAAAAACTTTCATAGAAGAAATTAAAGAAGCCAAATACTTCATTATTGTAGACTCTTTCCCAGATATAAGTCATCACACAAGACCATTTTACATTTATTCTTAGGTATGTGA
Source organism: Trichonephila clavipes (assembly GCA_019973935.1). Taxonomy (NCBI): domain Eukaryota; kingdom Metazoa; phylum Arthropoda; class Arachnida; order Araneae; family Nephilidae; genus Trichonephila; species Trichonephila clavipes. The sequence goes on along the minus strand of BMAU01003382.1, from coordinate 37,641 downwards.
ATGGCATTATAGTAATTGAGAGATTCTGGGGATTTATTTAGTTGGAGAAACACACTGCAGAATAATTAATAGAAATAGCTATAAAGAAATTGAAGGGTTAGGATTAGATATTGAAAATCGTTGAGGACAAATGTATGATAATGCTGCAAATATGTTGTGGTGTTGCACAAGAGTACAGGCAAGAATACGAGAATTGTCACCTAATGCTATTTATGTGCCATGTTCAAATCACTGATTGAACCTTGTTGTTAACTTTGCATGCAAGTCCAGCTTGGAAGTAAATTACTTTTTTACAACTGTTCAAGGTATTTTTATGTTCTTTTCAGCTTCCTCTCAAAGATGGAACTTGCTGCAAAACTATAAATATTCTGTAGAATGATTGGTTGAATCCAGATGGTCTGCTTGATTTGAAGCAGCAAACAGTTGGCACAAAAACTACAAGGCAATAAAAAAAAAATTTCAATCAAGCAATAATACAAAGAGAAATCTGCAGTTAGAAATAAAGCAAAGGTTTTGCAAAATAAAATGAACATTTCCGAAACATCACTATTAGCATTGATTTGGTCAAAGATTTTGGAAAAAGTGAATGCAACCAGCAAAATTTTTCAAACTGTGGACTTGAACATATTATTTGAAGTAGAATTGATGCTTTTGTTGCAGGAACAAGAGAACACTTTAACAAAATCAAGTTAGGAACAAAAGACTTTTTTTAAAGATAAGGATACCCCACGAACATATACTATAAAGATGAACTTAAAAGAGCGAAGAGGAGGAAATTATTTTTTGATGAAACAACTGAAAACGAATTCACTTTAAAAGTGAAAGAAAGGTTCAGAATAAAAGTATTTAATGTAATATGCAACAATATTACTCAAGACCTTAAAAAAATAATTAAATGTTACAAAGAAGTAACATCAGCATTTAAATGTTTTTTCACCCTAGACAAGGAAGAAATCAAATTATCAATTGACATCTTGTGCGAGAAATATAGGAGTGATATTGATGAAACCAAAGAATATTTACAAAACAAAATTATTCATTTTCAAGAATTGTGAAAAAATTTAAACAAAAACACACAATTTATGAAAATTTTGAGGTTGTCCAGATGGGGAAATCAACTTTTCCGTACTCTATTGCAAATTTATTTAACGATACCTATTTCTAACATGTCAAACAATCTTTTTCGGCTTTAAAGGAATAAAAACATACTTAAGGTCTAATTTGAGTAAAGAAAACACATTGATGCATTGTCATGATTATATATAGAATATAAGGCACTGAAAAAATTTAATAGTGATATGTAAGAATACTGTTTTGTTTTTTATAAAAATTAAACATTAAATTTTTGTTTCATTTATTAGTGGATCCTAGAGCCCCTCCTTGAATCTGCCAGTGCCAAGGAGACTTGTAGATCTTTTGCACCCAGGGTCCAAAATGAGCTTAAACCGGCACTGGTGGAACCACAAATAAATGTTGTGGAAAAATAATAGCAGGCCTTAAAATGCACCAGAATGTTCTTTGAACTACTCCCTGAGGATTCAGCTTGTATGTTATGAAAAATTATCCCATTCTGAGAACACTATTGCCATGAAGGGAATGATCTGCGATACATGATCTGCGATAATAGGCTCATAGTGCAGTCATCAAAGGTTGTTCTTTGAGGATAATAGTTCCTAATGTGCCTCTGGAAACATTCCTCTTGTACCCAGTTCCTCTGTGCATCTAGGGACTTCAGTTTACATTGCAAATTGATCTATTCACACTCATTCATTAACATGATTGACCAGAAAACATGATTCGTTGGACCAGGTGACTTTGTTTCTATGATGATGCTAATAATGGATGTGCTATTAGAGTTATACAATTCAGTCGTATAGACCCATACACTGCACTGGGGATTGAGACATGCCATCCATATTTGCTGGTGAATATTGGCCATTGCAATCCCTTTGGTCATCTGTGTCAGGGTTTTGTCTTAGGATGAACTCATTGCTTTAAGTGAGAATTAGTCCTAATGTAATGGCTCTTTGGCGTATTTTTTGCCTTATTTTCAAACATATAAATAAAATTATTTGCATAATCAAAATTTTATTTCTTACAGTATACAATTACATTAATTATGCAGTGACTGTATGTACTAATTTTAAATATGTACTTTGTTACAGCCTATGCTTTCGAATATTATTAATAACCGCTATATGGGTAAAATTGGAAAAGAAAAGTGTCAAGAATTTGGGCTATGGTATTTGACTTACAGAAAGCAACATCCTGGTAGGTTTATATTTTAACTAAGAAATTTTTCATTTACTTATAAACCTTCTTAAATGTAATTTTATGTTGATTATATTATTTTTATGTTAAAATGTTGAAAAATAAATGAGCTGTGATTTTTTTGAAAATATGTAGATTTTTTGAAAATTTTTGTTGTTTCTTTTCATTTTTAAAGCAGTTTATTTTCCAGACTGGAACTTTTTCTCAATGCAATTTATTATCTACACATTGATTACATAAAAAAATGTATGCAGAAGTGATTATAGTTAAACATTTATCTACCAGCATGTATTTGCTTGCATCTTATTTTTATGAAATAGATGACAAATATTGTATAATATTGCAAAAATTAAATTTGTGATTTACAATATTTTTGAAATACTTAAGATTATTTTGTAAATTGTCTATTTCTTCTTTTAAAATGTTATTTATTTAAAAAATTTACGATCTGAAAGTTCTCCTAGGGCATCAGTACTTATGAAGTTCTTAACTTTTCCTGATAACTGTCTCAATCACCGAAAGGCTATCTTTGGATTGCATTCTTTGGGAATGCGCTGTTTTGTGAGAATAGGTAATTTGAATTACTAGGATTAACTTTTAAAGAAAAATTAGTATAAACTATATTTGTGGTTCAATTGTTTCAATCTTGGGTACATTTTGAGAGAAAGCTCAATCACTCTAAAATTTACATAATAAATTTTTGACTTCTGTGCTGTTAAGTCTGGGTTCGAATTCTGGAGAAGGTATGGATGTTTGTAAATGAAGAAAGCCTGTGCGTCATGAGGGCACTCTAAATAACTGTTGAGCTGCCTCTCGTGAGGTTGATGGAAGAGAAAGAGAGGTTGGAGGCTTCTGACCACCTCTAGAGTATTGTTCTTCAAAATTGGGGTGGAACTAAGCCAAATTGTACTGTTCACCTGTATGGTGCTCGAAACTATGGCTAACAACAAGTGTACATTTAATTCTTTGTTGCGATGAATTTTGTGGGCCTCGATCTGATTCCGTCAGACAGGTGGCATTAGCAACAACATAAAAATTAAAAAGCACTCAGTCTGAAACAAAGTTTGAAACATCTTGAAAACAAAAAGCTCTTTAATGGATATTTTTGATTTTCTGTTTTTGAAAAGATAAGTGAATTTAAGGAATTAATTGAGTCTAAATACAATGCAAGGAGACTCCTTTGAAATAAAATCCCAAGTGAATGAGCTGTGAGTAAATTTGGTGGTCTAAGAGGTAATGTATTGTCTTTCTATTCCATGACCTAGAGATTCACAACTGCTAACATTTAAAGAAAAGCAATCTAGATCTTTTCATAGACAATTGAATTTTCAAAGAATAATTGTAAAATAAGTAAATGTCTTTGTGGATGCATAAAAAGTTCTATTCCTTTTTTAATCACTGATGTCGAACCAGATCAGAAATCATAACTTTTTAGTATATTTTTTAAAAAAATTATGGATAATTTAAAGATTTTTCTCACATTACAGAGGGTTCAACCCCTGAAGTTGTTCCTAGTGATAAACCAGTGGATGGCCGTTTAACATTTCATCCAACTAAGGAATTGCCTGTTATGAGGGATTGGTTTCATGGTTGCAGGAACCCTTCTAGGAGAACTTTACAAATGTATGTAGATATTCTCAATCAGGGACCAGTCAGACAACAAGAGAGGTAAAAATAGCTTTATTTCAGTTGGAAATTAACAAATAAGCTGTATTGCAACTTAAACAAAACGATTTCCTTTTAAATTTAGTTAGTTCTCAATTTGTTAATGTTACTATTATTAATGTATAGAACTTAGTAATTCTATAACTAAGCAATTTGTTCAAACAGAAATGAAAGGAAATATATATAAATTATTACATTTTAAATATTAAACTTGAATTATTCAATTTCCAAAATTATACTCATGTCATTGTCTTGTAGAAGAGCAAATGTCTAATCTGTTGAGGCTTAAAATCCTCACATTTGTTAAGAGGGATGCCAACTTAGATGTTGTTCTTGACTTATGACTCAAACTTACAAGCCTTATGGCCCAAAGATTATATGTTGCTTCTAATATTTAGCTAATAAACCAAGAATTATTGGAAATAACATGACTGTATTATTTTTAGTGAAAAGGGTCATTCTATGTCTCTCTAATAAAAGTAATCAATGAATGAAAGTTAAAGATTATGTATATGTATTTAATTATATCTTTTCCTTTTTTTTAGACCTAAAATTTCTTTTTCAACATTAAAAAACTGGTGGAAAAATGAAAAACAACGTGAGCGGAAACACCAGAGATCAGATGATCAGTCTCCTGAAAGTACCAAACCCAAGCGAAGAAAAAAGACTGATGGCTCTAACGGCCAAATGGAGGTATCCAGTGATGTAGGAATTCAAAACTTCAGTGGTTCTAGCTCTCAAGACAGCCCTCTAAAATCTAACAGTTTCACATTAATTAATCACAGTGAAACTGAAAGTGATTTAGAACGATTTACACGAAAAGACGGTGAATTGAGTGAAAGCAGTTTAGTTAGTGATTCTAGTCATCATTTTCCTGGATCAAATTCAGTAGAAGCGGCCAAAACAAACTCTAAATTCTCACTTCTTAGTCATAGTGATCATGATAGTGATATTGACAGGCATGTTAGAAGTGAAAATGAAATTTCTCAAAGTAGAATAAATGGACATATTATTCATCCAATAAAAGATTCAATTCCTGTCGAATCACCATTTTTCCATAAACTTCATCCTGTTTGCATTGATCATCCTCATAGTTTGTTCAGTTTTCCAGATCCTCATTTAAGCATTCAGAATAGCTCTAAGATTTACTGTGATAATAGTGTGAGAGCGAATATCATGGATGGAAGTAACAGTCGCATGAGTTCAGAAGAAGATGTGGATGTCGGTATATGAATAGCACTGTGCAGTTTATATTACCTTTAAACTATTTCAATGTATTGAATAAATTAAGTTTCTAGTTTTGGTAGTAATATCAATAGAATCATAATTCAAAGCTATATTTGTTATTCTTAATTATAAATTATTAACAATTAATTTGTTAAAGATTTTAAAATAGTCCTTTTATCCATGGATTAATCTGATTATAAGAAATAACATAAGCAATACTGTTTATGTGAATGTGTTGAATGTTGCTATAGATCTACAATAAGGGTTATGTTTGTAGTTTTTGTTGTTTGCTGACTATATTCAGAAGTGATATGAATCAAGATGTAATTTAAGAATCGTGGCAAGTATTTTTGAAAAAAAAAATCAATAAATATTAATCCTTTCCAGTTAAGATGTTTTTGTAAGTTGGGTAGTAATATGTTCTGTTATGGGTTGGAGACTTGATTTCATTATAGATTATCATGCCAAAGAATAAGCTATAGCATGTTGAATCTAAACAAATCATTCAAAACCTCAAAATGCTTCATAATGGAGCTGAAAGAATTAAGCTATAGTTTAGTGCCATCCTTGTAAACTAATTACAGCCAAAAATTACAAGTCTATAACCTATACTATTTTATGTTTCAATAAAGCAAGGTTAATGTTAAATTGGAAAAAGAAGGAATCAAAATAATGTCATTGTATAGTGGGAAAAAAATCCCCCTTTTTTTTTACTGTTAACAAGTTTTAAAATCACTTATAAGATAGCTTAAGTATTAAGATGGCATTCTTCAAAACAATTTCTGTTAATGTTGTAACGAAGATTGAAATAAACACATGGTTAGGGGCTTAATACATATTTATTAGAACATAACGGAGAACTCCCCTCGACTGAAGGGACTCCGCTTTTATGTACCTAGAATATTCAAGAAATAACCGGGCATAAGCGGGCCTGCTCCATCTAATTCACATATGTACGAGAAATATTTTGCTCGAATTGTATAGAAAGTTCTAGAATCAACCAGATTTCAGAGAAATAATAAATAATATTTTTAAATTAAAACTCCAGTCTTTAGATGAAACGCACTGGCTAGGAGTTGTACCAGTGATTGATAGATCTCCAGTCGACGACTGAGCTATGGTGAATGATAGCAATTCTTCCTTTATGTGGCAATATAATGTTGAATCCTTTAAACTTGAGGGAATTACCCTCTGGTGCCATAATCTCAAAGAATATTTAAATGAATAATTTAAGTTTAGAAACCACATAGTAGAAAGTTTTTAGTTACTAAATCACTTATATACTTTAAAATCCGGTATATAATATCCACCTATACTTTCAAGCTGTTTTTGATTTTTTGATATATTTGCCAAATAACGCGCACCTCCTTTTTACGAAGGATCCTGAAATGTGCGTGTGCAGCGCTCTTATGTTTTGAATTCATATTTTCAAGGAATTATTCCAAAAACTTTAAAAAAAATAATACACTTCTAGAACTACAGCCCTTTAAGTTTATAAGGAGTATAGTTTCTTTTTAATAAACATATTTCGATATATGTAGAAGTATAATTTTTCTTTATGCTCATCTCTTTTTCTTATTTTCAAAACTCCCATTTTCATACCCGGCGTATTACGCACACCCCTTAATTTTGATCTTACTTTTTGTGTACAAAGTGCACATTATACGCCGGATTTTATGGTAAATTAAGTCATCTAGAACGATGGTCTGTGTTTATCAAATAGTACACACAAGGACTGCGCAAGGAACATTAACTTTTGTCTATTTTATTTACTGTGATGAATTTCTCTCAGAATTTGTGTTACTCTTTGTAAAGGTAGTTTTATATTTCAAGTTAAATCACTTTATATTCATTTTTGGTGCAACTGTATTTTATTCTGAAGCCATGTTTAAATTCAGTTAAAATATAATATAAATAATCAACTTTCCCCATCAGTCCGTTGTGGTAGAATTAGCAAACATTGACCGACCCGCAGTGATAAAAAGGTTGGAGAACATTGATCTAGAATGTTAAAACTATTGCATTAAATATGCATCTGCGTCATTAATATAGTAATATCAAGCAGGGTTGGATATTCATTTGGAAAGGATTAATATTTAGGGAAATGTAAATGTATTAATTCTGCAGATTCAGGTATTGGAAATATAATATTAAAAATCTGAACATGTTGATAGTTATTTAAATTCATTTTCTTTCTGAACGAGATAAAATGTTGGAATTATCAAATAGAAGTATTTAAAGATGTAGAATTGTTCATTTGAAATCACTGATGTAACCATCCATTGAATATATATTTTTTCCTTAATTTTGATGTGTTATAAAACAGTTTTTGTAACTAACTGAACTCCTTCCTTGTTTGTTTCAGGTTTTTAAAAAATTCTCACTCACTGTTAGCATAAGTGATAAATTTCTTATAAACATATTTATTTCTGAATATTATTTCTGAAGTGATTGATTTTTCTTTCTTTTCAGAGGGATTCCTAATTATTATTGATTAAAATAACTTGAAATTCTTTCGAATTTTTCCGAGCGATTTTGTTAAAAGCAATTTGATTCATAGAGTTCTCATTTTCTTAATTTTGAAAAATGTTGTGTTTGCTACTTTTTTAAGAAACAAATTTGTATTATATGATATAAACATAAATGAATAAATTTATTGTATTTAATTTAGAAAAGGACTTTAGAGAATGGAAATGTTAAATGTAATACAAACTGTGCATGCTTTTGTCAAGATAAAATGAATATAATTCAACACAAAAATTACTTATAACTATTGCTTGTAATAAGAATGCATTTGGTGAAAGGTATTTTTGGTGGTTTGTATCATGGGATATTCATGAAAATGCTTGGCATAAGATTGCATTGCTTTTATATATAGTAAAAAAAGAAAAGGATAAAAAAAATTTAGAAAATTTGAAATGTGATATGATGTAACTAATGTAATTTTGTAATTCTCCAAATTTCCTTAATGATAAATTATTTTTTTTAAATTGTACCTAAAGTGAAGCTCCTAGCTTTTTCCACATGAGGAGGTGTTTGTTATTTGAAAGAATGTGCTGCATAATTAAAGTTTCTTTTGATAGAAATGCATTTCATTGGAAAAAAATAAGGATTTTTTACTTTTTATAAGTATAAATTTTTTTGTCTTTAAATTGCTTTAAAAATATAAAACTATCAATTGCATAGGGAATGACACATATAAATTGGGTTTTTTTCTCCTTCCTTGTTTGAAAAATTGTAGTTTTGATTTGTTTAAATGTTTAGTTCCTAATAATACTCATGTTTTATCTAAATCATTTAAATAATACTTGTTTCATTATTTTAATTAAACAAAAACTTCTGGTTTCTTATATTTTGTTTGAAAATGGTGATATATCAAAATCCCCCTCTATCTAAAAGCTTTTCTTAAGTTTAAAATCTTTTACTACTATATGAAAGGAAAAATTATAGAGTTTTTGTTCAGGATGAATATACTGGTATAAAAAAAATTGTGTGAAGACATTTTAATGTAACAAGTTGTTATAACAGTGCATAAGTATTGTATTGCTTCTTTCTTATAATTAATAATTTTTTCACTCAACTTTCATAAAATTTTTAGGATTTTACTAAATATCAATCAAAAGTTGTTTAAGAACCACATCAAATCTTACCATCTGAGTGTTTTTACTTCCAGGGCTTCATTTATGCCCTGTGCTTGCATAATGAAAATTTTAATATTTATTTATTTCTGCACTAGTGACAGCTTTTTATATTATAGACCAGGGGTGGTGAACCAATGGCACATGACACAATATTTTGAGCACGCCACTGATCAAAATTGTTTGCATTTTATTTCAAAATAACAAAGTTCACTATGAAATAATCCTCATGAGAGATCTCATTCATGCTTTTGAAGCTAAACTGCATGTTTTCATAAACGATATTATTACAAAAAACTACAAGTACTTCCCAAACTTGGAAAAAAAATTTTCAAAGATTTAAATATACATGAGAAACCAGATGAAAAAAAAATTATTGAAGAATTTATTTCCGTAATTCCCAGGGATTTTCAGTGAGATGTTCTCGGTTCAAATAATTATGGGAAACGCTCGTTATATAACCCTGATGTGACTTTGTTTGATAAATTAAACTTGTTCCACTTCGACTGATTTGAAATGCAAATTTGAAATTTTGATTTGAAAGATTTGAAAGACGAATTTGAAATGCAACTGATTGATTTCCAGTGTAGTTCAATATGAATTCAAAAATTTATTGAAACAAGAAAAAAGTTGGAATTGATATATAGTAAAAAGGCCAGTGATGAATTTTTTTTTGGAAACATGGAATTCGATTCCAGACACATTTGATTGTTTGAAGAAGCTGACTCATGCTATTATAAACAAATTTTTATTTACCTATGCCTACAAGTTATTATTTTCAGAGATGAGAGTAACATTTAAGACTCACTTAGAAACCGTTTTACTGATGAAACCAATTCAGCATGCATTCTATTCTAAAAGATACATCTTACAATCCTAATATGGGTTATTTGTCCTTTAATTTCCAACAACAAAAGTCACACTAATGTTACTTTAATTTGAACTGCATGTATAACTAAAACATTTACTAATTTACTACTATACAGTGCAAAATGGATTTTTCATAGTGAATAAAAAGTTTTGAGTTAGAATTTAGTTTAATTATTTTCCCAATCAACGCAAGTCAAAATGATTTGACGGCACATCAATACCTCATTAAATATTTCTTTAAAAAAAATGGCACATGGATTCATAAAGGTTCGCCACCCTTGTTATAGACATAAGCATTGCTTAGTAAAAGGAAATGCTATTTGTTTTTGAAATTGAAACTATGAAAATAATTAGTGATAGAGACTTATGACATTCTTTATTATGCAATGTATTTCAAAACGAAACATTTTTTCCGTAAAAAATAGCATTTTTTTAAATTATTGAATTAGAAATAATTGAAATCTTGAGAAGAAGAATCTTGAGTTGTATCAATGTATTGTAACCTCAATTCAAAATGCTAGTTTAATGAAAAATGGCATGCAAAAATGTATTGTATTTGTTCTGTTAGAAATGAATGCTTGAAAACTTTAAAGTGTAGTATAAGATTATGTGTGTTTTATGGATGAGTATAACATAGAAAATTAATATAATATTCCATGAATTTTCCTTGGAAATGGTACAAAGTTAGACTAATTGTCACTGGGGCTCAGAAAATAAGAACATTAAAAAAATAGTGCAAGTCATTTAAACAGAAGACATTGTAAATTATTAATACTTTTAGTGGCATTTCTCTTGATCTGATTAACGCCATGCTCACAATTCGATATACTGTTCACTAATTCCTTACAATCATCATTGCTGATAGTTGCCCATAAGAAAATTCACACTTTCCACAAGTATTTTTTGCTTTTTGGAGCTAAATTCTTAAAGTATTTCCTCAGTAGTCACATATTTCTCATTGGGGCAGTAAATCAACCAAGTAAATTATCTGATTATACGGTTTTTAAGCCGACTAATCACAAAATTTTACACACATTAGGATATTTAGAATCACTTTTGGGAATAGTTTAATTTTTTGAATAATTTTAGTTTTTACATATAGAATTTATTATTATTTTTACACGAAGCGAACTTGTATATCATATGTCAGCGTATTGCTAACACTTTCTAATTTTTTCATTCATCCCTATTATTTATTTTTACAAATATCATGCATTTACCACACACCCTTTTTGGTTTTTCTAATAATTTTAAATGGAGTTGTAATGTATGTTTTAAAGATATAAATAGCAAATAATTTTAAATTTTAGTCTTCGTAGAATAACTAGGCTGAAGAAAAGATTATTATTTGGATCCTTAATTCTAATGCTAGGATTTAGTATTAAAAGATACTGAAAGATATCAAGTAAGATGTCTAATACAGTTTCTGAAAGGTTTTAAAAAAGGAAAAAAGTTTGTTTAATATGTTGTGGAGTTTTGAAAGGTAATTTCTTATGGAGAAAAAAATAGCTGGACAGCTTTTTACTAAAATATAGTGCATATTATACCCAATTATTATTTTTTTTTTTTGCCCATTAGATATATTCCTCTGAAATTCATGTAAAAAATAGTACACTTCCTTAGTAAAATTGTAATTCCTTGTAAAGAATGTACAAATAAGATGAAATAAATAACTGTATTGAGTTTAATAACCATGCTATAAATGCTGAAAAATGTTAAAGTTCTTATATATATATATATACAATTTTATTCATCAATTTAAGACTTAAAATTAAATTTATTTAAAACTATAAGGAAAATTTATAAACAAAAACACCCTTTTTTTTCAGTTCTTAAGATCAAAAATTTTCATTTCAATTGATAGCACAATGTATGGCTGATAACTTGAACAGTTGATGAAATGTTTATTGTAAGCCAATTGAATGATACGAGTTATGTAAATATCATGTGAAATGTGTAGTTTCTGAATTAGGGGATTTCTCAGTAACTACTATATTATAGTAGTGTTCAGTACTGTAATTCTTGAAGTGTGGTAAAAATGTGAACTTTTTTGATTTATTAATACCAAAAACTGCAATTTGAACTAGAATGCTCATGGTCACATGCATAATTATAAGACAATGATATAGAAATTATGTTAGACACGTAAGTATTTCAGAAAACGAAAACTTTTTTTAATCTTGTAAAAAAGCCATATTTTAAACCATGTAATAACTTTACATTTCAAATTCAAGTAAAGAAAGAATTGGATATATTTAAACCATGCATCGATGCTTATGTGTTTTATTGTATTCTTTTTTATTTTTTTCTCTAAGACTTTTCTCGCTGATTATATACTGTTGCATTGCATGAAATGACTCTAAAAGAGAGTATTTACAATATATTTACTTCTGCAAAATTTTAACTTCAACACTCATGAGAGTATTTTATTTTTATTATTTGTGCCATTACAAATCTTTAACTATTTAGTAACAATAAAAATTTTCATGAAAAATTTATAAAATTTTTTATGAAATATATTTTATTGTTTTAAATTTATATTTCATAACTTATAAGTGCTCATTTGAATCTATGTGTAACAGACAAAGAGAGTCATATAAACATTTTAAAATATCTTGATAAAGTATGACTGCACATTTTTAAAGAAAACGAATTGCGTATTAGTAATGCAAAGGTTGCATAAAAGGAATTTTTATTGAATTCAAGTAATTTGCTTTTATTTTTTCATGTTTTATGCTGTGTGGTTTTTTAAGTTTGAGGGAAGTAATTTCTCATTATTTAACTGTACAAGTAAAATCTCCAAATTTTGCTTATGAGGGTTTCTAAATATTTCATGTAAATAATATTGTTTATTTTGAGCTTATATTTAGTTTACAACAATTTATTTTTGCTCCATTATTTATTGTAGTTGTTTTAAAGAATGTACATCATTCAAACAATAAATAACATTATCAAAAATTACATTTGGTTTTAAAGTGTTATTTTTTTTAGATAAGTTATATTTTTATGATTTTTTTTAATTGAATTGGGATCCATAGGTTAAACTCTAGTTTCTGATTGAATTGATTTTGCTCAGTAATTTACCTTTTTCTCAGCACCTAAATGTTGTCATTGTTTCTTTGTACTGGAAATTTTAAAACACTTTTAAGAAAAGGAGACTTATGAATCCTTTTCATAAGATTTTAAAATTGTCTTGAAATTTTAAAGATATTTTTAGTTAGAGCATATCACATGAATTTTTTCCTAAAAGTATTCATAATAATAGCCAAAGTTTTTTATTATGTGTAAATTAAATTTGTGTTTATATTTGCTGTTTTATATTGATTGATATAATTTATACATGTTTGTAAAACTCATGATATTGTATATGTTATTACTGTTGAGTCTTTCTGTAACTGTTCTCTGTATTTCACTTTAATCAAGATTTTTAGTTTGTAAAAATTTATATTAAAAATTATATCTCCAAATTTATATTAAATGTTGTCTTTTTTTGCGTGAAAAGAATGCCATTTACATGTGTTGAAATTATAAATTTAAAATGAATTTTATTTTTTAAATTAACTCTCCGTAAGTATTCATTTTTGGTTATTCCTAGCAAATTTTAATTCTCATTTGAAGTGTGTCTATGCAATTTAAAAACATGGTATTTATAAAATTGGTAATGTTAATGCAATTTTTAATTAAACTTATTTTTATCTCTTTATAATTCAAGTTGAATTATTTGATGTTATAGCAAAAATTGTTTACATGGAAAAGAGGATACTGACTATATTATTCAATACTATGGTAAGTGCTGAGTTAATGTTTTGCTTTAAAATGTTTTCTTAATGTCTTTCCTCATTTTAAAAATAAAGTTTATATTTTTAAAATTTATTTTTTGCTACTAATGAAGTACTGAAAACTTTTTTTTAATGAAAAGGACAGTCAAATGATCTTGTTATATAGAGACTCAACTGTATATTTTCTTATTTGATTTCATATCTATGCAACTTTCATATGTGACATTCTCTCATGAATCAATTAAATTAGTAGATTTATTCCTGTATATTTAAGTTTAAATGAAAATCATATACATTGTAGTCTTTCATGTACATATCAATATTTTCATTGAAAAATGTTTACAGTTTTAATAAATTTATGTTCTTATTTGTTTGAATATTTATTTTTTTTTCAATGGTTTCTGTGTCATAAACAATAGACTTTTTCTTTTTTTAAAAGAGAGAGAGCGAGGAAATGTGATATTGATATCTTAGTTTCACAGTTTTAAGTATAATGTTGTTTTGGGACTGGAGATTAGCGCCGGCCATCTAGGGGATGCGAGGAAATCATATGCACCGGGACCTCGCGATTGAGGAGGCCCCGAACTTGATATAAAATTAAAATAAAAGTATTCTTGAGCACATGTAACCTTGACAATTGTTGTAACTCTTGTTCAGCGGCGCTGCAGTCGTTTTTTTTCAGGTATAGAAGTTTAAGTTGGCATTACTTTCCAAGATGGCGACCGATTTAACAGCTGTCAAGTGATTTATTCTCAGTTTGGTTTGGCAATTCATCAAAACGATCATCAAGCAAGGCGTAGATTCGTCGAATGGACCCAAAACGAGATTGCCGTTGTTACCGATTTTCATAAGCGAATTTTGTTTAGCGATGAAGCGCACTTCTGGTTGAATGGCTACGTCAACAAACAAAACTGCCGCATTTGGAGTGAAGTTAATTCACAAGTGTATGTCGAAACACCGTTACATCCATAAAAACTGACTGTTTGGTGCGCTTTATGGGCTGGTGGAATCATTGATCCGTACTTCAAAAACGATGAAGGCCACAACGTTACAGTCAATGGTGATCGGTATAGAGCCATGATTACTAACTTTTTCAATCCTGAATTGAACAATCATGATGTCCAGGAGCTGTGGTTCCAACAATACGGCGCAACATGTCACACAGCTCGTGCCACAATCGATTTATTGAAAGACACGTTTGGTGACCGCCTAATTTCACTGTTTGGACCTGTGAATTGGCCTCCAAGATCTTGTGATTTAACACCGCTAGACTATTTTCTGTGGGGCTATGTAAAGTCATTGGTCTATGCGGATAAGCCACAAACGCTTGACCATTTGGAAGACAACATTCGCCGTGTTATTGCCGATATACGGCCACAAATGTTGGAAAAAGTCATCGAAAATTGGACGTCCAGATTGGACTACATCCGAGCCAGCCGTGGCAGTCCTATGCCAAAAATCATACTTAAAATGTAATGCCACAAAATTATCTTTCGAATAAAAAAAATTCATGTCAATCGAATAATACATCGTTGTTTTATTGCAATTTAAAGTTCTATACCTCTAAAAAAAACACCCTTTAGTATTCCTGTTTGTCTTGTAAATAAACGTTTGTCCTCCATCCAACTCGTCGTGTGTTTTTAGCGTCGCCTCATCCTTCTGACAGGTAAGAGCAATTTATTCTATTTTAATGCACGAATCCGAATTGAATTTTTGAATTACGAATTTAAATACTATTTTGAACTTGAATTTGAACATTAATTTGGCGCTGAAACCCAAAATCCGGAATTAGCGCAAAATTATCGTCAAATCTCATTACTTTCTTGTTTGAGCAAAGTATACGAATTTGTGCTTTTGCAACGTCTGAATCAACACTGCGCTGCTGCTAATTTTATTATTCCTCAGCAGTGCGGTTTTCGACCCAAGTGCTCGACAGTTCATCAACTGCTCAGAGTAACGGAGTTGATTCATAGTGGCTTCGCCAAGCACGAGGCCATGGGTATACTTTTTCTGGACATAGCCAAAGCCTTTGATAAAATTTGGCATGATGGCTTACTAATCAAGCTCATACGACTTGATTTTCCGGCTCCCTTGATCAAGTCCATTCACAGTTTCCTATCCCATCGATCATTCAGAGTGAGAGTTGACAGGATTCTCTCCTCCCCTCGACCAATCAGAAGCGGCCTTCCGCAAGGAAGTTTAAGTTCGCCTCTGCTATTTACTCTGTACGTAAATGATATCCCGCAAAATGATTCATCGCATTTAGCAATGTTTGCTGATGATACTGCCGTTATATCGCAGAATAAGAGATTTTCCGTTGTAATCTCTAATCTGCAACATTACATTTTCTCGCTAGAACTCTGGCTCAACGACTGGAAAATTAAAGTAAACGCCTCGAAAAGTGCCTGCCTCATGTTTACGAGAAGATCCCAACTTCCCGTTGGACTTACCCCCGTAACTATTTTTGGCCAGCCCGTCCCCTGCGTAAATGTTGCAAGATACCTAGGGTTGTTTCTAGACGCTAAATTAACTTTTGCTTATCATATCGAACAGACGCGCAAAAAAGCGCTCGCTGTTCATGCCATGCTTAAAAGGCTCATCTCCAGAAGGAGCAAACTTGCGATCTGGCACAAAGTTTTGCTCTACAAATCTATCATGTGCTACGGATCACAAATTTTTGGATCCGCCGGCATGTGTCATCTTAAGAAATTACACACGCTGACTAACTCATTTTTGAGACAATTAGTAAATGCTCCCTGGTTCGTACGCAATGAAGTCATTTATCGTGATCTAAAAATTAAACCATTTTTACCTCACATAAAGGACCTTTCTAAAAGGTTCTTCGATAAACTTCCTTCCGTTCCCAATGAATTAATCAGTAACCAGCCTGCATATGATCCCGCAGTGCCCTCGTCTCAAAAGCGCCCCAGAGCGCTTCGTGAGCACGAATTTATAAATTTCGCCCCAGAGCGCTTCTTGAGCACGAATTTATAAATTTCCCCCAAGCCAAAAGGCTTAGGGTTCAAATTTAGCTCATTGATCATTGGGAACTTATTTTAAATTTTAAATAACTTAATATTTATATAACTTAAACTTCCTACTCTCATCTTAACTAGTAATTCCTACCTCCGCGCCGAGAGTTGCGGATTTAAAGTTTTTTCCGAAGCAATGTTCACCGCGGTCGGAATCCAAGAGGGTGACATCTTTGGATTCAATTGTGCGGTGTTCTCGCTTCAACTTTCCTTTTCGGCCACCAGATGGAGGCACGATACTGTACTATCTAGAGCTCTCTTAAAATTTGTTTCACGTCCAGCAATTATTAATTAAATCGTTCCTTCGAACGACCGCTAATATTTTTGAGAACTGGACATTCCATATCTACTATCAATCATGATTGTATCACATATATGACTTCATTGCGTTATATAAATCCTTATACCGCGATCAGTCCTTTTATATTTTGGTCCCTTCCCCCCCTTTTATGGCAATATGCAAGTTGGTTCATTAAATTTTATTCAAAATTTGTT
This sequence comes from Trichonephila clavipes, assembly GCA_019973935.1. Lineage (NCBI taxonomy): Eukaryota > Metazoa > Arthropoda > Arachnida > Araneae > Nephilidae > Trichonephila > Trichonephila clavipes. The sequence goes on along the minus strand of BMAU01003382.1, from coordinate 20,664 downwards.
GATCTCCTTGTTTCGGGTGGTTTATTTTCGGATCGACCCAATCCTTTCCACGCCCACTTTCTGCGATGATCGGTCTCGACCAATCATAACGCAGCAAGCAGGGCATTTTTTCATCAGTAAGCGGACTTCGTCCGCTACTGTTTTCAGCAGGTATGTTCTGCCCATCTAAATTATTTCGTTCTTATTTATTTCTTTATGTCATTTTCATTAATTCGGCCCTAATTTTATTAATTCTGATGAGGAGGTACGTCCCGTATTGGGACAGGAACTCCGTAAATTACATGCCACTTGCGTTGAAACCCGGGAACGAACCAGGGACCTTTAGATCAAATTCAAGTTCAAAACAATATTCAAATTCGTAATTCAATTCGGATTCGTGCATTAAAATAGAATAAATTGCTCTTAACTGTCAGAAGGATGAGGCGACGCTAAAAACACACGACCAGTTGGATGGAGGACAAACGTTTATTTATAAGACAAACATGAATACTATATACACTTGAAAACAAGCGATTGCAGCGCCGCTGAACAAGAATTACAACAACAATATTCCTATCATTGTCAATATGAAGAAAAGAACATTCCATCTTAACCCTTAACTTCGCAATTTTTTAAATTCATATGAAAAAATTATATCAGTTGGTTCTCAAGTAATAATAAAAGGGGAAAATATGAAAAAAAAATCGAGCAGTTTTAAATTGAATTTCAGTCATTTTTTTGTTTGCTGCAGAAGTACAACATTGCGCAGTAGTGCTGCAAACTACAAAACTTTTTTTTATATGAAGATTTTATTATTCATCATAAAATGTTTAAATTTCTTACCTGGTAATTTATTTCGTCAATAAACAAGAGGAAGCATAAAATATAATGGATTCTTTTTATAGCAAAAACACAGTTCTTGAGTCATCAGAGATTTTTTATAATTGTTGTTATTTCTGGAAAAAATGTACTTCCATCTAGTGACAAAATTAGCATGTATTTCGTTGCAGTAATATTTTTTTTCTCAGATAAGTTATTTGTTGGTAATTAAAAAAAAATTTGAGTCTGTTAAATTAAAATAAATCATATGTTGCAGAAATGCAACAGTGTGAAGTTAAGGGTTAAGAATTATTATTATAGATCTTTCAATTGCGAATATCTTTCAACTAACTCTTGATGGTGGAAGTGTTCAATTTTTGTTTGACTTGGGGAACAGCGGTGTCCAAAGCTAAAAGTTTATTGGATTCAATTCAAGAAATGCCATTTATTTTATGTTTAACTGTATGGTGTTTGAATAAATGTCCAAAATTAACACTCAATAAATTATACCAAGCAAAAACAATTGTTTTTTGACTCAGCTCTAATTTAGTCATTGAAATTAAACCTGAAATCCACAATTTAAGAAGAAAATTTTACACCTTTTTAATTGGAAGCAAAAAGGCTTGCACGTAATTTGAATATCGCAGAGAATTTTCCTGAATGACGTATTCAAAAAAGGTTATATCCCAAAACAGCAGATAAAGTTATAGAAAACCCTGCAGAGGAATTTAGAAGTTATTTTTCTAATACTATAATTGTATACAAATCGAAGAGATGTTTTAAAAGTAGACCAAATATTATTTTTAATTTCAAATAATTTAAAAAAATGAGAAAATTGTAAACAAAGACGTAGATGTGAATGGTTAATACGGCGAATTTATTCGTTACGGGATTTGATGTCGAATGAAAGGATGTAAATAAAAGAGGCGTGGCTACCGACGCATCAAGGATATGTAGCCGCCAGCTACATGTGAATGCAAAAAATCGTAAATTGTAAATAGTCTTATTAACAGAGCTCCCATTTACATTTATAAAATCGTTATCACTGACTTCCAACTGTTAAAAATTTTCCATAGCTCTACATCTCTGTTCCTACGATTAGAAACCTTTAAAAGCAGGTATTGTTTTACTCAAAGGGCAGTACAGGCTTGGAAAGGAGTCTAAAAGTTTCATATTCAAAGCTATTCGTCAGAGAGATCGTTTTAGAAGGGAAAAAGGCCTTTCAAATTGTTTTTTGCTTGTACATGACATCATCCCTTAGTCTATTTATAAACATCTGACTATTAATTAACTATAGACAGGGACTTCTTGAGGCCCTGGTCCCTTATGCAAAATTTGCCTCCACCCCTGTGAACCCTAAAAGTAGATAGAATATAGCATACGCATCGTCAAGTACTCGTACAAACGGTAACCCATAACAAATAGATGTGAGTAAAGAGGGATGTCTTAAGACTCTTTAAGGCCCTGGTCTCGGCAAATGTTAAGAATTTCGAGGCTCTAGGCCGCTATGCAAATGTAGGCCCTACCTTAGATCTGTAAAAGTAGACACTATAAAACCTGCATTGTCAAATACTCGTACAAACGGTAATTTGAAACAAATAAATGTGCACGACTCACAATTTTAAAAACCTAGGCACACAAACCGGCTCTACCATTGGCCGTATTTTGACTCAATGAGTTGAATGATTGTTTATAGTGTTCGGTCTAGGCATAGACATGGAGAACGGTCATCGCATCATCATACAGTTTCGCCCCTTTTGCCAGTTGCAGAGTGAAATTCCCTGTTTTTCGGAGAATATGCACGGGAATAATATTTGACCACATTAAAATTATCCGGATCATGATCTTCTTAAGATTGAGTCGAGAACACAAAACGAGGCCCATATCTTAAGACAGTGGCGTAACGTACACCCCCGCACTGCGGGGAAGGCAAGGCTTCTAGGGGGCCTAAAGCTAGACTTACGTCATTAACGTAGAATTTCACAAAATTAGCTTTACATTTTTTTAAATCCAATTTTTAAGCGATTTTCAAATTTGCGATCTAACATCATTCAAAATCAAAACTTTGATCGCTTATTAGATATCTTAGATACAATAACCAAATCAAAAAAACATTTTAATTTGCTGTAATCCCCGCGACGAAAAAGATACTTTTCTTTAGTGGGTTTTCGTTTCAAACCTACATTACTAACAGGTAAAAAGAAAGTCAGACCGAAACTTGGATAAAATACTAGAAAGATAAAAAAAATTCATCACTGTGTTTTTTAGTATACTTCATGTTAGCGGTAGGGAGAAAAAGACGTTACTTTTACTGAAGTAGCAAAGTAACTTATTATTGGCATCCTTCTTTGGGATATAACCCCCCTCCCACCCACATGTATTTCATTTTCATTTAGCGAACTCGTAAATAACGTACACCTGCTATGCTTTTTTCATGCAAAATAGTATTGTGATACTTGAAAACGCATAGAGAGCATTTTAAATGATTATATGGTCATAGAGAGTGCACCGACCTTACAGCTCAACAAAACGACTCCAAAACTGAACTGAATTGATCTGTTATTCTTGTAGCGTGCCTGGTTCACCATGTGTTGTAGTTTTTGGAAGCTTACCTCTTAATTGCTCATTTAATCTTTTATCTTTAAAGTTAATAAATGTTTATTGTTGTTTAATTCAACCGTGTTGTAGTGAAGAATGTCTAACCACGCAACGCGGCAGTGGTGACCCCTTTTGGACTTAAACACACGTAAGCTATTCTGTTCTACTGGCGAATGCAATACAAATTCTTCTACTACGGATGATCAGTACGTAGCGAAAGATTTTTTTTCCTTCTCCTCAAAGCCACTTGAAGCATCTGCTCGGAGATTCGTTTCGCTTCCTGCTTATTCAACAATATGACTAGTGAAACCGTTGAAGTCGCTCGTATTGCGTTGCGGCTACCACCGTTTTGGAAATCGAACGTTCGTCTATGGATTGCGCAATGCGACCATGCATTCACATTCAGTAGTATCTCCAGTGATGATACTAAGTATTCTGCTTTGGTTGCGAACCTGGATGCTGAAACTCTCTCCTATGTGTCGGACATTGTGTTAAGCCCTCCGAACAGTGACAAATATCACACTCTCTCGCAGCGGCTCATCACCCAATTTATCGACTCGGAGACTCAAAAAATTAAGAAACTGCTTACTGACCTTCAGCTAGGAGATGAGAAGCCCAGCCACCTGTTGCGAAAAATGAAAGAGCTGTCTAATGGCCAACTCCAGGATGACTTTCTGCAAAGTTTGTGGCTTCAAAGAATGCCATCACATATCCAGACTGTTTTGTCTGCATCCTCAGAGCCTTTGGATAAACTGGCTATCATCGCTGATAAAGTTTCTGAGATTGTTGGTGCGTCCTCGACTATCTGTGCTGCCACAACTGTTCCTCCACCATCCCAGTCATTTTCATGCAGTGTTCAGCCAACCATGGACTCTCTCGTCAGGCAGATCCAAGAGCTGTCTCTACAAGTTGCTGAACTGACAAGAGAGCGCAATTCTTCTCGCCATCAACGATATAGTTCTGACCGCCGGAGATCACATTCCCGCTCTAGGAGTGTCAATAGAGGAAGTGGCATCTGCTACTATCATCGCCGTTATAAAGAGCAGGCCCGCAAGTGTGTTTCACCTTGTGCATTTGTGCAAAAAAAAAACGAGTAAGCTCTGCCATAGCTGGAATGGCAGAGCCCTCGCAACATACCAGCCGGTTTTTTTTTATTAGACCGCAAGTCTGGCCAGAAATTCCTCATAGATTTTGGAAGTGAAATCTGTGTCATCCCACCTTCTCCAACTATGAATAAACCACCTCAGTCTAACTTCTCCTTATTTGCTGCTAATAATACCAAAATTCCAGCCTATGGTATGGTCCGTAAAGAACTGAACCTGGGTCTGAGGCGACCTTTTATCTGGACTTTCATAATTGCTGATGTATCATCTCCTATAATTGGTGCTGATTTTCTAAAGCACTTCAACCTTTTAATTGACCTTAAGAAAAAAAGGTTGGTGGATGTGGAAACTTCTCTTTTCACTCCTTGTGTTTTTTCAAATATTGTACAGCTCTCACAATCCTCACTGTAGATGCAAACATTAGTTTTAAAAACATCTTATCGGAATATCCAGACCTCAGCAACCCTTCTTTAATTTCCAAATCAGCATCACATGGCACAGTCCACCATATTGTTACTACTGGCCCACCAGTCACTGCCAGGCCTAGAAGGCTACACCCTAAACTGTATGATGCAGTGAAGGTAGAATTTGAATTTCTTCTTGCTCAAGGCATTATTAGACCTTCCAAAAGTCCTGGAGTTCTCCTCTTCATGTTGTGCCCAAATCTGACTCTACAGTTAGACCTGTTGGGGATTACAGGCAGCTGAATTCTGTTACTGAGTTCGACAGCTACCCCATGCCTTATTTGAATGACTTTGCTCATGCACTACATGCCAAGAGGATATTTTCCAAAATAGACATTTTTAAGGCATTCCACCAAATCCCTATAGCTGAGTGTGATATTCCTAAGACAGCTGTAACAACTCCATGGGGTCTTTACGAATATACCCATTTGTGTTTTGGCCTTGTGAATGCACCACAAACCTTTATGCGATTCATGCATGAAGTACTAAGAGGACTTCCTTTTTGTTTTGTCTACTTGGATGATATTTTGTGTTACTCAGAAAATGCTGAGGAGCATCGTTCTTACTTAAGAACTATATTCCAAAGACTGAGCTCATATGGTTTAAAACTAAATATCTCTAAATGTGTACTTGGTATGATCGAACTCATTTTCCTTGGCCACCTTATCACTCCTGATGGCATTAAGCCATTGCCTGACAAAGTTCAAGCAGTTCTTGATTACAAACAACCAAAGACTGTTGGCTCTCTGAGAAAATTTTTAGGACTGTTAAATTTTTATAGACGTTTCTTGCCCAAAGCAGCTGAACAACAGTATCTTTTAAGTGAATTATAACAGTATCTCTTTTAAGTGATCGAAGAACTGCACCACCCATTGAAAAGTGCAATCAAGTGCCATGCTACTGAGCGTTGGACAGAAGTACTCCCTATCATCTTACTTGGTCTACGAGCTTCTCTTAAAGAAGATATTCTGTGTACCCCAGCTGAATTAGTTTTTGGTACCACTATTCGACTGCCAGGGGAGATGTTTGACTCTTCCAAGCCAGATGATGATGTTGTGAATTTTGTTTCGAAACTTAAGTCTCACATGCAATCACTTCACCCTAAACCACCAAAACACCATGGCAAACGTCCAGTTTTTATCCATCCAGGACTGTTGGAAGCAACACATGTTTTTCTTCGTCGAGACATGTTACGTCGTCCACTTCAACAACCCTATGATGGCCCTTTCGAAGTCTTACAAAGGAAAGATAAAGTGTTTTTCCTTGACATCAATGGTAAACGGGTATCTGTATCTATTGATAGGTGCAAACCTGCCTTCTTTCTTAACACTGAGGACTTGCAACTACCTCAAACCAAGAATGAAACACCTGCTACTGTGGAACCTAATGTAACAGCTCCAACACCTGCTACAGTGGAACATGATCCAACAGCTTCAACGCCTACCCAGCCATCTACACGGTCTGGTCGCAAAGTTCATCTTCCAACTAGGTATCGTTGACACTGGAAGGGGAGTATGCAGCGACCTTACAGCTCAACAAAACGACTCCAAAACTGAACTGAATTGATCTGTTATTCTTGTAGCGTGCCTGGTTCACCATGTGTTGTAGTTTTGGGAAGCTTACCTCTTAATTGCTCATTTAATCTTTTATCTTTAAAGTTAATAAATGTTTATTGTTGTTTAATTCAACCGTGTTGTAGTGAAGAATGTCTAACCACGCAACGCGGCAAGAGCATTTTAAATGATTATATGGTCTAGATTTATGATTTAGAAACCCACATATGTGTGCCCACAGAAATTTCCGCAGATTTATGAGTATTCTATCAAATAAAGCCAATAGCGCACACAAAAATTTTTCAAACGGGAGGGGGGGTCCGGGGCTGAAAGCTCACCATTCTTGTATTATGTTCCTTTTGATTTTGTCGATTTTCGGCAATAAACACAGTAAAAAACTAATTATTGAATAAATAATTAGCATTAATTAATAAAATTAATCATTAATAACAAATACTTAATTAAATTTTACGTACTATATACTTAGAATTATAAGAAAAAAATAGAGGGCTTTGGGGGATCCGGACCCCCAGGACCCCCCTTGTGTGCGCCACTGAATAAAGCATAATGAGAAATGTTTCACAAAATTGTTTTTAGAATTTTTTTATATTCAATTATATTTTTATATATATTTTATATTTATTTTTATATTTAGTGTTTTTTTATATTCAATGCACTTCAGTATAGGGAGTGTTCCTTCGCTGTTAAAACATTTTGATCTCGCTTCTCTCTTGTAATATTAGAACTGTTTTTTGTAAACGGAATTAATTATTATGGTTCTTATACTTTTATTTTGTTAATAAGACAAGAAGAAACGCGGCCCTAAAATGAGTGGAGTTAAAAAAAACTTTGAGTGGTTCTCAAAAAGGAAAAATTCGAAAGGAAAAGGAGTATAATATTAATAGCAAATATGCAAAATTGGATAACATTTTAATATCCGCAAGTTCATCATCTTGTTCAAGTGCTAGTAGTAGTAATGCCAGGGAACTTGATGAACAAATCCTCGAAGTGAAAATTAATCCAAAAGAAAAAAACACAGTTTCGGACACTTCAACTAATAAGGATACTCTATCTAAGGAAAAGGTGTCGGAAAATGAAAACGAAGAAACAAAATTGATTAGAAATGATTTTGCACATTATGTACGTTCGTCCATAGGTGCAGCTTTTAGGGATCAAATTTTAAAATTGGGCCCATACCAACCAGAAGGTAATTTCCAAAAAGATGCCAAGGGAAGGAGCTTTTCATCATCTTATTATAGTTTCATATCCAAGGGAGGGCAAAAGATCGAAAGGAAATGGCTGTGCTATTCAACACGACTTTATGTTGCTTACTGTCAGGTATGTTGGCTTTTCGCTGATCGAACAAATATGTATTTTGCAATTGAATAGAGAAACGACGCCGTTAAAGAAGCCCGGTGTAAAGGTGTGAATGACTGGCAAGGAATATATATAAAAAAAAATTAAAGAGCATGAAAATTCTATAATTCATATCCAAGCATGTCGCACATATGACATCTGGAAACAAAATAAAACGGTGGATTCATTATTGAAATGCAATTTTAAAGAAGTTAATAAGGTTAGCCAAATCTTACGAAGAATCATAGACGTTACAATGACTTTAGCGATGTGCAATCTTCCTTTTCGGGGACATAGGGAAACTCGAGATTCGACCTCAAAGGGGAAATTTTTTGAATATAATAGACATCTTGGCTAAATATGACCCTCTTCTCAATATTCATTTGTCAGAAAAAAGAATTCAAAAATATCTTAGCCCAAAAATTCAAAATGAAGTTATTGCTATTATACGCTCTAGAATAAAAGAAAATATTGTTAAAAATATAAGGAAATGTTCTTTTTTCTCTATTATTCTGGACACGACACAGGATATTTAAAAAAAGACCAATTAAGTATTATAATAAGGTATGTAACAACTGATGTTAATGATAATAATGAGCCAGATAGTATCAGAATTAACGGAACGTTCTTAGGCTTTATTGAGGCGGCAAATCAGACTGCAAAAAGTTTGGAAAGTGATGTGTTAAATTTTCTAAATACACTGGACATTAATTTGGTGAAGTGTCGAGGACAAGGATATGATGGGGCAGCCAACATGAGTGGAGCGCGTATGGGGGGGTTACAGAAGTTAATTAAGGACAAACAACCAAGAGCAAATTACGTTCACTGTTCAACACACAACCTCAATCTTGTTCTAACGATGCATGTAATAACGTGCCTCATGTAAGAGAATTTTATGACTTTTGTCAAAAAATTTACACATTTTTTGGGCTCAGCATTAAAAGGTGGAGTGATCTGAAAATTGTGCAGAATAACGAGAACATTCAGCAGACTATTAAATCATTATGCACGGCAAGGTGGTCCTCTCGATTTGACTCTGTATATCAATTCGCTACAATTACATTTCGATTTTAAAAGTACTTTCAAATATTTTACTAACCAGTACTAAGCAAGACGAGAAACGGGAAGCTTTAGCGATTAAAAAACATATGGAAAAGTTTCAATTTGTTTTTTTTGCTAATTTTCCAATGTCAAATTTTACAAAGCATAAATTTAATTTCAAAAGCATTACAATCACCAAAAATAGATTTGGAAAACGATAAGACCATGTTAAATTCTACCTTAACGTCTATCGAGAATCTTCGTAACAATTTTGATAATATAAAGGAAGAAGCTATTGGTTTGGCTAAAAGAAGAAGCTATTGGTTTGGCTAAAAAATGGGGTATCACCCCGGAGTTTGAAAAAAAGACATAAAAAAGTTAGATAATTTTTCGATGATTTCAATACTGATGAAAAACTGCAAGACAGAGAACGATTGTTTGAGATGGATTTTTTTAAGGCCAATGTTGATGTTATTACTACTAAATTAAAAAATCGCTTTGAGAGTATGAATGGCATTTACAAATCATTCAGTTTTCTTTCTCCAAAAAATGTTGTAAGCACTACAAGTGATCTCTTATATAGGGTCTTTTTTAGAGGTATAGAACTTTAAATTGCAATAAAACAACGATGTATTATTCGATTGACATGAATTTTTTTTATTCGAAAGATAATCATGTGGCATTAAATTTTAAATATGATTTCTGGCATAGGACTGCCACGGCTGGCTCGAATATAGTCCAATCTGGACGTCCAATTTTCGATGACTTTTTCCAACATTTGTGGCCGTATATCGGCAATAACACGGCGAATGTTGTCTTCCAAATGGTCAAGCGTTTGTGGATTATCCGCACAGACCAATGACCTTACATAGCCCCACAGAAAATAGTCTAGCGGTGTTAAATCACAAGATCTTGGAGGCCAATTCACAGGTCCAAAACGTGAAATTAGGCGGTCACCAAACGTGTCTTTCAATAAATCGATTGTGGCACGAGCTGTGTGACATGTTGCGCCGTCTTGTTGGAACCACAGTTCCTGGACATCATGATTGTTCAATTCAGGAATGAAAAAGTTAGTAATCATGGCTCTATACCGATCACCATTGACTGTAACGTTGTGGCCTTCATCGTTTTTGAAGTACGGACCAATGATTCCACCAGCCCATAAAGGGCACCAAACAGTCAGTTTTTCTGGATGTAACGGTGTTTCGACATACACTTGTGGATTAGCTTCACTCCAAATGCGGCAGTTTTGTTTGTTGACGTAGCCATTCAACCAGAAGTGCGCTTCATCGCTAAACAAAATTCGCTTATGAAAATCGGGAACAACGGCAATCTCGTTTTGAGCCCATTCGACGAATCTACGCCTTGCTTGATCATATTTAAAATTAATGCCACAAGATTTTCTTTCGAATAAAAAAAATTCATGTCAATCGAATAATACATCGTTGTTTTATTGCAATTTAAAGTTCTATATCTCTAAAAAACTATCTAGTGGATTTCCAAATCAAATTGTCTCTAAAAGCAGTTTTTAGTGAAGATTTTAAGCTAAATTCGATAAAAGATTTAGGTAATTTTTTGATGATTCAAAATAAGTTTGCTGCGCCAAGTTTACCAGATTCATGTATTGCAGTTTTATTGTTTTTGACTCTTCCAGTTACTTCTGCAATGGCGGAAAGGTCATTTTCTAAATTAAAATTAATAAAAAAATTATCTACGTTGTACGATGTCAGAAGAGAGGCTCTTCTATTTGTCTTTGATAAGTATTGAACAACAAAAAGCAAGAAAAATTGAATTGGATGAATTAATAACCGACTTTGCTAAGAAATATGTGAGACGTCAATCGCTTTTTTTTTTGTGATTATTACATGTGCTGTATATTAGCTAGTAGTGTGTGTCGCGAACAACCCAACGAACTAGTTACTTTTGTAGTTCAACCTGAGTGGTACTGCAAGCACGCATTCTTTTTTTTGTGTCCATGCTTTCTTAGTAGTAACATTAGTTGTGTCTTTGATTTCTTGACATTTTATGCTAGAATTTTATCGAACTTAAGGTCAAGCTCACCCCGGAATTCACAAACGAAGAATTTGGTAAGTGATACCTTTTTCTATCATAAGGATCTGAAAACGAAAATATTATTTTACAGTTTTTGTGTTTTTCTTAGTGTATCGTTTTTATTTAAGTTACCAGGTTATCAGTCGGCTGTTGTTAGATTTTCCATTTTTTAAATACTATAAATACTCTCTAATGTTAAACGTTATTTACTTTGTTTACTCAGACACAGGTTGATTTTATATTCAGTTATAAGTTTAAATATTTTTACGTGATGTGTAAAGGTACATTATGTTATGGTTTTGCAATTCTTAACGTATATATATATATATATATATATATATATATATATATATCCAGCTTGGGGACCAAGATCTGACTTTGCGGGGGGGGCAATTATTTTCCGTTTCGCAACAGCTTTAAGACGTCCCTAACTATAGATAATTGTCGCACTTAGAAGCTACACGAGAGCTTGGCCCTTAGTTGGAAGTGTGTCCAGAAGGAGTCTACAAAAAAGGAACAAATTTTGTTTATCTCTGTTCTTTTTCTTTATCTTCCAAAAAACCAAATGTTCATTAATGGTCACCAAGAGTTCGAAAGCTAATTTTCCTTCTTAGAAAAGATATTACCCTAAGTGCCAGATATCATCTGTCAGTAGCTAGTTGATTGCCCAGTATAATAGCTTACTATACTTAGTAAAACCAGTATAATAGTCTTGCCCAGTAAAGCTTTTAAACACTAAATTAAGAGAAATAAAGACAATTTTGCAAAGAAATTGCCAAAAATTTCATCTTTTATTTCTGTTGTCAATGAGCTTGATTCATTTGGATTGTAATGGTAAGAAAAATTTTTTTCCTTATTTTTTTATAATGCCTAATGGAGTTCATAATACATCCGGCTTTATTTTTATACGATTAGTACGTTAAATGAAACACAGGGTAAAACCGCGCATAATAGATACTATATTTGCATAGTAGTAAAAGAGTAGCATTTCCCATCCTTTTAAACCATGCTAATACACTGCTGGCCACTGAAAATGCAACACCATGAAGGAAGCATGCAAATAACATGAAATTTATAACATGCATTAGCAGAGGTGAGATGTGCTAATGATTAGAATTTCAGCTCAGACACACATCACGCGCGCCTGTGGAGCCACCTCAAAGCGCTATTTAAGGCTTGGAGATTTCAACGATTTCAAGTTCGGCAATTGTGTTTTTCTTGTGGTTTTTTTTTCAAAAAACGATCAGTTATGCCTTGTAAAAAACAGCGATCAGCTTTTGATAAAGTAACCGAATTCGACAGAGGAAGGATAGTGGCCTACCGAGATCGTGGATTATCTTTCAGGGAAATCGGTAGTCGTGTTGGACGAAACCAAACAACTGTAATGCGGATATGTGACCGTTGGATGCAGGAGGGTACGACGGACCGACGTGGTCGATCGCATCCACCCCAGTGCATCACTTCACGTGAGGACAAGCAAATTGTGTGTATGGCAGTGACGGATCACTCAATCACATCATGAACCGTAGCATAGCACATTGAATCTGTAACGTATCATTCAGTGTCTGCGCGTACCATTCGACGCCGTTTACAGCAGAGTGGTCTTTCCACAAGACATTCATTGACGCAGAACCACAGACGTCTCCGCCGCCAATGGTGCGATGAAAGAAGGATGTGGGTGGCAGAATGGAATGAAGTTGTCTTTACTGACGAGTCACGCATCTGTCTGCAACACCACGATGGCCGGATTCGAGTCTGGAGACACCGTGGAGAGAGGATGCTGAACAGCTGTGTTATGCACCGCCACACTGGTCCTTCACCGGGTATTATGGTATGGGGCGGTATTGGATATCACTCTCACACTCCTCTAGTACGCATTGCTGGTACTTTAAACAGCCAGCGCTACATCTCCGAGGTGTGGGAGCCAGTTGTCCTTCCTGACCTTCAGGGCTTAGCTACAGCCATATTTCAACAGGATAATGCGCGATCACACATGGCACGTATTGTCCAAAGGTTCTTCGTCAATCACCAGATTGAATTGTTACCCTGGCCGGCTCACTCTCCGTATCTTTCGCCGATAGAAAACATGTGGTCCATGGTTGCTTAATGATTGGCCCAGATTACACTCACAGCTGCCACATCAGATCAACTTTGGCAACGTGTGGAAGCTGCCTGGTCTGCTGTAACCCAAGAACACATCCAAAATCTCTTTGATTCAATGCCGAGGCGTGTGGCAGCAGTGATCTCCAACAATGGCGGCTACTCTGGCTACTGATTCTGGCAGGAACCACACTTCACAGAAGTCTATAAATTTAATCATTTGATACTTGGTCAACATGTTATCTACAAAATAAATTTTGTTGTGCCATCTCTTGTCTTTCTTGGTGTTGCATTTACGGTGGCCAGCAGTGTATTTATGAAACTAAGAACGTGTTACAAATATTGCATGAATTTATATGCATCATGAGAATCGTAAATCTATACATAAGGATACCATACGAGATATTGCATCTGCACAGAACAATGAATTAATATTTGAAATAATATTAAATTATTCATTCATATTTGTACGTAACGCATTTATTAGCATGCCGAGATGAGTAGAAATAGCTATTTTTAATACAAATACCGATCCTACCTGCTATGCTGAAATCCAATTAATGATCTCACCCTATAAATATAAGTTTGGGAAACTGAACTGCCTTCAGAAATAAATAGTAATTTAGTTAGTTTTAATCGGAGAAATTTAGATCTATAACAGCTGCATAGCCTAGCGTTACACGGGCTTTTTTGAGTGTGAAACAAGAACCACAGGGAAAATTCTTTACCCTATAGAAAATTCTCCTTTCCCTCTCGACATCAACATTTTCTGGACATTCAACATTTCTATATTTATGTCATTAAAATTCTCCTTTATTTGAAATTTCTTCCACTTCTCTCCCCGTTTAATTTTGAACCGAAAGGTGAGGGATGGGACTTCAAAGAAAAGTGAATACGTTTAATTTTCTTAAGGATACAGTTTTTACGTTAAAGCTTCCAAATTCCACAAATCGATAACAAAACGTAATCATTTTTAAACACAAAATTGTATAAATAAATCCTCGAAATCCCTCCTCTCTATTAGACAAAAGAAACATACACAAATTTTCGAATTCACTATGTTTAAGTAAATCTTACCGTCTTCCGTTAAACCTAGAATAAAAAGGTTTGACACGAGGAAAAAAAAGTTTCGTGCGGATATCTTCTTAAATTACGAAGTTTAATTAATTAAATAGTTCAGTCAATTTTCAAATAACTTTAAAAAATCGTTTTTTTTTAATCACCAGGTCTAAAAATCAAAGCATGAGCTTTTTAGGATACAGACTCTATTGATCACAACTATGAGAAAGTGATAAAGAGCCATTCAAACATTATTTCATTGAAAAAGCTTCAAAATTGACTTATTTTAGAAAAAAAATGCAAAATATCGTTATTTTAATTAAAAGAAATATACCACGTTCAAACGAAATAAACAATCTATCCAATACCGGATTTATATTTTGTTTAATTTCAATATGAAAAAAGCATGGCAATTTTAAAAAGGACAGAAATGTCAGAAATTTTTCCCGCTGCCGTCCTTCGGAATCATTGTGCGATAAATGGTATACAGGAGTAGATCATTTACGCCTTTTAACACTTTTAATTAATAACTTTGAACTAATTGTAATTTCGAGATTTGAATCGTCAAAAGGAATTCATCGGATCATTTCCCATCTTTTGAGACTTTCGACGCGTTTCTGCTTTCAGCGGTTTTTGAGAAAAAAAAGTACAATTTCCGTAGTCTAAAAATTTACTTTATAGGGGAATGAATATATAGTAGATGAGTAAGCCGTGCTGAAAGACGGCTCCCTCTGGAAATCTAATTATATGGAAGTATTATAAATGTGGCATGTTATAATTATTGTGCAAAAACTTTGTTTTGTATAAAAAGGTTTGAGTTATTGTATAATATTTTATTCGCATTAAGACTTCCTCAAATCATCATTTTCAACTAATTTCTTCCAATTTTTTGCAATCGAAAACTCTTTTTTTTTCCCTACACAATCGTAGCATTTTAGATATCTGGATTATTATCAAATGCTATCAATAATGTTTTTATTGTCTATGTTTACAAACAAATCTAAATCTAATGCTATCATTTTTAAAAATTTACTATGATCTACACACACATGTTCACTAACTGGTTTTGTAGCCTGATTTTTTTATTTCTTCGGTATAAGATTAATCTGTTTGTAAGATTTTGGAACTATTACTAAGATCAGGGAAACTGAAATCCTTGTCGGGTTTGAGTTCTGTGTCTAAGACAATACATCTGAGCAGAAATAACACACACATATTTTGAAAAATAATTCTGTATCTGAAATTCTCACATTTCTTGGTAACCCTTGGCAGTGTTGCGTTAAGCTCATTTTGGGCCCTGACGCAGAAGATCTACAGGCCCCTTGACAACGGAGGATCGAAATTTATAAACATTTCCAAATAATTATTATATTTATTATTTTTATTTACCTATCGAAATTTATAAAGAAAGATAGATATTATAGTTTGGCTATTTGAAATAATAGTAATGATTTTCACTGTATGAAAACTGCTGTTTGGGTTGTTTTTCATCTGCTGTCTTCAAACGAGAACCGTCAATACGAATTAATCCTGCATGGTACAATATTAAACTATCTTTCTTCATAAATTTCGATAGGTAAATAAAAATAATAAATATAATAATAACTGAAATGTTACTCACTCAGTTATCCGGAACTTTAGTCGAAGAAGCAAAGCAACTTATGTGAATTCGAATACTGAAATTTTCAAAATGTGTTGATATATTGTCTTAGACACGAACAAGCAGATTTCGGTTTCCTGATCTTAATAATAATTCCAGCACTGAAGCAGACCAATCAGTAAAATCGAGCTAAGCGGTCAGCACAGGCTAGCCTGTAATATTGTGGCAGATCATAATAATCAATTTTAAAAATGATATAAATTTGGGTGTTTATAAACATAGATCTTCGCATTATTGACTAACGACGATAATATCAGGCTATCAAAATATTACGTTGTCAACAGAAAAAAAAAAAGAGTTTTATGCGACCGTGAGCGGTTGGCGTGATTTGAGGGTCTTAATACGAATAAATATTATACAATAACTCAAATGCGGCTAAAAGTTTTACTATTACATGCCACATTCTTCCATATGAAGCTGCACGACTACTAAATCTACCTGTTCCTAATAAATTTTTAGACTTACGAAGTACTATCAAGCCGCGGCGCTGAAACTTTATATATCGTCTCAAAAAATGTCATCTCGAAAGCACAGGTGGTTCAAGTTGACAATTAAAAGTGATAGGCGTAAGTAATTACTCTGTTAACCCTGCATTATCTTTGGTGAGTTCGAAGGGCGTGACGCAATTTCACATTCTGTCGCTTTAAAAAATTGCCGTATTTTTTCTTTGTTGATAAGCAATATCATACATTAATTTCAGATTGACTACGACGGGCGTGACATATTTCTTTCCAATTAAAACAACATTCTATTACATTTTTGCAAAGTGTCGATTTTTAACTTTTCATGAGTAATATTTGAGTAATAACACACATCACTCTCTCAGTTATGATCAACGTCTTATCTATTGTACGATTTGTGTTTTTATTTATTTGGTAATCCAACCCAAGCAGTTTAAGAAGATATCACGCAGGCTTTTTTTCTTAAAAAATGTCAAACTTATTCGGTTTTTATAGCAGATAATTTACTTAAGCACATATTGTTTAGAAAACTATTGACATATTCTTTTGTCTAATAGAGAGGAGAGACTCAGGATGTGTTGTGTTCATGATTGCGTTTTGTTATCATTTGTGGGAGCTGCAACACGTACATCCTTAAGAAAAGGAAGTAAACGTATTCACGGAGTCCCATCCCTGTTCAAACAAGCGGGCGGGCTGTGATATAAATTGTTGAATATCCGAAAAAATGACGAATATCAGGAGGTGAAACTACATATAAATTTCCACAATGACTAACTGCGCTCAAACTTTCGCCGTGTGCTTTAGACTATACGCTGACCCTGCGTCTAAACTTCTCCGATTAAAGATTTCAAACTAAATTACTTATTATTTCTGAGAATTTCCTTAAACTATAGGGGTGATCATTAATGAACTGCATCTTTAGCAGAAGTTATCATTTATTTATGACCAAAAATATTTATTTCATCTCTTTTAGATATGAATGAATAATTTAATATTATTTATTTGCGATACGAATTACTATAATTGATCATCGCGCATCACGATTCTTCATGATGCGCTCTATAAATACCCAATCTGTACGATGCTGAACTAAATAAACACTGCTGACCGCCGCATCTTTCAAGAAAAAAGACACAACACAAAAAACTGTAGGTATGTTGACGAAAGTATCAAATGATTAGGGTATAGACTTCTGTGAAGGTGATTCCACCCAATCAGCTCAAGCCTCACGATGTGGAAGATCTACACTATAAATCGAAAGGGTTTGATTGTATTATTAAGGCCCACGGCGTTTCAGCCTTTTCCCGTTGCCAAAAGTTGATGTATTTACGATATGGTAATCTGGGCTGATACGCCGTAGTACCATACTATCGGCGAAGCCGGCCGAAACAATTCTGGTGATTGGCTGAGCTCTGAACACAGCTACGTGCACCATGTGTTTTTGATAAGCATTATCTGATATTGAGTGATAATCTGTATGTTTGGAACCGGTAAGATCAGCTTTGATGCGCTAACAACTGTTCGGCATCTCTCCACAGTGGTGATCCGGCACCATCGTAATCGATTTTTGGAACAATAAAACCCATTTCAGATAACTTTCGTCCATTCTGCCACCCATCGCTCTTTCATCACCATGCACAGTGCGACAACAATGTCTTTGTTGAACTAATGCAGAGATATTGGGCCTGATGACCGTTACGGAACCAATGACCAACCATGCTACGATTCATGTGTGATCGTCTTTACTGTAACGCTGTCTGTGAAGACGGATACGATCGACTCTCCATCTGCCCTCTGCGTCAATCATATCACGATACGGTTTCAGATCCATTTTACGCCGTGCAATCACGCGATCGATGAACGCCGATATCAGTAAACGTTTTTAACGATGGTTTTTGAAAGCGAAAACACAATTACTGTAAATCGTTGAAATCTAAGCCGTGCGCTTTTGAGATAATAAGCGCGCGTGATATCCGCCTGTCTGAAGCTAAATTCTAATCATTAACATCACCTCTGCTGCGTGTTAGAATTTCATGTTATTTACATCTTCCTTCATGTATTTGCGTTTTCAGCATCGATTTAAAGGATGAAAGGAAATATATTTACTACTATAAATATAGTATCTATTAATAACATTTATGATCAACATCGTATAAAAATAAAAACCCAGTATTTCAAAAACAAGGAAAAATTTTCTTCCATTTTTGATCGATGTCTTTCGTGTTAACAGAGAAATAAAGATGAATTTTTGACGGCTGTACAATTTAGTGTTTTACGCGGGCACGAAAGATTTACCCAGTACCGGTTTGCAAGTACGGTAAGCTGTCGCCTGAACTTGATCCCAGCTTCCAGCTACTGACCGAATTATCTGGCATATCTTTCTAGAGAGAGGAAAATGGCGAACTCTTGGTGACACGATAATGAGAAGCATTTGATTTTGGAAGAAAGCAAAGAACGAAGATTTCAAACTGGGCTGTTCGCAGGCTACCATGGAAAACCTAAACGACAAGAACTATCGATAACATTTCTAAATTAGACGATTATCTATGAAGTTTGATCTTCGAAAGCGGAAGGCTGACCACAAGCTAGTTATATTTTTCATTTCAACGCGCTATGTATATATTTGCTGCTAACATAGTTAGTATTTCACCAACATAATATTTTACCTTTATCACGTAAATATTTAAACTTACTAACTGAATATAGGCTCGGCAATATGAAACAAAAGTAGCGTTGCTTTATAAATGTTCATAGTATTTAAAAGTGGAAAATCAGTAACACCTGACTTGACAAGCAAAGCTTGATACATAGAAAAACTTTACAAAAGAAGCTATTTATAAATAATATTTTATGGACTTTTCAATTATGATAAGAAAAAGAAAACATCGCTACGCAGAGATTAACATCGTTTTGAAACTCGAGATGGCTTTGTTTGTAAGTTCGATGAGGTTGCAGCATCAAATGTCAGGCTCAGGTTTGACAATATTTTGCAGAAAGCGTAGTTTAAAAAAGAATAACGACCTTATTTCTGGAATAATAACAGTTCAGACCAGGTTACGACTCCACACCACAACTAATAACCACAGCTTTTTGTATGTCGCAAAAAAAAACGATCAGGCAATCATTTTTATATTTCTTTAGCAAGGGAATCGATTATTGAGCATCCAGGCTCCAGTTTTCTTGCTGTTGTTCAATACTATCAGACAAATAGAAGAGCCTATATTCTATCTTTATTGCCTCAACAATTTTTTTTTGATGTTCAATTTGCTCAAGAAATAACTGAGAGAAAATCAAGCTAATAAAATTGCAATATGCATCTGTAAACTGGCACCAGCAACACGAGATAAATCAGAACCACCTAATCCACGTCGGGCTTGCTTTTAAATCTCGCTAAAGCTGCTTAGGATATATTCATAGATGCAGGATATGAGAACTTTTTAAATTGCAATAAACAACGCGATGTATTATTCGATTGACATGAATTTTTATTCGAAGAAAATCTTGTGGCAATTAATTTTTAAATATTTTTATGATCGAAACGAGGCGCAGGTATTAGTCGGGCTCAGGCCTGAAGCTGGGCCTGGAACATTTTCATAAACTTGAGCTTTTATAACAATATTTCTCTATTGACTGGCTTACATCCTAAGTGAAGCTGCTGCGCTAGTGGCTTGTCCACGAGATGTGATAAAGCACTCGATACATCAGAAAAGCTTTAGGCTTTATTGTTGCCCTTTGCTCTGAGCTGGTGGGCTCGACCCGGTCCGGCGTTGCTTCAAAACATTGAGAAAGAAAGGCTATTGTTCCCAGTCAATGATCGGC
Source organism: Trichonephila clavipes (assembly GCA_019973935.1). Lineage (NCBI taxonomy): Eukaryota > Metazoa > Arthropoda > Arachnida > Araneae > Nephilidae > Trichonephila > Trichonephila clavipes. Next base: position 600 of record BMAU01003382.1, on the reverse strand, counting down.
CACCATGATACAGCTTTTCATTCGCAAGGTGAACAATCGTGATCAGAGGCTTGTGGTTAGACGGCAACTATTCACACATCATTTGATGAACGTTGACACCTAATTCCGTTTTGAACGGCACTCAGATAATTTAACCCTGCGACTTCTGTGAGACTTTATCTTCGGAATGTCTAATAGCGGTAATCCACAAACGCTTGTTCCTTTAATTCGCCATGATCGCTGACCAACATACCGGCCTGGGCAGCGGGCACGTCAGACCGGACGCTATTCGCCGGCAAGCCAACATTCCTGCCGAAATCATATTTAAGAGACTGATACCCATGTTCTCTTTCGGTACAAAAATCATGTCTAATTTCCCATGGACGTTTATTGCCCATTTTGTTCTTACAGCTACCTACAAAAAAGACCTATATAAGGGTCGCTGTGGTGCTAACGGAGAAAAAGAAACAGTGTTGTAAAATATATTCATATACTCGAAACTTTGTTAATAACATTTAACATCAACATTGACGCAAAAATCCCATCTCCTATCTTGCGGTACGTGTTGAATCGTCAGTCTGTCTTTCAGGCTTTCAGGGTATTCTTTGTTTTAATGGCACC